>JAULKM010000007.1:7553051-7570214 GCA_032355605.1 Rubia tinctorum
TTCAACGATCAAAAAGTGCAAAAACCAAGCATTGCACCTGAATGAAAAAAAAAAGAACTATAGCTCAAATCTAGAGGGCAAAATCGATCTGGGATATTTACTCAGAGAAAAATAACCATAGAATATCAGGTGGGATTTCCGGAAAAGAAGAATTAAAGCTGTGTAGGATTGTGAAGATTGTACCTTGTCACTGAAAGTGTCAGCCGTCAAGGTTATGACCTCAGCTTTAACGCTGTAAATCGAACTGGATAAAAAAACGCAACACAATAACACTGCAAACAGAAGAGGATGAACTTTCGCCATTGCAATTGCTGAGAAAGTTGTAGAAATTGGAGTTTTGTTTCTCGTGGGAAACTTCAAATGTTCTTGGCGTTCTTATTACCCGACCTAGGATTTAGAACACCGCAATAGTAAAAGTGGTGGTTTTCTAATCCTACGCAAGTTTTGGTTTTAATTGGAAAAAAAAAACTTAGATAACGTCATTTTAAAATTAAGGCTTTTTATTTATTGCAATAGATTCTTATCAAATTGAGAAACTTTTAAAATATATTTCAATATATAAAATTATAATTTAACTTAAAACTTTATTAAAATGAGTTTTTTAATAATTGATCTAACCGTTAGTCGGTTTAACATGAAACTTTCTCCAAAAATAATTTTGAAGTAAATTTAAGGAAAATTATGTTACTATAACAACAACTAGATAATAGTTTATTTGTCCTATATCCCGGAGAATGTATCCTTAAAGTAAAGGTTAATATGTTTGTTTTGAACTTGGCTAGATACTGTATGACTCAAAATAAGACTTTGATGAATTTGATCCATCTTCTGTTTGTTGAACTTATTTTATCGATCGATCATTCCTTTGTACCTCTATCGCTTCGTAGTATCTTTCACTTTGGAATACTTCTCAACCATGACCTGAACCTGATGGATGGTGTTCGGCGTCTCAACTACAAACTTTTCGTACATATCCCCATCTATTATGTTGTTCACGTAGTCCGGGATCACCATCATAATTATCCTCTCCACGACATTTATGATATCATTTGTGAACCATTGGTAGAAGTTTTTTGTAGACTCTTTGGGTTTCTCCATGACATTCAGGATTTCATTTGTGAAACACTGGTAGAAGTAATTCGTAAACTCATAGGGTTTTTGCCAAAGATCCATTAACTCTAACAACGTCTTGGAAAACTTCTTCTTCTTGTAAAATTGTGTGTACAAGTGTCTTCCAAAGTCAAAGTATGAAGCAAACTGCCTTTTCGGCAGGGACTCGAACTCCTACAAGGTCTTTCCTCCGAGATAAGATCTGACCAACTTAGACATCAAGTATTCTGGAATGTCTCGTGACTCCATCAAGTTCTAGTACGTCATAAAAACTCTCGTGGACTAGTTTCTCCCGTGTGAGTTGGTAAGTAGAGATGGCATTGAGGCGGGTTTTGGTGGAGGTCTGCTCTACATTTGCTCCAATGGGGCGGGTATGGAGGTATTTTTGGTGGGGGTGGGGTGGATATAGATATGTAAATAATATCCGATATGGGTAGTGAGTCTGACATGGACATTAGTTCATACCGGCTTCATCCCCGTGTTGCCCCACTAGATCCGCTATGTAAAACTAATTTAATATATGATAAACTATTATTTATCCATAATGCACACATCTTACCAATACTATTTTTGTGTAAATAATTATTAATATTTTAATATTAAAATTACTATTTTAAATTTAAATTTTAGGTGTTTTTTGAGATATAGATGCGATGAGTAAAATAGATTTGAAGTGACTATGGAGACCTAAGTGGGTGATGGGACGTGGGTGGATATTATATAATATCCGATGGGGCGATGATGGATTTTAATATTATACCCGCCATGGATGATGGGGGGATATGTGTATGAAAGTTTTAGGTGAGCATGGGTATGGAGGGGTCGTAATCCGTACCCGCCCCGACTCATTGTCATCCCTATTGGTAAGGGCAGTTCCAACCCTATATCCATATATATGTAGTAATCAGGGGTATAAACGGCAAGGATTTAGCTTAGTCACTCCTGCCGATTATACGCTCTAGCTCTCTATCAATCATGTTGACGCTCCTATCATCGGTTGGCCTTTCCGGCATATGCCAGGATGGAGTAACGACTAAATCTGGTGGACTGAAGTGGGTTCCTCAAATGTTGTCCTCCCATTAATGCTTTGTAGGAGGATGCATTGGCCACATTGAAGGATTGGAGTCATGCCAACGTAGGAGCTTGGTAAGAAATACTGTGGTGGAGCCATCTACCATAGTGGACACGACAACAATCCAACTCTTGGGTTAACTCCACTTAATCATTAAAGGTATTGCTGGGACAAAGGAAGGATTCACCCAATGGCGTGGTTGATTTTCCCTGGCATCATCTGTGACATTATTGGACTGTTTGGAACCCCATGCCAAAGCTCCATTAGGTTGGGTCCCCAACATGTGTTGTTGTGCAAAATAAGGGAACTCCTTCACTTGCCACAAGGTTACCCCGACCGGTGATCGGTGGCGAAGGATACGTAAAATTGTTGTACTATATTTGTGTTGTGGTTTTAGGGTAGAAGGATCATGTCTCTTAAGGTTTGAGAGAGATTTGGACATGCCGTGGTGACAGGTTTTTGCCTGGCCATGATGAACTTCTCTAACTTCTTCGATTGGTACTATAGGAAGGCCTGCCAAAGTGGTTCCTTCTCGGATTTATCAGAAACTTCCTGTAAATTATCAAGGTGCGCTGGATTTGTCACGTCTGTGTTGTCTTCTTTTTTTACCATGGTTGCGCTTGTTGATGACATCTCTGTAGCTGCTAATTAACCGTTTATGAAGGATCAGAATGAACTTCCAGCAATTGGTCTCCTCTAATGGCTCAAATCAACCGGCAAGAACAAACCCTTGATGTGCGGCAGAGGGAATACTCTCTCATCCTAAAGTCATCACGAAGGTATTTGTATTAGGCAATAGGAACAAAATGAATAGATTAAGAATGTTGTGATATTTATAAGTGTCTATCCCTACAAATCTTCTGAATAATACGAGGGTAAATATGTTTATTCCTAATTGGAATATACACAATAGAATTGGCATTTCATCACACTTTCTTCAGTATTCTTAAATCATGAGAACTTTAGATGATAGCGGCTTTTGGCATAGTGATGACGTCAAAACCTAGCCAGTAGGCTTTAGCCCAGTCATCATTGGCCGCATTTCAATGTTTGCAGTGATCTTCATAAGTTGCAACTCAATTTCAGTGTTCTAAATTCCGGTACATCGATGATTTTTATTGCAAATCATCAGTCATCAGAGCAAGGATCAACGACAACTAGACGGTGTTCATCCCTCATCAATTGGCAAGCCCAATGGGGTTAATTATTATAGTTAGATAACTTGTTCAATGGCTGGAGTAAATTGAACCTATATGTGAAAAGCCCTACTTGAAGTGGGGAAGAGGATTTGACATTAGAAATCAGAGCTGAAACGTTGCAAGTAGAGGCGCATGTTGCAACTATGGTGGTGTTAACAAGTGCATTTATACAATAGGTTGTGCAGGTCACAACAACAACAAATCAATAATACCTTAAGGATGGACTGAAAACTTCAGATTATTCTGAGGAAGAAGCACATCGGAAAGCCTTCATTGAAGCCAAGTTGGAAGAGTACGACTGATTTACATTGTCAAATCAAAATCCTTTATTTCAATGTGAATCCTTTGACTGGTAAGTGGCACATGATGTGATGAATATACTCGATAATCTTCTTCAAAATTTGAAGGATAATTTTCATCTTAACAATGATCAGACAGGGCATATGAGGAATCTCTTAAGTTTGACATTCTTGAAGATAAGAAGAAGAAGATTAGGTACTTGTGAGTTTTTTGTTTGAGAAGAATCTAAGAAGATGGAGGAAAATATTGCAAAGGATTTTTAGGAGGTAGAAAATTTTGAATGAGGAAGTGAAAAAGAGAAAGGAATAAAATAACGGTAGAATTCGAGCAGTTGTTGATATAAAGAGTTATGATGATTACCTCAAAACTCGACGTGAACATACAAATACCAGAGAATCTTATTTATCTCTCCCTTTTGTAGCATGCATTGAGGCAACAAGTGCCACATTGATAACTATATAAACATCTTTAAATCGTATTAATTAAGTTAGTAGAGAAATTAAAGGTCGCCAAAGCAATTTGACACTTGAATTTCTTTGAGACTAGTGATGATACCTGAGCTAAAACCCGTGGTTCAAGTTCTAATGTCATGATGAGCCAAATTTATGAATTATGCCACCTATTATATTATGAGAAAATGAATAATCTTTGTACAAGGAATGTATATTCAAACCTGTTTGTATTTGGAGACTACATAGGTATGCTTACCTATAAATACTCTTATATTCCAATTATTCTACTCCCTCATTCCCATAATAAACTTCCCAATTTAGCTTTTAGGAGTCAACTACATCAACTTTTAACCACTAATTTTTTTATGTAAAAAAATTCTGAAAAAAATAATATTTTGAAAATGTATGCTATGATGAATCTAATAACATATCATATGATAATAATCTTACAAATATATTAAGAGAATTTAATAGTTAAAATTTGTTTAGTTTGACTTCAGAAGTTTATTCTGTGACAGAGGTAGCATATCTCATGCCCGTTTGTTAACTTGAACATCAGAGAATTTTCTCCCCAAACAGCTAATGATATGTGTCGTAGATCATCAAATCATTGGCTCAAAAATTAACAACTAGTCTTCAGTGCACAACTACTTCCTGCCTCAAGAGTATGCCATGTTTATTCCCGTATTTGCCATCGTCACTCTTCTTTGCAACCTTGTTATGTTTATCGTATTCATGATGCTGAAATTCAAGAATCTAAGAAGAAGAAAAGACGTGATGCAAGGTTTATGCCAGATGTAAAGATGCAAGGTTTATGTAATGAGACGACCGATCAAGCGCCTATACTGTTCAACATCATCATAAAGTGGGTCTTAGACTCGCGCAAGATCATGTTGTTGCTCCATAGGAAAATCAGTTGGCTTAGAGGCCGATAAACCTGTATCAGATAAAATATCCATGACATATTTCCATTATGAAAGAAACATTCCTTCCAGTCTTTTAGCAATCTCTATACCCAAGAAATACTTAAGTGTACCAAGATCTTTCATGTGAAAACAATAGCTCAAGTATTTCTTGAATTCAGAGATAAGCAATGAAGAACTACCAACAATGACCAAATCATCCACATAGACAAGCACATGTAAAGTAACTGAACCACAAGTAAAAGCAAATAGAGAGTAATTTTCCTTACTCTGAACAAAGCCAAATACACGTACAACATGAGACAATTTGGCAAATCAATTGCGAGAGGATTACCAAAGACCATAAAGAGAATTCTGTAAGCAATATACCTAGCCAGGGAGCGCAGGATAGCTTGGTGGAGGGATCATAAACACTTCTTCATACAGATCACCATGTAGAAAAGCATTATGCACATCTATCTAATGAAGTTCCCAACCCTGAATGACTGCAACAGATAAAAATGGGAGAACCGAACTCATCTTCGCAACAGGTGCAAATGTCTCATCATAGTCAATTCCTTCTTTCTGACGATTTCCAAGAACCACCAGACGATCTTTGTGACGCTCAATGGTACCATCAGACTTGAACTTGGTACGATACACTCATTTCCAACCAATTGTAGTCTTATCCAGAGGTAGGGGAGCCAACGTCCATGTCTTATTGCACTCATGAGCTTTAATCTCATCAGCCATAACATCACGCTAATGAGTATGATTTGATTCCTCAGAGTAAGTGGTGGCATCTGCACTAGAGAACACCTGAGAATTGTGACGATGCATGTGCAAGAGTAGCAGTGAGGGGGTATTAATATCAGTAACATAGCAGACATAATCTTCCAAATATACAAGAGGTCGACGATCACGAACACTCTGATGGGGAGGAGCCAACTCAGCTTCACGAGGCGGCGAGGTCGGCGGCAAAGGAGACGCCACTGCCAACGACGATGGTGATGCCTACAAATATTTAGGTGGCGCGTGAGGCGGGTGGGGTGGCATAGCCGGCAGCGCGTGGAGTGTGTCTGGATTCGGATCGGTCGACAACAGAGTAGGCCGCAATCTAGACCAGAGGCCGTAGTCGGCGGTGGAGCGCCCGACCTTAGGGTGATGTCTGGCGGCGGTAATGGTGATACCGACGGTGAGGTAGTGGCGTCGTTGGTATGCACTGAAGGAGCCCATGGTGGAGTGGTAGATGACACAACATATAGAAATTGGTATTCATAAAAATTAGCATCCCGGTTGTTGAAGAAAGTTTTAATTTCCAAATCATAAAGGCGATATCCTTTCTTTCCAGCAGGATACCCAAGGAAAAGACACCGGTGACTTCTTGGAGGAAACTTCTCTTTATATTTAGGATTATAGGAGGCAAAACACAACATCCAAATACCCACAAAAGCTTGTAATTTGGGATGCGTCCGTAGAGGAACTCAAATGGTGTACGACCATTGAGTTGCTTTGTCGGTGTCCGGTCAATCAAATATGCAACTGTAATAACACATTCTCCCCAAAACTTAATCGGCAGATTAGCCTGAAAGCATAAAGCTCGGGCCATATTTAACAAATGACAATGCTTTCGCTCAATACGACCATTCTGATGTGGTGTATCAACCATAGATGTCTAAAAAAATAATCCTAGATTCATCAAAGTATGATCTCAAAGGCAGAAATTTTGTACCATTATCAACACAGACACGACGAACTGTGCGCCCAAACTGGTTCTTGATCAAAGCATAAAATTCAATAAATCTAGAATCTACATCTGACTTAGCAACTGACAGCTCGGAAATAATCATCAACTATAGTTAAAAAAAAATAAAATGCACCACTAGAAGATTGTGTTCTATAAGGACCCTAAACATCAAAATGTATTAATTCAAATAATGAACTAGCATTTGAAGAACTCAAAGAAAAACTATGTCTAGTATGTTTTGCTCTATGACATGCAAAACAAGGAACACAGATATTATTTGTGCTAAAATCAAGAGTAGAACAATACCTTAGAGGAAGGATGTCCAAGACACCGATGCCATATAACGGAAGATAAAACTGAAGCATTTGTCGGAATAGACTGTAGGACATGAAGATGAACACACGTATCCAGCAGACGAAACCAATAAACCTCTCTTCCCCCTTGTTGTTCACCCACCTCAATCACAATCCTCGTACTGATTTTCTGTAAAATGTAATAATTTAAGTAAACAAATCTAGACATTTTAAGGCAGATAACAATCTAGAGCATGATAGTAAATGACATCGCAAAGTAGGTATATAGAGCACATGAGTAAGGGTAACATCTCCAAAGAAAATAGAACCATATTGTGTCGCAGATGACACAGATCCATCAGGCAGTATAACATTCACATAATTAACAGCAGTAGTAATATCAGTAAGAGAACCCTTGTCACCAGTCATGTGATATGAGACTCCCGAATCAAGAATCCATGGTAAAGTAGACTTACCTGACCCATGGTTAGACACAACATTAAACTGATTAAATAAATGTAGGGTTCTACTCCATTGGTTATCAGACAGAGTAGGACCAAAATCATAATGTGCAGGGGCACTTTGAGAGGCCGCCGCCACATAACCTGGAGGCGACACAACAGCGCCGGTAAATGGAGGTGGAGGTGGGCGGATGCTGGAGACCTGTGCGCCGTTCCCGACGGAGGCCATTGGCGGAGCTAATGCCGTCTTCTTGGCTGCGTTGGCTTTCTCCCTCAACTCCTTGAACTAATCTGGAATGCCTATGAGCTTGAAACATGTATCTTTGTTGTAACCCTTTTGATGACAATACGTACAGGTGAGATTCGTGCGATCAGTTGAAGTGAGAGTAACTGTCATAGAACCCGAAAGTGGTGGGCATCGTGCATCATATGCCATAGAGTCAGCCGAAGGCTCGCGAGACCGAATGACGATTCTCCTCCTGAGAAACAAGAGCATATACGCGCATGACGGGTGGCAAAGGATCAATGATCATGATGTTGGATTCCAAGTTGTGATAACTTTCATCAAGACTGAGGAGAAATTGATAGATCATATCTTTCTCACGTTCTTAGAAGGCAGCAGCAGCATGGTTGCATTTGCACGGTGGTGTGCAAGCTTCACATGTGCAAACTAAAGGAATCCGAAGTGAGTTGTAATCATCAAACAACTTGTTCAGTTCGCCAAAATAAATGGCAACAATCTGACGATTCTGCCGACAGTTTTGTATATTATCACGCATCTGCAGAATTTTTGGACCATTCCCAAGAGTAAATCGTGCCTTAAGATTATCCCACAAATGCTTAACGGTGAAAGCTGGTAGAAGAACACAATGGTGGATCTATAATTAGTAAGATCCAACGAACAAGAATAGTATTAGCAATAACTTCAGCATGACCATTCGGGGGGATTGGTAATGGTTCCCTCCACATTGTAATTGAGATGATTCCAAGTTACAGTCTGGCTCACTTGTAACGATTCATTTCAAGTGTGATTCTAGGTGCTTTGTTAGAAGCTCACAGAGTAGCTGACCGCGAAATATCAGGCCAACTGATACAAATATGGCCTTAGGAGTTAAAAAAAACATTCTGCTGCATTCCTTCTGATACTTTGTGGGAATATTGCAAAATTCTCAGTTTTATTCATAAATAAAGTGTACACCATGAAACACAGAGAAGCAAAAAGAACTGATAGGAATACAGAACATAAACATACAAATACAACAGCAACAAAGTCTTTCTTCTTCTCCCTAATCAGATCCCACGATCATCTCGTTGCCAAAGCTCCTGATCACACTCTCACCATTCTGCCGCCCCCGGGCGAAACACTGGCAGCTGGAATTATGGCCGAATAGTTCTGAGCACCGGAGATCCTTCGCAGCGTCTCTTCAGAGATACCAAATGCAGCTGCATATTCAGGCCCTGCCATGTTAGACAAGAGTGAATTGTCTCCCACAAGAAACTGAGGCTTATTGTCTCGTGCCGATGTAGTGAAGCCGAAGAACACGAAAGCTCCACTCCTTGATGCAATTTGGCAGAATGGGAAGAATCTAGGGATCCAGAATGCATCTCCCTCGCGGACTTCAGCATTCATCGCCAATGTCCCGTTAGGATACACGATCTGAATGCTCCCAACCCCACTTAGTACCACGCCATATTCTGTTGCTCTTGGATTGATGTGAGGTGCCAGCATTGCTCCCTGCATTGCAAATGCAGGACATTGAACTCAAAAGCCTGAACACAAACATAATGCGTAAAGAAGGCGAAAAGAGACAGAACATTACAGCAGCGAGATTAACAAGGTAAATGCTAGTGTCAGTGCGACGAAGAGGGGAGTAATCATTTTCAGACACAGCTTTAGTCGATCCGTAGTCATTGCTGAAGTCGGGGTCTCGATTGTAGATGTTGTAAGCATCTGGACCGCTATCTCCGCCTTTCTTGTTATCATTTCCTCCACCTAGGATTGATGTCAAGAATCTCCTGAATGACCAACTCGGTTGTTCATCGAGTAGCTCCTTCATCTCCTCTTCGAGAAGCTTAGCTCTCTTGAGGTGAGCTAGCTTCTCGCGCTTTTCCATCCCTACGAATTTCGACCAGAGGCTCGGCGCACTGGTGTTGGAGAAATGCACAATTGGCCCCGAATGTTGGCTTGACAAGAACTCTTCCAACTCACTCTTGGAAATCTGAGAAAAACCATCATCCTCACAGATCACAAAACAGCATTTTCTTGAAAGAAACTATTCAAGAATTACACTTACATTAAGGGCAGTTGACAATGTGGAGGGATAAAATCCAGATAGTATGGATGGGGGATTAGCTCCACCTCCAATGAAGAAAGACTGCAGAAAGTGAAACTTCAGACAACAAGGCCTTTTATTCCATACAGGTTATCAGCTATACGGATCATATTTCGCCATCGTTTTCATACAAATATATAGCTGAAAATTGACACCCAGAAAAATACCTGGAAGCCTTTCTTATTCCATTGCCATCCATAGCTTTCAGAGGTGTCGATGCTGCAGATGACATGAAGCCTTTGGCCTTGAGCTCCATTGACAATGTAAAATGGCGAGCCGGATTCGATAGTATACACATCCCCAGTGTTCAATGTCTTCTCAACAAAATCATCCTTGTAGATATGGCCGATTCTCGCTCCCCCTGCAACCATTCAAACAACATCAAAAATTTCCTTATGTTTCAGACAAATTAAACACACACAAACACGCACCTCTGCGGATGAAGAGAACGAGGTTGGAATCAAGATACTGAGGGATGAAGAGACTGCTGGGCTCCATGGTAATCCAAGCCAAGAGCAAAGGGCTCCTCCCAAACCCATGGCCGCCGCCGCCGCCTCTCGCCACCCTCATTTCGCCTGCATCAGTCTGCACCACCTGCATCGATTCCTGCAACAAAAACCTGCTGTTTCCTCCTCCCCGTTCTCCTCCTCCGGCTCCGAGTCCCATCTGACCGCCGCCTTGATCCTGGTTGACATAGCCGTGGGCAGAGGCTGCAAGTGCACAGAGAACCACCAGCAGGGGTAGCAAAAGAAGGGAGTTTTTCCCCATTTTTTATCAGCACAATGTTCTGTTCTCCTGTGGATGTTTGGAAGAAAGCTGAGCTGTGGAAATGAGACGTGGCGGGTTTATGTAGAGTGATGAGGAGAAAAGCAACTGGTGTAGTGTACAGGTGTTGGACATGCATGTTTTGGGTGAAGTGCTGGCACTTTCTCGAGCTGAGGTTTCAAACATGGCGGTGGGGAAACTTCTTTATTTGCCGGACATAACTCGAGTATTACTTTGTCCAACTAAATTTGCACAAATATTTTTATCCCGATTATCAATAAATATATTAGACTGTAAATATGTGTAATTAAGAACAATAATGACAATTAAATTTTTTTATCTCAATCACCATATAATAGAAATTGTTTGCTGTCAACTGGGAATATTGAAGTCATTTTGACTAACTACATAAACTCAACTTGTCTAAAAACAACACAATCCCTCCATTTTTCTATTTATGACATCATAGGTTTAGGTGCTTGGATTTAGGTGAAGAAAATGAATGGATGAAATTGAAGGTAGAAAGTAAAAAGTAGAATGCATCAATGAAATTCAAGAAATCTTATCAAAACTGGAAAAAGTGTCAAGTAAAAGAAAACAGAGGGAGTACTAATATTATAATATGTTCTGATTTTGATTCTTTATTTTATATAATCAATCATAACATGTTAATAATTTCTAAAGAAATATTTAAAATCATAAATATTTCATTATATCACTAAAGAAAATCCAAATAAACACATAATCAGAAATAATAAAATATTTGGATTTTTTTATATAATGATAGAATACTTTTTATAGAAATATGTATATATATTGTTTATTTATTGCATATGACAAAGTTTTGATTTAGACCGGCTTAAATGAGAATATTTTATAATTAGTGAGACTAATTAGGTCATTTAATATTTACTTTTATTTATTGCAATGAGATACACATAATTATGATAACATTTGAAAATGAATCTCAACACATAAATAATTAATGTTTAAAATTTTTGAATGAAATATTATAAAAATAATCAGTTTTTAGTTTATTCAATATTTAACAATTTCTACTCCTTGAGTCCCAACCATTTCTACACATTTTTTGGTCAACTTTCTCATGTCATGTTTGACCATCGATAACTTTAGTTTCATATATCAATGGTGTATCAAAATTTAATATTTAGAAAATACATGATGCAGAGAATCTAACAATATATAACATGATGACATTGGTGTTTATATACTAATTGAAATTTATGGTCAAACATGCATTGAGAAAGTTGACAAAAAATGTGCTGAAATGGCTGGGACGGAAGGTAATTAAATTAATTATTTCACTTTATAACTCATATAGTTTTTTTTAAATGAGTAAACTTTAATTTTTCTAATAAACTTTGTTTTCAATTTAAATGTAAGAAACAAAATGTATATCCTAATATTTTTATTAATAATTTTGCTCAATGCAAGATGGTACTCCGCTAGTATTTATAAACTATATGTTATGATGAATCTACCATATCTCATAAGATAAAATTATTGTTCACATACCTATTCAAATATGTGGTCAAAATTCGATATCTTTGATTGAAAAAAAGATTATGTGCAGATCTTAAACAGAGTGAGTAAATTATTTTTATTGTTTGAATCTTCTTTTCTCTTTAGCCATTTTCTATGGAGCTTACTCCTTCCGCTCCATGTCAAATTTCACAGAATCTTTTTCACGTTTATCAAAAAAATGTTTTAACCATTAATATATTTATCTATGTATAATAGCAACAAATAATATTTATAAACTACTTTTTACGACGAATCCGACAACATCACGCATGATGATACTATTTCTTATAAATCTATTCAAATATGTGCTTAAACTTTGAGAGAATAGTGTCAAATAATAAATGTGCTAATTGAGCTGGACAGAGGGAGTATCTGAAATGAACTGAATTAAATTAAACTGAATTGATACAAATTAAATTGAATTAGACTAAACAGAACTGAATTGAACAATACTAAAAATAAGTGTGTTGAAAAATAGTAATAATATGACTAAGGCCCTGTCCAGTTGGGTTTAGTTTAAGCACATTTCAACACCAATAAATTAAGGCAAAGTCTTGGTAAAAACCGCATTTCGATAGGCATATGGAAAGACGGAGTTAAATTATAATTATAGAAGGTAAAAATGTTTTACTTGCAATATTAAAATTTTATTATGCAACGTGTAATAGTTATAAGTTTATGACCCGATTAATGCAGCCCAAAATTTTTATCTTGATTTATTCTAATTTGCAGTTTAAACCTTGGTCTTTACACAATTTATTAAAAGACCAATTTTCAAGAGACGGAAGCACGAACTAAATTCAGCATTAATAAATTAAATTCAGCACTAATAAAGTAAATTCAGTACCAATAAAGTAAATTCAACACAAATAAACTAAATTCAGCACTAATAAATAAAATTCAGCACTGAAAAAATAAAAATTGATGAACAAATAGTTATTTGAGTTCTTGGTTGTCATTGGTTGAATAAAAAGTCCAAAATTAATATATGTAACAATTAAAACATTGTCTTGGGAATGAAATAAAAACATCAATCATCATTTTTCTCAATTACTCTCATCCATGGAATCATTTTCCTCATCGTCATCTTTAACTTCATCATTTCCTCCAGTAGAGCTCCAAATTTGTGAAGATATATCATTACGCACTTCTGGCATGACATTCTTTCAAGATTCAACAAACATATGTAAGCCCATAACCCCGTGATCTAAGATGGGTATACCAAACTAGTGCATTATAATGAAGTTATGAAGTGTGAAAGAAGCAACAATTTTTCCATTTGATCTTTGGGTAATACCTACGGCATAGATTTCACTACTTGCCAACTACTCTTCAATTGACCAAACGCACCTTCAACTCTCATTCTTAATGATGAATGTCGATGGTTGAAATGTTTCGCGAAACCTGCAAGTGGTGCATTTCTAAATTCATGTAGGTGTTTTCTAATTAGTACGTCGCTCATCAGAGTCAAATATCCAAGTGTAGTTGGATATCTAGAATCCACCATAGAGTATTTTCCTGGAAATGTTTATTGGTAGGAACACTGTTGAAACATGATCGTTTCCACTTGCACATGAGTGAGCTTTTTTTATTTGACTTCTTTTAGTACAGTGACATTTAGTTTGATTTAGTCCCATCCAGTTTGATCAAACATTTTTCATTTTAGTGGCGTCTAGTTCGAGTAAATTCCATCTTGTTCGGTTGGGTTTTTTTCCAGCACATTTCATCACCAATAAACTAAATCCAGCAACTAATAAATTAAATTCAGCAATAATAAATTAAATTCAGCATCAATAAACTAAATTCAACACTAGTAAATTAAATTCAGCACAAATAAATTAAATTCAGCCCCAATAAATTAAATTCAACACCAAATAAGTTCAATTTGATAGGGCCTAAATAAAGTTAAATTTCACCAAATTAAATTTTTACTGAAATGAATTGAACTGAAATGCAGATAAATTCTAGATAACAGAACTTTACACTCCAATAAAGTTGACAAAGACTCATGTGAGACCGTCTAACCATAACTTATGGTGAGACAAGGAACAAAATAAAGTTTAAAATTACAAAAAACACCTTATGTTATCTCCTAATTTCAAACAATTGTGTTTAAATCTTTCGTCTCACCATAATATTAGGTGAGACTGTCTCACCTGAGTTTTTGTAAATAAAGTTCTCCCAATTATTCACTTTTCTATATATCAAATATATAAGATTAAAATTGACGTTTCTATATATCAAATATAATAATAAATCCAATGATTCACTTTCACACAAACCTAACTTTGAAATCTTCTGCAGCTGTAATCAGATCTGGAGGCTTCTCAACTCCCCCCTCCCTGACCACCTTTCTCTCTTCGACATAGATATGTAGGTAGTCTGTTTCTCCCTTTTTACTCAGGCTCAACTGAAACACCACCCTCTGTTATGGTCCTCTTCTTGTCCACCTATCTGCCCTGGTTTACTATTTTCTGGCCTATTCATTGCGGCCCGCAGTTTCCACTACACCCACATGGTGGCCGCAGTGGAAGGTTCAAATATGGGAGAACGGTACCTAAAGAACTACGTGTTTGGGTAAATTTGGTCTCGAAATGTTCTCAACGACTAATCTGGCAGTTTTTAATGGCAATTTCGACGATTCTCGATTATAAATCTGGCAATCAAGCCGGTCAGTGGTAGAGTTGGAGCGGAGTTTTTTTATAATGTTTTTCTTTCTTTCCACTATGGTCAGTGCCAACTCATCAAACTAACACCATTCTTGCATTTCACAAGTGAATCTAATCTCCATCCTTAAAATGATGATAAATTATGTCACAAACTCTATAAATAGCCCTCTGGTGATGTCATCACCAAAGATAGAGCTAGTGTGAGTGTATATCTACTCATGTAGAAGGTTAGATCTACTCAAGTTGGGTTTTTTTAATGATTAATATGTTTGGATAGAGTTTCTTGTGACTCAATGAGCCGTGCAACTAGTCGGTCTAAGAGAATCATCTAGATTTTTTCCTTTTTTATTAGGGTCCTATTTGGACCGTTTTGGCTTATTTCTGGGTTTGGTTCGACATTGGGTCGGATCGAGCGGATAAATGTGGGCCGAGTTAGTTCAAAGTGGGTTAAGCAGGCAAAAAACACTATGGTACACCAATTTGATCTTAGTGTAGGTCTCAAATAGACACAAATGTTTTGAATGTGTAATTTATTATTTTTAGTTGGTTTGTGTAATGGGTTTAACCCGGTCACTATTATAGGATCAACTCATTTTAAATGGCTCTTGACAATCTGAATATTAATATAAAGGACTGGATTCCCTAAACCCTTGTATAAAAAATACTTTTCAATGTAAGTACAATTTTTATGTATAAAGAGTGCTACAAATTAAGTAAGCCACAATTATTCTCATTATTTTGTTCATGATATCATAGCATTGGGGTTTTAGCAGAAAATTTCCCGGATAAATTTTTATCCCTTCTTCTTCATTTTCGATGTCGTTAATTCCACCACTAGAAGAATTCGACCTCTCCTCCGCCGTGGACAATAGATAACCGTGGTCTTTGCCGAAATCCACAAAATCATCTATATCTATGTTGTCACAAGCGAAGCAGACATCTTTGCCAGTGCCAGAGGTTTCCTCGATGATGCCAATCACCTTGCGCTCCGGACAGAGCTACGGTAGCTCAGTTCCACCACCTATCTTCGATGATCGACCGACGCAAGAGATCGACTTTTAGTCCCCCTTGTATGCTCCGCCGCCGCCTCCGTCGACTGCTCCACTGTAACAACACCATAATGTGATATTACAAGCTCATCATCAATTCTAAAATAAATAAAAAAAATTTATATATTCAAGAATTCTCGGGTATGTAACAGAGAATTTTTTAGGGAGCACAGAGGTATAATGTATAATCTTCCACGTCTTCGTCCTCTTCATCTCCGCTAGATGAAGAGACATGTCCAAAATCCCGATCCTCTTCATCTTCACTTAAACAAATCTTAATCCATTTCCCTCAAAGTTAATTTTCTTGATCGACCCTCAATATCTTCACCTCTGTCTGTAGGGTTTCCATTTGGCTATTAAAGCAAGAAAACTCCATCTTCCACTTCCACTGAAATTCTTTCTTGAAATTCTACACACAAACACGATAAAATTCAAAATTTTAAAGATAAAAAACACGAATAATAATGAATGGTGTATGAATCAATACATGCCCACGACGATGCACTGGTCTTTGAATATTTAGCCCTCTTTGCACCTCTAGCCGTTGTCCCTAGAACCAACTTTACCTTGTATTTGTCTGTATTAATTTGTATCTAATATGATTAGATTTATCGTGAATTTACTAACAGTCAAAATAATTCCATTTACCTTGGTTACTCTATCATTGTCACGAAATTTCCCCAAGTTTGCATACAATTGTATTACTTTGTCTGGATAGGTTGGACTATCCATCATAATTAGGTTATGCAAATAATAGGGGCGGGAATAATTAAATATGTATCCAAAGTGTAAATCAATTACCGAATTGGGGTTCAAAACCTTGGTTACGGTGCATTTCCAGCCTACCCATTGAATAAAATGCTCTTATGCTGCATTGTTGAAGAACTCCAGGGAGGTCGTCGTCGTGCCTATCAAAAATAGTATTTATAGGCCCTAATTGCAGCTAACTACTAGAAAGTAAATAGTAGCAAGTCGGTGTAGTCCATGAGGAAAAAAAGGTTTTATCAAGTGTTAAACGTAGTTTAAAAGCACACTAAGAAGTCACTCTATGTGTGTGGTAGCCAAAGGGGGGGTTTTGGTTTTGGAAAACACTATGACTACATTAAATAACTGAATTAACCAACAATTAGAGAAAACAATATAACTATGATCACACTAGCACGAAACATGTAATTAAGATGATAACGAATTTTGGGCGCAATTGGTTTACATTTCTAGTTATCCTTTGATCATCGACTAATCATCCTATTTTTATGCATTAACCAC
>JAULKM010000007.1:7570314-7591704 GCA_032355605.1 Rubia tinctorum
CACTTGACTCTATCAAATCACCAAATATATCTGTCAATGCTCCTCGAATTGATAGGATGGATGAATTTGAATTGGAATCTTTAGAGGATTCCATACTTCCCGGACGTAGAGCTTCATCAGTCTCTGTCCAAGATTCCTCAAATTCACCGCAGGGTGACCGCTCAATCATGAAGGATAAATGCACAGTTGAGGTCTTGGACAAACCTCTCCGACGGCTGAGTTCTCCAAATGTTTGGCAAGGATTCGAAGGCCATAAATTTTCTGTGGACAGGGGGGCTGCAAGTGAATGTTCCGACCAAAATGCTACTGTTGGAGCTTCAAGCAGGACTTCATCAGACCTAAGGCGCCGACGCTTTGACATGTCATCACATCTACAGCGTGCTGAAGCACTGGAAGGATTGCTGGAGTTCAGTGCAAGACTGTTGCATGAAGAAAGGTTTGAAGAACTGGGCGTGCTGCTAAAACCATTTGGTCCGATTAAGGTGTCGCCAAGGGAAACTGCTATTTGGTTGACGAAGAGTATAAAGGAAAATAGTGCAAAGCAGGCAGAGCAACCTATCTGAATTCACGAACAGATAGTGTCACTAATGGTGTATTAGCCCCTCTTCTAGTTCTAGGTGATCGGAAGATAGAAAGCAAGGTTGAGTCTTAGTTGGAACTTATATAATAGGAGGTAGTGTGTAGGCAGAGATCTAACCTGTTATGGTGACCGCTAGATCGAAATTAGCATATGTTGGATGAAGTCCATCGCTGATTCTTCCCATATTCCTTGTAGGTTGAGATCCATGCTGTAAGAGATAACTATTTCATTGGAGACTATTAACTTTCAATCTCTAATTCTGTCCCTGATTGATGTGCATGTGCAGTTTAAAGAACGGAAGAATGATTAGCAATAATTTTGAATTAACAATAACTTTATACACAACGGTCATCCTTATAGTTACCTATCGGAAACAAGCGGGGATGGACTGGTTTGGAAATTTATAAGCGGCGCACCATACCAGCGACGACGGAGACTCGTAGGTTCAGATTCGGAGCACCCTGGCAATGGAGACTCACTTTTCAGATGTGATCGTGTCCGGCGCCCATATCACTACAGCAGCCGATTTACTCCAGCGATGGAGAGCAGTCCACTCTGGGGAGAATAACTGGCCGGCGAACAACAAAACGTCTGGCCGGTGAACACTGGTTAACGACGCTCCGGCCGGTCAACGATGGTCCACCAGGTCAACGCCGACAATGGTGACAATGTAGCATCTTCCCCCACCTTAGCCCTTTCAGAATCTAGGTCTAAAACACATCTAATGTGTTTTTTTAACCCATCCTTATAATTTATCCCCGCTCCACATGTAGTTTAGTCGATTCACAATATTCGTCGCGGTCGGCTGTAGCCACGACAACCTCGTAGTGGCTGCGGTGGAGAAACGATGTTACCTGTGGTAGACTTGTCATTGGGGGATGGATTGCGGCAACAAACAAAATAGGTCTTGCCCACTGAAAAATTGGAAAACGGGTTTTTTTGTAGTAAGTATTCGGCGAACGGAATTTCTGGCGCACATCGGAGCCCCACTAGTTGTAACATCACATCTACTGCGGTCGGAGAATAATGCTCCTTAGGTGATACATACTTATGGGTTTATAGAAGATTTGAGTTGTAGCATGACTTCCCTGGATAAAAATAGGGTTTTAGATTAAGTTGTTTTTAACTTTTTTCATATTTTTCATTTCTAGGTATGCTGTTGGTGCTCGTGCGATTCCGGGAAGATTTGGACGATAGCTCGCCTTGTTGATTGGAGAAATCCAGCGACAACCTCCAAAAAAGTTCTCAAAATCATAACTACGGAGTTGTGGCAACCTCGTGAGGATAAATCTGGCCAACATTGAATAAACATGGAGGCATGCAGTACCGACCTGCTTCAATCCAAATGGATATGTTTTTGTAACTCTTTCAACAGACACTCCTCATCGCTGATTGGAGAAATCTAGCTGCAGTTTCTTCAAACTACAGAGCTGCAAGTAGATGAAGACAATAAGACACACGAACTAAATGATAGATCTATTTATGGGAGGCTCACCCCACAGTGTGTGAGTCAAAAGAGTTCATAAAGTTTTAACAAATTAGTTATAGTTGTTACTTAAGTGTTGTGTGACCAAAATATGGCGCAAATATGTAACGATCTTAGAGTTAATGAGAATGAGAACGACCCTTTGTTTCAAAACAAAAAAGAGAAAAGTGCTAAAATAACCTCGACTTTAGGCTGAAAGTGCCAATATAACCCTGCAATCTCAAAAAGTGCTAAAATGACCCTTGACCGTGTTGACCTTTTAGTCAACTGCTTGATTGCCAATTTTTGTTGAACTGACTGATTTGCCCTCGTTTATATTGAATATGATCTGCCCTCATTTCCCTTTCTTCTTCCCCAACTTCCGTTACTTTTTTCCTTTTTCCCCCTTTCTTCCTCCCGTTTTCTATTTTCCCCTTCTTCCTGCTTCGGCCCAGCTTTGCTCTGTTTTGCTCAAACTCGGAAAAATTTCTCCGGCGGACGAGAAATTAAACCGAGCAATTATTTTGGGCACACGACAGTGGGTCTGGGCTGACGAGAACTTCTCCAGCGGGCTTAGGTTTGCAGGGAAGTGGATTGCACAGATGGGTCTCTTGACCCGAATTGAGGAAACAGGGTTGTTCACTTCGTGGCTTTATCAGAAGATGGTCTGCTACAAGCTCGGGGTATTATAATTTTTGGCTGATTTTGCTCTTCTGCACACCGTTTTTGATTTATTTGTTTTCATATTTGCTGATTCCGTTCATTCGCTACGGTGAAGGGGGGGGGTGAGGTTGTAGCAGTAAGGCGATCGGAGGGAAGAAGGAGACCGCAGGGGGATAGGGCTGCGGGCGGGGGCAAAGGTGATCGGATGGAAGAATGCAGCGGCGGGGAGAGGGAGGAGGAGGAGGAGGAGGAGAAGGTGGTGGCGGCACTGAGGTATGACTATGGTGAAGACAGAGGGGAAATGGAAGAGGAGGTGGCGGCGGTGAGGAGAGAGAGAGAAGGAGGTGGCGGCAGTGGTGAGGAGTTGGAGGGCTTAGGGTTACGGAGAAGAAGGGAAAGTGGAGGCGGGAGGGAGCACATCGGCGGGCGATGGTGGATGGGGAGGAGAAGGGCGGCGGCGGTGGGGAGGAGGAGGGCTCAGGGTTACGGGGAAGAAGGGAAAGTGGCGGTGGGAGGGAGCACGGCGGCACCGACGGAGCTTGGTTGTTGTGGTGGCGGTGGAGCTTGACTGGGTGGCGGCGATGGTGGAGCTTGGCAGCAACAACCTAATGGTAGCATTAGGTTTTTAGAAAAGAAATTTAGGTTTGTTGGAAGGGTATTTTTGTCATTTCATCTTATGGTTTTGCCCTGATTTTTTGGTCAATGCCGGAATATGGAGTTTGGTTATATCGGCACAAAGTTTAGGAAAGTTGAGGTTATATTGGCACATACAATAGAAAGTTAGAGTTATATTGACACTTTCTGAAATTGCAAAGTTATATTGGCTCTTTTAGCCTAAAATTGGGTTTATAAATGTAAATAAAAAAACAGTTCCTTATCTCTCACAATTCTATCAGCTAAACAAACCAATCAAAATTTCACATCCAGAGATGATGCGTACAAAGCAAAAATTTGGACACCTGAAGCACATGCATGGGCGGAACTAGGGGGAGCGAATGGGTGGTGGCGCCACCTCTAGGATCCGGTGACCCGTAATTTAGGTTTAGGAACCACCGGAATCCATGGATTCCGCCCCCCTAAATCTAGGTTTCAACTCCTCTTTCCAACGAGCTATGAGGAAGATGATGCCATTTTTTGATTTATTATTTTTTGTTTTTTCATTAAACAAAACGACATCGTTTTAGTATAAGTGAAACGACGTCGTTTTGTTCTCGTCAAGGGAATAAAAAGAAACCTGATAAATGAGTTTAACCCAATAGACCCAACTACTCTCATGCCCAACTCTTTCCTTTAAAAAAATTCCACTAATTTTCTCACTAATTTTATTTTTAGAACCTTATTTATGTTATTATAAATTTATTAATTAACAAGATAGAATAATAGCAAGTGTGATTTGTCGTATATGTAAAATTTTAATTATTTTATACTCACTTCATTATTTAAGCGAATTTTGTTTGAATATGTCGAACTAAGTTTTTAGGGGAAAAAATTTCAGTGTAATTTAGTATCCGAAAAAAAAACCAATATAATGTAGGGTACGAAAAAAATTTACCAGTATAAATCATTCCCCAAAATAATGTCCTTCTACCAAACACGACCAATGGACTACTATAGATTTGCATATCACAACTATTCTTGTATGGCTTCCATTTCTCCATGTCTACATTAAAAAATCCAAACACTGTCTCCCTCCCTGTTCATCCCTCCACCTGTCTTTTGTCTCTTCCCGCGAACTTGCTCTCCCTCCTTCTTACACATTTTTTTATATATAAAACCATCTGTTAATCAAGAACCTGAACAAAAACTTAACCAGACATATATCCATGGCCTTTTCATCTTCATCCAGAAATTCACATAGTTCATGCGAAATGCGACCTAAGATGCTCAAAGACTTCCTCTCCGACCATCCTTCATGTTCCAAGACTTCCGGTCTGCTGCTCCGGACCCGGTCCAAATCCGCCTCCATTTCCATCTCCGCCATCCACAAGGCGTCGGAGGCGGTGATCAGGGCCATCAAGTTCTTCCCCTTCGCCACCGCCGTCGTCAGATCCCACGCGCCGTCGCTTCTGCCGCGGAGCATCTCCGGCCGGAAGAAATCCAAAAGTAGTGTTCTTGAGGTGGAGGAGGCGTCTACGCCGAAGATTAAGGATATTTTGCGGTGGAAATCGTTCCGGGATGTGGTGGAGGAGCTGTCGACGAGGTGGATGGAGGATGATGATTTGATTGACTTCGGCCATGATGAACCACAGAAGGGTTGTTTTTCATTCGACGGCGACGAACAGCTGAGTCCGGTGTCTGTTCTGAATGATTCTCCGTTCCGAGATGATGATCATCGTGAGGAAGATGAGGAAGAGCCCATCTTGTTTTTCACGGTAGAAAGTAAGTCATACCCATCAATTTTTTATGCGGCATTGTTATATGTAACTAGAACTATTTACGGCGTTAAAAAGTAAATGAGCAATTTGGAGTGGGACAGGGGGAGTAGTGAATAATTGGAATAATAGATCAAAAACTAAATAGCATCAATTTGAAATTATACTAATTAAACTAGATGAAATGCAAATAAGTTGGAAAGAAGGTGACCTAAATCCAATTTTGATCAGACTAGTCATATTCCATGTCCACCTATTTTTGTAGTCGGATATCTATATAAACTCTCAACTATTTTTTTTTCCAAACATATATTTTATTTTGAGAATTCTTTTTCGAGTCTGTAATCTGTCTTATTCGTTAGAGTAGTAAAATCGGTTTGTTTTCCGTTAACTGAAATATCCAAGTATACAACATATTTGGTGAACCTCGTCAAATCCGCCGGACTCACCAACTGTTTATTTTAGTGTTTCTAACCATTCATGTACATTTCCAGGAAGGAAAAACAAGGTGATGCAAGCAATTGCAGAGTCTGAAGCCATAGCCAAAAAACAAGATCATGAATCAGAAACAAACTGGAAAGTGGAAGAGAAAGCCCGGCAACTATTAGAGCATTTTAACGCATCGTCATCATTTCTATTATCAAACAAGAATCATGAGGCAAACGATGTCGTTTTGCTTGATTTCTTCATGGATGAATTGGCTAACAGCGAATTATCTGAGGTTGAAACGGTGAAAATGGCAGAGGCCTGGATAAATAAAGTAAGTTACCATGGGGAATTTGATCGTGGGCTGCTGGATAATAGAAAGGCCTGCCTTTTGGATATGGAGACTGGGCCAGTGGGCTGGAGGAAGGGCCAGTTTTGTGAGGAGCAGCAAGAGTTGGGCCTTGACTTGGAGGCCCACGTTTTGGATGATTTGTTAGATGAGCTATGCGAGGAGCTATGAGATATGACTCTTCGAAGTGGAAATAAACTACGGGGTCAATTGTATGATTAACTACTATTAGAGGTAATAATCACTAATTAGAGTCATGGTCCTTGAATGGACAATAAGTTGAAATTTTATTCACTCTTATAAAAGTTGTAAATAGATTATAGATGTAACAAAATTGTATTAATGTCAAATGGAGAATTATGTGTCATGCGCGTGAAAACATTAGAGGCATAATTGTGGTGATTATCTCTTCTTACCATTGTTGTAACTTTCTGGCCAACGGGTTATCAACATGCGTAGGTAAAGATGGCGGAGGGGCAATGGGAGCTGAGAGAAGAGTGAGATGCGGTGGTGGTAAGGTGGCCGCATAGCTGGTGGCGGCGGCGGCCTCTTTGTAGGCTGAAGAGTGGAAAAAAAAAGATGAAAATTCACTTTTATCCTCAATGTTATCATGGATTTAGAAATTAACAGTATGAAATCAAAATTTAACAGTTCAAACAAACGAGATGACCACGACTCGTCTGTTTTGATAGTTTGATAACTAAAAGTGGTGGGAAAATATGAGTTATTAAATGTGAAAAATTGTGATACTTCAGCGGACACATAAATCATTTGCCTTATATATAAATAAATACATATAATTGGTATTTTTCTTAAATAATCATATTACTAAAAGAATTTAGACTGTTCTTTTCGTCTGATTAATATTAAACTGGATTACATGAATAAATATAGCAAAAACAGTAATTGTATGAAAAGAAAGTCACTTAATAAAATTAAAAATTTCCAATAAATATATAATGAAATGCATTCTGGTGAAATAAATAATTTAACCGAAGTGTATGCAGGTAGAAACCTTCCATGTGCACTGATTAGTACAACCATGCTAAAAACACAAACAAATACTCCCTCCGTTTCATTGAAATTACCATGGTAGTCTTAGGTGTTTGGATTTAGGTGAATGAAATGTGTGGATGAAATTGAATTTAGAAAGGGAAAAGTAGAATGAGTGGATGAAATTGAAGGAATCTTGCAATAAAAGGAAAGTGTGTCAAATTCACAAAAATAACCAAAAAAAAGGAAAGTGTGTCACCTCCAATGAAACGGGGGGAGTATGACAAATTTGTGAATTTTATGCACACGGAATACAAGCAAATATAAAAGTAATATTTTCCTAAAATTGATTTATTTCCTTTTATAGAAATAAAAAACCTATGTACGAATTCACTTGTCTCTTTATATGTGGTTCAACAAATCATAACTAGTAACGTACTTAAGAAGTTCCAACCTTATACCTAGCTCGGTTACTTTTTTGCCTACTAAAAGTTTATTTACTCGAAAAATATCACCAAAATTGCAGTCTCATTAAAAAAAATTACAGCAATTAAACAGTTTTTTAGACCAAAATTTTGGGAAAGATCGCATTTTCATAAACATATGGACGGAACTTAGGGGTGGCGTAGGGGTGCCCGGTCCCCTCCATTTTTTATAGAGTAATTTGTGTTAAAATTTATAAAAATAAAAATACAATTGGTTAAAATTATATTTCGGCCCCCCTTAAACTAAAATTCTGGTTCCGCCGAGGCTGAATTAGATTTATATAAAGGTAAAAAAATTAGTTGAAATATCAATTTTTTTATTATGCAGGAGTAGTTGTAAGTTTATGACCTGATTAATGCAACCCGAAAATTTTTATCTTTATTTTTTCTAATTTGCAATTTAAAACTTGATCTTTTTATAACTTATGGAAATACGGGTTTTTAAAATACTTACTCTTGTTTAGATATGAATTGTATTCTGGAAATACTTACAATATTATATCTCCAATAATATAATTTATGTATAGGTACTTAGATCCTTTTTTCTTGGATAATTAAATTCTTTTAAAAAAAGAATTATCTTTATATTTTAAATATGAATCAGATGAAAGATACTGTTGAATGTATCATTCTCATTATATTTAAAAAAATACAATAGACAGATAAGATAATTATTTTCACTTAATTAATGAAACTGAACCTTTTTTAAAAAAATCTGCAGCACTCAGCAAATAAAGACATTGAATTTCTTCCAAAAAAAATAATAATAAAGACATTGAATTATTGATAGACTCAAATGTTACTTAAATATTAGAAAAATATTATTAGAATCATCTCAATACAAGTATATGTCCCATTTGAAACTGCAATATAACTATTCATTTAAACAAAACATCCTAGCTTTGACCATAAAATTGAATTAGTATATAATTATAAATACTATTGTGTGATACATTGTTAGATTCGTTATAACATG
This sequence comes from Rubia tinctorum, assembly GCA_032355605.1. Taxonomy (NCBI): domain Eukaryota; kingdom Viridiplantae; phylum Streptophyta; class Magnoliopsida; order Gentianales; family Rubiaceae; genus Rubia; species Rubia tinctorum. Next base: position 7,578,624 of record JAULKM010000007.1, read on the forward strand.
TATTTTCAAAATATCAAACTTTCACAAGTTTTATTTGAAAGATTTAATGATCAAATATTTTTCAATTCAACTGTTAAAAGTCAAAATGTGAAATTGGAAATGGGACGGAGAGAGTATTGTCATCAACATGTAACAGTTGGTTTTAATTGTGCCACTTATATACTAATTTTGAAAAGATTTTATATATTCATTGATATTATTTAGTCATTTTAGTTGACTACTGGAAATATATCCCTAGAATAAATATATGAAACAATTAAAATTTAATAGTGATAGAATGATTTTCCGTAATGAAATCTGTATTACTGACAAGAATAAATAGAGTACAATAAGGAAAGTTAGTACAACTAGAACTCTAGTCTAGTCATCAAGATAATATCAAATCTAATCAGAAACCTGATTTTTTTAACACCCCCCACTCAGGCGAAGTGTCGGATGTTCAATGACGCAAAACTTGGATCTAAAAAACTCGAACGGACAAGGAAGACCCTTGGTGAAGATATCAGCAATCTGAAGAGAAGTGGAGACATGAGCCACTCGAAGCTTGCCAGAGGCAACTAACTCCCGAACAAGGTGGTAGTCAATGTCAATGTGTTTCGCCCGCTTGTGAGCAACCGGATTCTGGGCCAAGAAGATGTCACTACTGTTGTCACATAACATCAGTGGTGAACCAAACAACGGAAGACGTAGATCGCGAAGCAAATGAGTCAGTCAAATAACCTCCGAAGCTGTGTTGGCTAGTGCTCGATACTCGGATTCTGTGCTGGAACGTGAAACTGTAGGTTGCTTCTTGGCACTCCACGAAACAAGGTTACCACCAAGGAAGACAGCATACCCGTAGGTAGAAAGACGAGTCTCAAGACACCGGGCACAGTCAGCATCAGAATACCCTAAGACCTCTGGAGTACTGGCCGAACGAAAGGAGAGTCCAAAATGTAGAGTTCCTCGAACATACCGAAGAATCCGAGTAACTGCAGCAAAATTATCATCACGAGGATCCTGAAGAAACTGACTGACCGTATTGACCGAAAAAGACAGATCAGGGCGAGTGATAGTCAAATACTGAAAAGCTCCCACCAGAGATTGGTATAAGGTCGGATCCCGAAACGGAGGACTGGTCGAACTATGGAGCTGTGAACCATGGACAAAAGGAGTAGAGACTGGAACAACATCCGTCATCCCAGCACGTGCAAGTATATCCCGAGCATACTTCGCTTGGCCAAGAAGTAAGCCTGAGGAAGTAGGCGATACTTCAAGACCAAGGAAGTAATGAAGAGCACCCAAATCCTTGATAGCAAACTCCTTATGGGTCCGATCAATGAACTGGCGGAGAAGCTTCGAGTCATTACCAGTGAGGATAATGTCGTCGACATAAACGAGGAGATAAAGTAAGGATGAGCCCCGAGAAAGAACAAACAAGGATGTGTCGGCAGAGCTACACTGAAACCCAAGCTTAGTCAGATAAGCGCTGAATCGCTGAAACCAAGCCCGAGGCGCCTTCTTAAGATCATAAATCGCCTTTCGCAAGCGGCAAACGTACTCAGGATGAACTGGATCCTTATAACCAACAGGTTGTGCCATGTATAATGGGGTATCAAGAACACCATTAAGGAAAGCATTCTTGACATCCAACTGATGAAGTGGCCAAGAACGCATCGTCGCAATGGCTAGAACTATTCGAACCGTGGAGGCTTTAACCACAGGGCTGAAAGTATGGTAAAGTCAAAACCCGGAATCTGCGAAAACCACTGAGCAACAAGACGCGACTTATGGCAATCAACTGTACCATATAGGCAAAACTTCAGCCGATAAACCCATTTGGATCCAACGACATTGACATCCGATGGGCGCGGAACAAAATCCCAAGTGTTGCTCTCGAGGTGCTGAAAACTCATCATCCATAGCAGAAACCCAGGCAGGATCTTTGAGAGCAGCACGATAATCAGTGGGCTCCAACTGCACCAGTAAAACATCAAGTAACCCATGAGCCACAATATCTGAGTAGTTACGATGTTGAATAACACCAGTAGCAGATCTGGTACTCATCCGATGTGCGCGAGCCGGGGGAGGAGAAGCCGATCGTGGTGATAGCTCTGGTGAGGCCGGCGGATTGATGGTGACCGAGGATGTTGGGGATGACGGCATCAGGCTTGGTGCCAGCGTAGCTATGTGCGGGACCGGTAAATCTGGATCAGAATCCGAGGAACATATGGTACATGAAATAGGGGCCGATGGTGTGAAAGCCGGTGAAATGACAGGAACCGTTCCATCGGGATCTATAAAATTTGGGACATTCAGTATCGAGAAAGCAGAACCCGTCACCGAAGTAGAAGCCCAGGAAAAGGGAAAGTATAGCTCATCAAATTTGGCATGACGAGTGACAAAAACATTGCCCGTAGAAGGGTCAAAACATTGAAAACCCCTATACTGGGAGCTATAGCCGAGAAAGACACAAGGAATGCTCCAGGGAGCAAGCTTATGTTCCATAAATAAGCGCACAAAAGGATAAACCCGACACCCAAACAGATGAAAATTTGAGTAGACTGGATCACGACCAAAAAGTAACCAAAAATGAGAAGCCCCATGCAGAACCGGCGTAGGCAACCGGTTAATATTGTATTCAGCAGTCGCAAAAGCATTATCCCAATGCAAAAGAGGCATATGCGAATGAAATAGAAGAGTGAGACCCATCTCAACGACATGTCGATGTTTGTGCTCTGCTCGGCCATTTTGTTCTGGTGTAGCTTGACACAAAATCTGGTGATGAATGCCTTTAGCGGCAAAGTGAGAACGTAGGCAAGTGTTAGTGAATTCCGTGTCATCTTCACTCTGAAAAACCTTAATTTTTTTTATGAAAACTGATTTTCAACTAAGGCCTCAAACTACAGATAAGTGTCAAAAAAGTCCGACTTACGACGAAGTGGAAATAACCAAGTGAAGCGTGAGAAATCATCCACAAACAAGGCATAATAAGAAAAACCATTCGTCGATAAAACAGGGGAAGGCCTCCACAAATCACAATGTATCAAGTCAAGTACTTGTGCAGCACGTTTATGATTCTCAACAAACGCCAACCTCTAACCTTTTGCCATAGCACAGGGGGCGCAGGTCTGAGGTTTAGGCAACAAGGATGAAAGTAAAAGTAAATCAGACTTCTGCAAACTGGAGATAACTGTTGTCGGTACATGTCCAAGTCGAGCATGCCAAAGCTCGTAAGATGCCCGTCCTTTTTTCTGTTGTAAAAAGGAAACTAGTGATGACTCCCCTCTGTCCAAGAAGTAAAGGCCACCCTCACTGTGGCCCCTGCCCACGATTGCCTTGGAAACTTTGTTCTGAATGGCAAAGTTTCGATCATCAAAGGTAACAAAGGCATTTAAATCTATGGTCAACTTACTAATAGATAGCAGATTTTTAGTAATCTCAGGAACAACCAAAACATCATACAAACATAAACTATCAGAAAACCGAGAATCACCCACATGAGATATCAGAATAAATGCACCATTGCCAACAGAAACCTGAGAATTATCGAAATAAGGGGTGACACTCTCCAGGCCAGAAGCGGAAAATGCCATGTGCGTAGTCGCACCAGAATCAATGTACCAGTCTGATGTGTTAGTGGATGACTCTAGCTGCATGGAGGACTGAAATTTTTTAGCCAAATTAGTCGAGTCTGCACGACGGGTCTGGGCCAACATCCTGTAGCATGTCGCGGCAAAATGATCGGGCGGACCACACCAGGTACAGTGCGGCCGACCGCGGCTCGAACCTCCAGCTAGACCAAAACCGGGCGATTGAGCAGACCAGCCACCCCTGCAGCCTCGGCGACTGCCGAACCTGCCACCCCAAGAGGCACGTGAGCCGTACACGTTGCCTCCCCTCGCCGGCGAGTGATCCCAGTGCGGCCGGCCGAGGGATTTTTGCCAACTGTAAATGCAACCGGCCCTGTTGCCGGTGCTGAGTGACCCTGTAAATTCTTTTGAAATGCCTCATTGTTTTTGGCGCGATTCAGAACATCGACATATAATGGTGTAGGAGAGGAATTAATCAAGGGGGCAGAAAAATCTTTAAATTCAGATCCCAAAGTAGTCAAAAACCAAATAATCTTTAAATTTGAGATGAAGTTCATGAACGGTACCATTCTTACGAATGTCGTGAGCATCGGCACGAAGACGGAGAATGGCAGATGTGCTGTTATTCTGAAAAATTGCTGCAATGATATCCCAAATATCTTTAGCAGTCGAACATTCAGGAATCTCAGTAAGTACTTCTGGAGTGAGTGAAGAGAACAAAAGACTGCAGACTCTTTGATCTTCATCAACCCACTGATCATACTCCTCTTTGGCCTTGGTGTAAGCAGCAAGTGGGTCAGTCTTGGAGGCATTAGAGGGAGACACCATGACTTCGGCGAAGGAGGGAGTATGATCGGCCGGTGGCAGAGAAGGGAGAACCGGATAGGGATTGGATCCATCAAGAAAACCATAGAGCTTCTAAGGCTTGAGGACATAGCCAATTTGGCGCTTCTAGAGGAGATAGTTGGATGAGGTGAGTTTATTTGCATCATATGAATAAGAGTACTAAAAGATAATTTTTCACTAGCCACGATAGAGATGTGGCCGGAAAAATTTAATCGGAGAGGGAAGAGGAAAAAAAATCGGCCGAGAGAGGGAGGAGGGAGGTGCGGCCAAAAAATTTAGAGTTTAGGAGATTGGATCAGAACGCTGCTCTGATACCATGATAGAATGATTTGTCGTAATAAAATCTGTATTACTGACAAGAATAAATAGAGTACAATAAGGAAAGCTAGTATAACTAGAACTCTAGTCTATTCATCAAGATAATATCAAATCTAATTAGAAGCCTGTTTTATTCCAACATCCATTCTTTTGATATTCTCCCTCCATTCCTTTAAAATTAACATGATTTTACTTTTATAGTTAACTGCATTAATATTTAATTATAAATAATTTTTTTACATACATAATTTATTAAATTTGGCTAAATTTGGCTTTAAATTATCATTCATGATAACCTTGCTGGGACAGAAGTATTAAGTTTTTTTAATCTTTTTAATATTCTCTCTATTATTTTTGGAGAAAGTCTCTTGTTAGACCAACTAAAGTTTAGATCCATTGTTAAAAGTCTCATTAGGGTCAAATTATAATTAATTATACATTACAATACACTTTAAAAGTTATTTAAAGTTATAGGAATCTCGCTGTAATAAATAAAAACAGACGTTAAATCAGCTCATTACTTACATCAATTACTAAATAACCCCGTCTAACTGTTAGTCGGTTCAGAACAAGACTTTGTATTATTTTTGTTCGTAAAATTACTTATTATTTAAAAGTTTTACATTATAAAGGATGGATAGGTCACTTAACTTTTTACCTTAAAAGGTTGTAATCTTTTTTAGAAAATGTAAATATTGTTATTTATAAATTAAAACAAGTATTAATGTGTATTTGAATGTGAAAATATAAAAAAAATTATTAAAAAAATTATAAATTTTTTAAATCTAGTAATGTAATTTAACAAATGCAGAGTGTATAAGTGAAAAACTACAGCGAGCTGTCCAATTCTTAAGGATAGGCCACCTATCAGGATACCTCCTCAATATTTTATTTATTTATTTAATCCTTTAATATTGACATTTTTCTTCTTTGATAAAATTTAAATTAATCTTATTTATTCAATTTACCCTGTCTCTCACATTTCAATCTCATCCATACTTTTTAAAGAAAAGAGCGAAGTGCATATATAAATTACAATAATGAGCTGAGTGCATATAAATTACTACATAATTCACAAAAATGCACATATAACCTATGATAATTAAAAGTGTAAATATAACCTTAAATAGTTAGTTAATGTGCAAATATAACCTCTTTTGACAGTTTGAGGGCGGATTATGATGAAAAGACTATTTTACCCCTCTGAAAAACAAATTAATTTTTTAAAAAATATGAAATGTCTATAATGCCTCTAAACCTTAAACTAAATTTACTCATTTCTTTCTGTCATCGTATCTCCATTCTTCTTTGTTTCTAGCTCCGCCCTCTGAAAGCTCGCCCCACTCCAGACCTTCTCCGACCACCACATGCCTTCTCCAACCACCGAAAACCTTCAATGCCCACCCTATATCTTCTCCTACCACCGCGTGCAGTGGCTCACTTCGATGAGGACGTGGGCTGAGCACTGATTCGTGTTCGCCATCACCGATTCGGGTTATTTTGGAGCTGGGTTTGGGTTCTAGGTTTTCGGTGGTGGACAGGGTTGGGCTAGGCTGAGCTTGGCTTGGTGGCGGCATGGTGATTGTGGGTGGGATTGGTGGTGACGGATCGGGGGTTGGGGTGGGTGGAGCTGACCGGTGGAGGGGCTACTGGGTGAAGAAGACAGCAGGTTGAGGCAGCGCTGGCTGGCTGGTGGTAACTAGTGGAGCTGGTGGTGGGTGGTGGGTGGTGGGTGGTGGGTGGTGGTGACAGTCTGTCGCCGCCTCATCCCCTCTTTAATTTTCACACACGCTTCCTTAGTACTCTCTCACACATTCACACACCTAATTTTCCCAACCTTAATTTTTCGTGTGGAATAGACTTTGCCAATTTGATGAATTTGTTTATTGTATCGTTGTGATCTGATTTCTGAATTCTTCTTATTCATTTGGATGTATGTTTAATGTCAAAGTTTGATTACAGAAAACAAAGATATCGGGAGGGTGGTTGGTGGGAAGCCCTAGCGGCGGGAGGGGTGGCAGGTGGTGTCGGGGGAGGTGGCAACGCCGGAGACAGAGGCACGTCGACGAAGGTGATGGAGGCACGACGGTGAGGTGGTAGAAGCAAAGGGCATTTTTGTCTTTCAAATGTTGTAATAGGCTGAAAGAGTATTTTGGTCATTTCGATCTGTCAATGGACGAAAATGGTTAGTCAATGTCGGAATATGGTTTTTAGGGTTATATTTGCACTTATGTAAAGTAGTTGGGGTTGTTTTGAACTAAAAATTATCTCAGAGTTATATCTGCACTTTTGCAAGTATATAGAGTTATATTTGTATATTTTACTGAAGAAAAAGTTTGCCAATTGATTGAGAAGCAGGCAAGCAGCACATCTTAAAAGAACAAGAGAGGGAGTATTTTGTAGCTTGTTGGAATCTAAAGGCTTTAACCTAAAGTTAAATTTCCATTTACCCCAACCCCCAAGTTGTCTTTATCTTCCTTGGCAAGATTTGAATTGTTTCTCAAAATAAATAGAAACCCAAGAATGCCACACGTTCTTCCCCTTCCTCTGACCGCACCAACGGTCACAACGCCTCCAAACTCGGTCCACGACTCACCACCACCAGCAACATCATGGGCGACGAGTCCACGACCAGCACCCCTCCGCATTCTATATCTTCACCGCCGCCAGAAATCCCAATAGAAATCGTCCCGGAAGAAGAAATGGCTCTCATCGAGGCCGCCTTCGCCGCCGCCAGCCGCTCCATATTCCCGCCTCTGCCCACCGCCGCAAGGTCCATACACTCCATCACCTCCTTCTCCAAGAAGAGGTTTTCCACCATTTCTTTAACCGGGTCCGGGTCGGACTCCGTCGGTGACATAGAAGACTCGTCTCGTCCGGTGAAGAAGAAGAGCAAAGCCTATGAGTCGCTCTTGCGGCGGTTCCGCAACAAAAAGGGATTGTCTGTTACTGATATTACCGCCACGGTAAACAATTACTACCTCCGTTCCAACTTAAGTTCGCATCTCTGTTTTTCACTGCCTTTAACCAACATTTTTATGTAGCCAAAAATTATTAAAAAGCTTGACATTTTGAAATATGAGTTGATTCTTACCTATGCAATGATATTTTACAGTGAAAATTGATCAGATTTTGTTAAATGAATAGTGTAGGTGAACTTTAAATTGGGACAGGGGACTAGAAAATTGCTTATTATGTTGACTGTTGTGCCATTTTGCATTCAGGAATGGTGTGAGAAACAGATGGAGTTTGTACTAACCCTTGGCAGAGCTAAGCCTACAAAGGCTATGAAAGCTGGTTCTGCTAGGCATGCTGCACTTGAAGAAGAGGTACCCTATTGCTATTACGAACTCGTTTTATTAAGAAAAAATGCTATTATGTATATAATTATAATTGATGCCATCTATATTTATCTATGTCGATGTGGATATCTGATTGAAATGTGGATAACATTCTACAAATTTATGTCGAATGTTTTATTAGGTTAAAGAAATGGATGTTATCGGTGGTAGTATCATGTGAAGGTGGTTGTACTTTGATTATATTGACTGAAATTAAAAGTTGTACCTGGGGGAAATGTGACTGTTTTTGTGGAATGACAAAGTTTATTTTCTATGCATTAGTTTGATTGTTCAGTTGCGAATTTGAATTTATGTTCAACTATTTGGTCTTTCTTTTTCATAAATTCCAAGATGAAGTTAGCCTAGCCTGGTTCCCCTGACTTTCAGGTTAATTGTCCATTCTTTTTTCTTTCTTCATTGTATCAGTAGAAACCAAGTATAAATAGCAGGTTCATTCATTCATTAGTGTCTCTGCAGCCTATATTTCCTTGAAAGAAGCTTCTGCTATTGCAATTACATAGATGGTCATCAGTTCACATTGTGTCTTCTCTTTCGAAATCTACTATAGTCTACATGTGCTGCGTGCAGGTAGTCAAAAAGGTCGTTGTTGAAGTTACATCCAGAGAAGACATATGGGCTCTTAAATTTACGAATTTTATTATTGGTGTAAATCAATTGTTGTTCGAAGGACTGACACGTGAACTGCCCATGTGAGTTTGATTTATATCTTAGAATTCTGTTGGTTTTAGTGCTTTAAATTTTGTTTCCCATATTGTTTGCATACGGCTATGAAATCAGAGTGTTATCGCAGTCTGTACGTATGGAAGCTGTTTAAGGCATTATTTATTTCAAACTATTTGTCGTTTCCAGATTGTTCTTGTGGCCTAATGATTCTTCTTGCATATTTCCAGAGTTAGCTTTGAGGAAGGTATGTGGATGGTCGGTATAATAGATGAAATTCGAATGCCTACTGTAGAAACTGAAAGATATGCTACATTAGTTGATACAAAAACTCGTGTTCGACCACAGCCCCCTGCTGAACCACAACAGCGAAATGGAAGGTACAATCTGGCATGGTCTTTGATTAGGCTATCTGTAGAGATCATTCTTTGAATTATTGACCGATAATAGTTAACTGAAGATGCAACCATTTTTCTTTTTGACAGGCTTCAGCTGATGTGTTATAAGCGCCTATGGGACAACTTAGCAGCTGATAAATTTCCCACTGGAAAATTCTTTGATTTCTTTGCTTTGAATCCTAATTATATTCTCTCCTCAGATATCAGGAAGTGTACATCTAAATCAGGTTTCCCAGCAGAGGTAATTGCTTTACCATACCTGTATTGCAGTAGACATGCAAGCATGTTAAGGCTGCTGATTTGACTCAGCAGAGGAGCTTTTTTAAATTCGAGAAGGCCTTCAACTTTGATGAATTTGATTATCTTCTTATGTTTCCTTCAATGCAGACACTCAATGATTTGGTGAACTTCTATCGGAATACCTGCTTCTTGCTGCCCCCGGCTCACGACGAACTTTTACTGAGGTTGGTTGAGAATTTTGAAGTGGCCCTTGTGCTTTCGGTTTATGCAGTTTTTATGATTTCCTTGTTTCCATATGTAAATGTGTCCTTCCTGCTTTTCATGGGCAAACTTTTTGCTGTTGACAATTTATGAAGTCTGATACAAGACAGTTAATTCTTTTTTCCCTCCTGTTTCCAACAAGTTAATGTGGCCCTCATTGTCAAGTAGCAATATATTCATTCATGACACACAAATGTATGATAGACTCTTAACATTGGTAGACAAGTTTTGTTGATATTTTGGCTTATATTTGCATCCTCTTTTGACTTCCCGACGATAATACCTTACGTGATAGGTATGAATTGCAAGAAGATCAATCTTTGCTTGGTGAAAATAGATTTGCTTTTGATGCCGGTTGGCTTAATAGTCAACTCAAGTCTTGTCTCGAGTTCTGGTTGGGGGAACGAGAGGCCACCTACACCCCAGAGGAGGAACGATGGAAATGCAGATATTGTAAATTTTCTTCCAAATGTCCAATACAAACTAACAATGAACAGCAAAGCTCATCTAGCTCAAGAACAGAAGAGTAGGACATATTACACAAGAGTTGTTGATTGTTGTATTCTTGAACCTGATTATATAGAAATGTGCAATGACGTTCTCAATCATCCATTCTTTGGATTTTGTACCCACTCAGAAGTTACGGTTTATCACTGTTAGTGAAGAGATTGACAATCATTTTAATGTACATATATCTGAATGTGTATTGTTTCAGAAGCACTAATGAAAAGGTATAAATTCTACGATAAATTGTCTGTTTCACGGCAACCATTTTGATGAAGTCTGAAGGGGACTTCATCAGATTGTTGAACAGCTGCAGGAAGATCCTGGAGGGACTCACTTCGGGTGGACTTAAATGGGCAGCTGATGAGGAACATCCCTCTCCCTGTCTTCATCAGGGAAGTATTCTGGGGAGCTGAAAGTGTCAGGAGACCTCAGATCAGGCACGAAAAGGGTCTGAAAGGATTGGAAGACTGCAGCAGCTGGAAGTACAGAAGCTCCTGTATGTGTTGCTGAAGATGGAGTATGAGCAGAAAGCCAGGAGCAGCGCAGGTTTACAGCTCGCTTTATTTACTAGAATTGATCGAGTAAACTATGTTCTGTCGTTCTTTCAACTCTTAGAATCAATCAGTCAGTCAGTCTCTGCAGACTGCAGTGGTTCTTGAACTTGTGGTAGTATAATTATCTTATCCTATTTGAGTACATTAGAGACAACTGCAGATTACTTTGATCCTTCAAATGAAGTTGCAAGAAAACAGCTCCCTACATTATATGCATTGAGGAAATAGATGCACGTTTGGCAAGGGAAATATTGAGGGCACAAAAAAACTTGTGCTAAAATGACCAAATCCGCACAACTAAATTAGCCAACCATAATACACCAAATGAGTTTAAAGTAAACATATGAAGCCAAAACCCACCCTCCAAGAGCACCATGCATTATATTCAGGGTGAAATGTTTATCATGAGAAGCCCAGCAAATTCCAACTAGTGCTGATAAAGGCCTTCAAAAACTATGAAAAGTAAATCAGGCTTCAGGAATGGAACTAGTTCAAGAAACAGTGTTCTAAAGGAGTTATTCTGATCAGCTGAAAAAGGCCGATAAATTTACTGTTTAGTTGCTGCAAGAACAGTGCCAATTAAATTTCTGCAAAATTTTATTCCATCACAGCAACACCCCCAGCAGCCTTGATCTTATCATTGATAGCAGTGGCCTCTTCTTTGGTCACACCTTGCTTAATTACTGCAGGCGCTTTCATAACCAAGTCTTTTGCTTCCTTCAATCCCAAGTTTGTGATGGCTCGAACCTCTTTAAGGACTTTAGTTTTCGCAGAATCATCGAACTTCTCTAGTTTGACGTCAAATGCTGTTTTCTCGACTTTCTTCTCTTCAGTCTTCGCACCAGCACCAGGCCCTCCCCGAGGACCTAAGTCCATGCCCTCCGTAGAAATCCGTTGCAACTTGGGAAGGTTCAGCTTGTGGGTGAGTGTGGGGCCAATCATTTCGCGCTCCTCAAGAGGCAGGGCTGCAATTTGCTCGGCAAGCTGAACGAGCTTATCAGAAGGTGGAGGTCTCGCGCCATACGGATCATAGACAGTGGGATACTGGTATCTTATAGGCTAAGATTGGGGATCCCTGGGAACATAATCAGTCTGAATAGAACGAGACTGAAAAGGACCGAGAATCCCACGAAGAGTTGTCCGGCTGTGTAAGGATCTCAAGACAGAAGGACTGATGATGCGCAGATTCTTATAATGCCGAATCATTGATAGAGAAGCTGTTCCCCTAGTAGAACTTGAACTTGAGTTTCTATGTCAGGCTCTTGCCTGGAGAAAAAACAAAGAATGTAAGGCTGCATTGAATTTTTTGCATTCAGGAACTATCATTTGCTAGTGTAAAAGAAACCTAATGTTAAAGTCAGTAGGTTTGATATCTATGCATGTAAAATTATGGTCGAAACTGAAGGCAAGTTTGACAGCAAACCCAGCCCAGCAAGTAACCTCTTCAGTTTCACATGGGCAAATCGCAAAAAAAGATATCATGATCTCAAACTGAAAGAAAGTAGCACACATACAGTAAATGACCTGACTTCATGACCAATTTACCAATTTCAAATCCCAAAAAACAGACTTTACCAATAAGGCGAAATACAGCATAATCATCCAAAAATCTTCAAGGGTATATAATAATGCAAACAAGAACAGACTTCTTTATAGCCCTCTTCATCATCATGTCCACAAAGCACGAGAAGTTTCTGGTAATTAGAACGGAGAAATGGATGCTGAACACCAAGCAGCACCATATTTAGCAGAAATTCATCCATAAATCCAAATGGAGAAACGCAAACATGATTAAGCGCCTACAGGTATGGTAAAGAAGTAAAAGCTATCACAAAAAACATCTAGCCTCTCCATACAGGATACTACAGTTACATAACCAAATTCTAAACTAAACGTACCGGAATCTCCCAAGTCATCGTCAACTCGGATTCAATGATTCAATCACAAAGAAGTTGCAAATGGCAGAGAAAATGATTAAGTTCTGAGATAGAATCTTGGAACAAAGAGATCGAGTCTATACCGGGAGCCGAGTCCGATAACAATTGGACAAATGGGTTATGGGTTCCAAGGGCTTTTCATGATAAATATTTACAAGAGTTATTTGCCCATATAACCCTATATTTTGGTTGAAAGTGCCAATATGAACCTGTAAAATTTAAAAGTACAATTATAATCCTATTATTTGCTTGAAAGTGCTAATCTAACCTTGACAATTTGAATTTGGTCGGAATTATGTGAATTGGCCGTTATGCCCTTCATTAAAAAAAATTCAGAAAATGTGTAAAAGACTGTTTTACCCTCATCATTTATGTGTTATTCCTTTAGACCCAACCTGTGTTGTTCTCCATTTTCTTCAAAACCGT
>JAULKM010000007.1:7609806-7626784 GCA_032355605.1 Rubia tinctorum
TTCATTTTGATGCAGTTTGGTTCATTTTTATTCAATTTAGTTCAATTTGATGCAGTTCAGTTTAGTTTGATTTGGTTCGGTTCGGTTTTTTCATGTCAGTTTAGTTTGATTCAGTCAATTTGATTAATTTCAGTTCAGTTTGACTCAGTTAAGTTCAATTCATCTCTTCTCAACTCTTCTCAGCTCTTTTCATCTCTTCTCAACTCTTCTCAACTCTTATCAGCTTTTCTCAACTCTTCTCAACTCCAATAAACCCAACTCAGTTCTTCTTAACTCTTCTCAACTTTCTCAACTCCAATAAATTCAACTTAACTCAACTCAACTCAACTCAACTGCGATTCAACTGAACTTGACATGGCCTTATATTGGAATGATTTATGTTGCTTTGACCTTCAGATACGCAATAAAGATTTACGCTAGATTGATATTCACTAATGAAGCTTCACAACTACATTCATTCAACTAATATGATCATTTAGATTCATATTGCGTACATTTGTTCTGGATTTTTTTATGTTATAAATTTGTTATAAATTTTTAGGCATGTGCATTACAAGAAAAATGACCTATTATTTCGCCCATTTTACCTCAATTTTTTTAACACCAAATAACTGAGATAAAAAGTTCATTTACCTCGATTATTTTTTTCAAAGTAAAATAAAGTATTTACCTCGGTTATAAAAAAACTGAGGTAAATAATTGAATTTTAACCTCGGTTCTTATGGGAACCGAAGTAAAAGGTTAAAAAATAGAAGTAAATAACATTACCAAAACATTTGCGACGTCCCAAACATTGTTTTAATCGGTGAGCCAATTTCGTATTAAACGTCGTTTTCACCGACATGTGTTCTGAATGATTATCGTAGTCGCAGGTATGTGAAAGATACGTTAAAGTAAAGCAGTTGGCGGTGTTAGCAAAAATGAAAATAGAAGATGGTGGTCATGTGCTTCTCCTCGTTTCGGCGTCCCCCTCCTCCCAATATCCCGTCAACACGATTAATTTAGGGGTATGTAAGAGGACAATTAGGCATTACATTAGCAAGCAATCATTGTGCTACGTACAAACACCATAGATATTAGAATTAATTATCATAAACGTCCAATACACTCTTTGTTCAATGGTTTATAATCGTACGATTATGGTTTTATAAAATCATGCACAAATCAAATTGCACATATATGCAATCAATTATATAATGTTCAAATATGATAGTTAAATAATTTGAAAAACAGTAGTCATGAAAATATCCATGCAAGATTTACATAAATTCAAATTGGAGTTGTCTAAGTTCCAAAAATAGTGAAAAAACAATAAAATCAATCACCATGGACAAAGATGACCTTGAAGACGATTGACCCCACAACTTGCAGCACCTCGAAGAACAAAGTGTTCCCGATGCGTAGGTTGTTTCCCCTAAGGAATTCGTCAAAACCCTTTGGGGAAAGTGCCTTGATCCTACCTTGCCCCTAGTAAGTCATACGTCACTCTGTCCCATAGCACCTCAACACTACAAGAGTCTTCTTAGTCAGCAAGAGTGGTACAATCACACACGGATGTACTGAGTCACAAAAAAATCATGAGAAATATGCACATATATATATATATATATGCAATTGGCAACGAATAAAATTTATTTAAGAAGCTTTACTGAAGTAGGATTTTCCCCCAAATTTCTGCTGCTTGAGAGTACAATGGAAATGTGATGGTCGATGTCGAAGATCCATCATGTGATGGTCGATGTCGAAGATCCATCATGTGATGGTCGATGTCGAACACAACTGGTTTTGGGTTACGACGTTGTGCGGAGAACTGTACGAAAACCAAAAAGTAATTAGTTGTTATATATAAATATAACGTCGCTAACATTTCGTTCAACCCGAAGGACTCTCGATAATTATGCGACGTCACAAACTTGAGGATAAGCTGCTGGAAAAGATAATAAGTGATGTCGCACTATAGTCGCATAGACCGATTTTGTGGAAGACAGATGAGCGAAGTCGCATATATCAGAGGAAGCAACGGGGAGAAACAAATACAATCGGAAAAAAATGAAGCATAATCAACATCATATTAAACAAACAACCTTTCCCAACACAAAAAAATTATGTATCTATGTTTAAACTGAAAGAAATTTCACACTCTAAAAAATGCAAGACAAAACTAGATGGTCAAAAAATCAAAACACATTCATAAACCACAGATTTGACATTATAAAGTAAGAATTTGAAAAGTTAGGAATTAGAGAAGAACAAACATTTTTACTGAGTAGAGAAGATGAGGAGGAAGAGGGAGACTGTTGGAATTCACGGGAAATTTTTTAGTGGGTGGCTGAACTGTTTTGGAGGGTCTCCCAATTTATAATCATTCAGGAACGACATCTTTTTGAACCATAGTTATGTCTGCCTCGATAATGTGACATTGCACCAAAGTCGGATCCAGAGACATGGTGTCGACTACTTGCTTGCATTTCTCCGACCGTGCAAGGTCAGGAATGATTTTGCTTCTCCTTGTGAACGAGCTCCTTTGTCCCGTTGCTTTCATTTTCGCATTTGGTGCTAATAGCTCTTTTGTTGTTGATCATCGTAGTGTTTTGGCTGCTTTCAGCCTTTGTTGGTTGTTGGAACTTATTCTTAACAACTGCACTTCATTTCACATATCATAATATAATGGTCGCGGGGGTGTTATGCAAAATTCATTCGGATCACACCCTTTATGGGTTTACAAAAGACTTAATCCTCTAGGAATTTTTCCCTCCCAGTGCAAAATGAAAAACTAACTAGCAGCTTAGAATTAACCTGGAACCGTGTACCTTTTCATGCATAGTACTTCCTAAAGTTTTTCATGTTCCAAGTGCGTGGAAATTCTTTTCCATCCACCGTTTCTAGCTTGCAGGCTCCCTTGCCCAGCACCCTTGCCCATCACCCTTGCCACCTTGTAAGGGCCTTCCTAGGTTGCGTCCAGCTTCTTCTCTTCCTGCGCCCAGCTTCTTCTCTTCCTGCGCCCGGTTGGCTTCATTATTTCTGAGGGCGAGTTCTCCTTGCTTCAGACTTCTGGGCTTAACTTTAATATTATAACATTGCTTCCTCTAGGGCTTATATAAAGCTTCCTCCAAGGTCACTCTCTTCCTGCGCTCCTCTAGGTCTTCCATATTATTCCTGATAGATTCGTCATTATCAGCATGCGCTAGTGGTGATGCAACCGTTCTAATGGGTATTTCTATCTCTACTGGGATTATTGCTTCTGTGCCATTACATAGTCTATATGGTGACTCTCCAGTTTCCGTTCTAGGTGTGGTTCAGTATGCCCACAACAGGCTTATCAATTCTTCTTCCCACTCGACCTTGGCTTCTCTCTGCCTTTTCTTTAGCCCTTGCAGTATGGTAAAATTTGTCACTTTTATTTGGCCATTCACTTGGGGGTGAGCGACAAAGGTGAACTACATCCTAATGTTTAGCTACTGCTTCTCGTTATCACTGACCATAACCTGTGGGATCCCAAACCTGCACACTATATTCCTCCACACAAAGTTTTTGATCTTCCTCCTTGTTTTGGTGGCTATGACTTTGGCTTCTACCCACTTGGTGAAGTAGTCTATCGTGAACACCATAAACTTCTTCCTGAACACAACTTTAGGGAAAGGTCCCACTATGTCTATTCCCCACTTATCAAAAGGCTAGGCTGATCTGATGCTAGTCATTTCCTTAATGGGAAGTTTGGGCACTTGGGAATGTTCTTGGCACCTGTGAAATTCTCTGACCACCTTGTCTCTGCCTACTTTCATTATTGGCCAATAGTATCCTACTCTGAAAGCTCTTGGAGCCAGGGTCCTAGCTCCCTGGTGGCTGTCACAGGTACCCTCATGCAACTCTCTTAGCACCACCTCAACCAGGGCTGACTCTGTGCATCTGGCCAAGGCTCCACATATCCGCGCTTATGTAGAAGACAATTATTTATCATACACTATAGGGCATTCCTCTTAAGCGTTTTTGCTACCTTTTCGTCAACTGGAAGGATCCTACCTCCAAGAAAGCTCTCGCCAACGTCATCTAGTTTTCTCATGCATTTTGCACAATAGTTTTAACTTCCATGTATATGCATATCTTTGTTAATTCTTTCACCAGAACAAACTTGGTCAGGTGAGCGTGCGCAAATGATGCCAACTTGCTGAGTGTATCAGCTCTTGTATTCTGAGACTCGGGCATTCTTATGACATCAAATTCCTCAAACTCTGCGGCCAGGTCCTGACTTTGTCTTTGTACTTTATCATGGCAGATACTTTCGTGACATATTTCCCATTATACTGATTCACTACTAATATCAAGTCTACATATGCATGTAGCTTCCTTGCTCCCATCTTGCGAGCAATCTCCACTCCTTCTATCAGTGCTTCGTAGTTTTCTTAATTATTCGAGGCAAGACACTCGAAGTAGGGGGCATAGGTGACTTCTGCTCCCAGGGGGTCAGATACCACCAGTATTGCTCCATCCACCTCTACTACTGACGCTCTTTCCACATATAAACTCCAAATGTTAGGTCCATTCAGACAGGTTCCCTTTGCTGGCACGAACTATTCTCCTTTCTCCACCTCTTCTTCCTTCTGGATCTCTGCTAAAAAGTCCACAATTACTTGGCCTTTCACCGCCTTATGTGGCTCATATTCAATCGTATGCTCTCCTAGCTCTACCACCCATTTCACCAATCTTCCCGACATCTCTGGCCAGGTGAGGATTGACTTTAGCGGTTGGTTTGTCAACACCACTATCGGATCTGCCTGAAAGTGCTGCGTAGCCTCCTAGCTGCATGCACCAATGCTAGTGCTAGCTTTTCCAGCCTTGCATACCCATTTTCTGGGCCTTGCAGCGACCTACTCACATAGTAGACTGGTATCTATACCTTGTCGTCATCCTTGACAAGGACGGTACTGACGGCTTCGTTGCTGGCCGCGATATGTAGGTATAACATCTCCCCTGCTGTAAGCTGATTAGCACAGGTAACTCCTTTAGGTATTGTTTCAACTTCTCATAAGCTTCCTCTTCATGTTCGCCCCACTGTACCGCTCCCTTCTTGTCGACACCTCCCTTTAGCCTCTTGAAGAAATGAAGTGTGCACTCCGTTGCTCTAGACAAAAAATGATTCATGGCTGCAAGTTTTCCGTCCAGACTTTAGATTTCCTTTACTGTTTGGGGGGGGGGACTTCATCTCTAGGATGACCTTAACCTCCTTTGGGTTTGCATGTAGGCCTTCATTGGACACCATGTGACCCAGAAACTTTCCTTCTCAGACGCTAAACTGGCACTTAGCTGGATTCAGCTTCATGCCTATCTCTAGGAGCCACCTTAGATTCTGGGCTACATCTATCACGAAGTGATCGTACTCCGTACTTTTTATCACCATGTCGTTGACATACACCTCCAAGCTCTTGCCCACTTGTTCCTAAAATATCTTGTCCACTACCTTTTGGTAGGTGGCTCTAAAATTTCTCAGCCCAAAGGGCATCATGTGGTAACCGAACGCTCTTTTTTTCCTGTAATGACATAATTTTTTGCTACATCACTTTCTATAATAGGGATTTGGTGGTATCCCTTGTATGCATCAAGAAAATATTTAAACGGATAGTTGGTTGGTCAATGACCGGTAACGTGTGACAATCTTTGGGGCTGGACTTGATCAGGTCCGTGCAGTCTACACACATCCTCTAGCTTCTATCTGTTTTTTTTTCCACCAGAACTGGGTTGGATAACTAGCTTGGGTATTGAATTTCCTTCAATATTCTAGCTTCCACCAGCTGCTCCACCTCCTTGTTAACTGTTTCATTCCTCTCTCTACATAGCATTATCCTCTTCTGCTTAACAGAACGATGATTTGGTGCCACTTTGAGTTTGTGGCACCCAATATCCTTGGGCACACCGGTCATGTCTTTCGGTTTCCATGCAAATGCTCGAATGTTTTCTCGTGGAATCTTTATCAAGTCATATTTTACCCTAGAGAGCAGTGTTGCTCCTACATACACTGCGCGACCTTCGTCCAGCTGTAATGTTTGTACTTCTGGACACAGCTTGAACGGATCATCTTCGCCTGCTACCATTGTTACTACTCTTGGCTTTCCTTCCTGTCTTCCTTGAGCTTGGTCTTCTGCGCTTCTCTTTCAGTTACTCAGGGCGATCCGGTGGCATTGCTTTCTGCTGGTCCCCTATTACAGTTTCTATTCCCTGCCTGGTGAGGAATTTTAGCAACAGATGCAGGGTGGACATTATTCCCTTTAATAGTGCTAAAGCTGGTCTCCCCAGAATTATGTTGTAAGGGTTGTTAGCATTCACCACGGTAAACTCCATATCCACCCTCTTATTCCTAACTTCACCCCCCACTGTCACGAAGAGGTATATGGTTCCTTCCGGCCACACTATCCTGTCTGCAAAGTCTACTAGTGGGGTGTATGTCGGTCTCAGTTTCTTCCTTTATTTTCTCTTCTATCTCCTCAAAATAGTGCCTGTAAATGATTTCTGGTGAGCTTCCCCCATCCATGTAGGCCCGATGTATTCTCCTCTTCATTACCTTTACCGTGATTACAACTACATCACCTCATGCAGTCCTGTCTAGGATGAGGTCTTCAGATCCAAATGATATAACCTCGTTTGCACCAGCCTTCTGTCTGCTGGCATTTCCTGAGGCGTCTGTCTGCAGCAAGCCTTTTTTTGTGACTCTGTTATTCCACCTACACTCTCTCCGATGATGGCGTAGATGTCTGTAGTCATCCTTCTGACGATGTCATCTATAGGTGTGTTATCTCACAGCCTCTTGTTATCTTTCCTTGTTTCTGCTCTTGCTAATTCCTTTCCCTTATTCTTGCAGTCTTTATCCGGGAACCTCTTCCCATTCCGCTCTTCTCGCTATTTCTGATAGTTTCCTGAGCAAATGCTTCCTCCTTATTTGTTCTGGTATGTGACCTTCTTGTAGGTCGTGTCTCTTTTGTTAAATGTGCTAGCTATCCACTCCGGACATTGTTCTCAATAACTTGATACAGATACATACAACTTTTTGTGTAGTGGCCGTGATCATCGTGATAATCGCAGAAAAATGACTTGTCCCTCATGTGTGCAGGGGTCTTCAGTGTCCTTGCTGGCTCAATGATATTTTTAGCAGAAACCAATGGAAATATTTATTTTGGCGTCTTGATGAATGGGGTGAATTTCTTGTCAAAGTTCAGCCTGTTGGGCCGAACCAACTGTTTTTCCATTTTATGTCTTTATCCCCCTGCTTCCCTTCTCGGCGTGCTTGTACCAAATTGTGCCTCCTTTCTCCTCCTGTCTGTATTTTCTGCTCTGCTGAAGTTCTCAACCCTTTTCCTCAGCTCGTTAATTATCCTTGGAGAGTTTAGAGTACAGTCTCTCAACAACAGTTCGTGTTTAAGGTCGTTCACAAACATATCAATGAGGAACTGGTTGCTCATGTTTTCTACCTGATTTGCTTCATCGTTGAATCTCTCCTAATACTCTGATAGCGACTCTGACGACTTCTTCTTGACAGCTAACAGCTCCGACATTGTCTTTTTGTATTTCCTCTTTTGCATGAAGTGTGCTAAAAACTTGTTCTCTAACTGTTTGAAGCTTTCTATGGTCTCGTCCTCCAGGTTCTTGAAGCTGCAGCCGTGAGGGTGCTCGAAAACACCTTACAACAAATAGCCTAAAGTATTACAGAGGTGGCCATGTTGGCTGAGAACGTGTGTAGGATATCCTCCAGGTCTGCCTCTCAGGCGTATTGCCCCAGGTTGGGAGGCAGCTTCATCTTTTGGTCTTCCGTACAGAGATGTATTCTCTTTGTGAACAACGACCCTTTTTCCCCCTTTATGGATGACCTCTCTGACTTTTGCCTCTCTTGCTTGCTCATTTTGCTTCCTCCCTTCATTGGTAGGTACAGATCATGCTAGTTGTCTCCTATAAAAGCCTAATGCGCCTCCGTACCCCCCAGCCTTTGACTTCCTTCCTGACGCTGCCCTACTATCCTTGTCCTTGGCAACGCTGCAGCTGGTTTCCTCATCTCTCCCTTTATTCCATCTCCTTCAGCTTTTTCATCATTTCTCTCTGTGAGGTGACGATGGTCTACAAGATTTTAGAGTTACCTATCAGTTCGTCAATCGTCTGAAGCTTGTGTCTTTCTTCTGTTGGCATCAACGTAAATTCTTCCTCCAGAATCATCACATCTTCCATGAGCATGTGGTTGAGCAGGTGTCTGACCGACATCGATTCTTCCATGGTGTGCAAGCTGCGTGGATGCTAAAGAATGAGCGATCCCCACAAACGACGCCAATGTTTTGTCC
The DNA here is from genome assembly GCA_032355605.1 of Rubia tinctorum. NCBI lineage: Eukaryota > Viridiplantae > Streptophyta > Magnoliopsida > Gentianales > Rubiaceae > Rubia > Rubia tinctorum. The sequence goes on from JAULKM010000007.1 coordinate 7,618,122, forward strand.
TCCTAATCCTTGTATCAGGGTTGAAATCATATCCTACCCCAGTGATCCTCCATGACATGTAAACAAGATTAGACCTAAGTTAGACAGGTCGGTGTGTTAGCGGGGCTGCTCCGACGATCTTATCAGGCGAAGTATTCCCTAGGGTTTATTGAGAATGTAATCTCAGGATGAGAGAGCACACCTTAGAAGCATGGTGCATTCCTTGTTTATGGGGTTTGTTGGTTGATGTAACAAATCATGTTACATCAACTTCTGCCGGTTGAATTTGGACTGGCCGTGAGAGTGGCCTTTTGTCTTGGGCCGAATTAGGCTAGGCTGACAAGCCCATGCCTTATTACGTGGCAAGGCTATTTGTCAAACACGGCGCCATAGTCATCACGCCGACGTCCATGATGATCTCGAAAATTTAATTTTGAAAGAGCTCAAACCTGACACCCGTTACGTCCACTGTGACGTGAGCAAAGAATCAGACGTCGAAAACACCGTCAACGCCACCGTCTCCAAGTATGGAAAGCTAGACACAGTGTTCAGCAACGCCTGAATCCCCGAAAACGGGTCTGATAGGACGGCGACAACTTAAAAGGGTCTTCGACGTTAACGTTTATGGCGCCATCCTGTGCGGCTGTGCGCAAAGCATGCCGCCGGAGTAATGATTCCGGGAAAAAGGGGGTCCATTTTCATAACCTCCAGCCCCAATGCCGCGGCCTTCGGCGACATTTTGTACCCCTATGCAGTGTCAAAGAGTGTGGTGTGGGGATCGCCAAGAGCTTGGGCGTTGAATTGGGGCAGTTTGGGATCCAGGTCAACTGTGTTTCTTCGTTCAAAGATCCGACACTGATGCTTGTTAGGGATTTGAGATTCAAGGGTGTGGATTAGGTGATTTTTAAAAATTGAGATTCAAGGGTGTGGATTAAATTGAGATTCTTATTTTTAAATATTTATGAGTTAACTAACTAATTACTGGAGAATACTGTGAACATTGTATTCCCGGTGTAACATATAAGAATTGTACTTACACTGCAGTGAATAAATCCGGCACGCAATGATACCGCACGATTGGAGATGGTCTAACTCCTGGAGACGAAATCACCTAATTAAGCACTGGAGACAAAATTGATTCAACCTAGTTATGCTTGAAACATTCAGATGATTAGTTTACATACAACACATACCAGTAGTGTCGGAGAACAACCAAAAGATGAATGCAAGGAAAGTCAGAAAAGCTACAAGGTTGAGTTAATAAGCACAAACTGAAGAAAAAAAATAGAAACGATATATGTTTCAAAGACTGATGTAACCCCATAAAAGGTGTTAGCATCATTTTTAGTCATCTAGTTAAGGGTATTTGGGTCCTTTCATATATTAGGGTTAGCGTTATGTTTATATATTCTTCCCTTTGATTTTAGATGAACATATTGTACTCTCTCAAGAATCTATGGCATTCTTTTCTCTCCATAATCTCAATTATATAGTTCCCTAAATCTTCAAAAGGATCAGTAGAGGTTGATACAAACTGAACTACCGAAAACGATAGAAATGGTATATGTACCAAAGACATAAGTACCCCCATAAAAGGATCAGTGGAGGTTGATACTTCTAATCAGAGTACCCAAGCCAGGTAGACTGGAATCAGTATGCTTTAATATGCATCAGTTGATATTTAGCCACAACAAAGAAGTAAGTTATATGGAACAATACAAGCTAACAACTCCAGCTCAATCATTCCACAAAAATAAGAATTTTGATTATTTGCTCTACAAAATCTTCAGATTGACTCAAAATCCAGCAATCCAGGCCGTACTAAACATGCAACTCCTCATTGAAAATCCTATGAATCCTTTGCAATGACTAGGTGCCTAATTTTGTTGGCACAATTAGCATAACTTCTCACCACATTGTGACATTTGAGAGGATCGTCTCTGTTTTCATTGCAGCACTTCTTGCAAGCCTCAAGCTGATCCAAACAGGGAATTAGCTTTGGCTTCGGAAGCTTGAACACCTTGTCATGAAGATCATTCGCTCTTTCAGCAAGATCTCCTCCTATTTTTGCAGCCTATCCATGACATCCTCACTCTGCGTCAGGGTAGAACGAATAGCCTCCAACTCTGAATGAATAGATTATGAAGGTTGAAGTGGCATGTAAAGAAGTAATTCAAGTGGCCATCGAATTAACCCGAACTTCACCCGGGCCAAAACTCCTCTACCAGCCGGTCACCGGAAAACGTATATTTTCCCGATGAAATCGATGCACTTACAGCGATATGGTTCTCCCGCGACCACGAATTTGATGCACACTAATTCAATCAAAACTCCCCTGCTTGCCGATGGATTCACTTCATACTGCTTCAATTCTTTCGCCGGAGATCCAGAAAGCTCTAACTCCGACGAAACCAAAATCCAGAAAATACGACAAGTCACAACGTCTGAAATCTTATTGGCGAGCCGGAGAAGCCATAGTTATGCTGGATAGAGCCGATTTCAACCCGGTTACTCAGCTCACTCAACTTCAACTAGGTTTTTCTGCTATCTATAACACCTCAACTATCCGGAAAAATCTCGAAAACCTTTGGAAATGCCTTCAAACTGATGGAATTGAAGAGAAATCGAAAAAAACATTGAGTACATCCGCCGGAAACGCGACGATGGCGTATGCTCGATAGAGAAGAATAAATTCCTGGACCTCTGTTCCATTTTTCACATTTGCAGTTTAGCCCTTCAAATTGTCACGCCTTGTAACTAATACTCCGAGCCTAAAATAACTAGAAATTTAACCGCGAATTTGATTTTCCATTCACCTATTTCTACTTTAGTCCTTGGTCTTACGGTAAGACAGTCTCGCAGGAGACGGACTCTATTGATATATCCCACATCGGTTCCTTACAATGATAATAACTAATATATAAGGTCTTGAGTCACCTCCACTTAGTGTCAATTGATCTTAAGATGGAAGATCAAAATGCCATGAATTTAATAGATGAAATAATATGGTTAATTAAATATTTATGGTAAAATTAGTTTGCCCAAAAATGATAATCATGAAACATATAGTCTTGTTTTAAACAGATATCATTCTGCAATTCTTCATCATTGTTCTCCACATCTCGTGCAGGGAGCTTTCCCCAATTTTTCCCTGTGAAAGAGGAAATGTGGAGAGGAATGGGGAAAATTGCAGAAAGATCCCTACCTAAAGTTTAACTTGTCTCACAGGAAACCATCTCTACGGAGAATAACATAGAATAATTCTTCAACAACTTTTTTTAAACAATATTTTTTAACTTAAACATTCCATCTTTTAAGTTCAATACTATATTTTAATTTAAAATTTAAATACTGCAATCTTCAACTTCATAAAATTTCGTCTTAGATCTACTAACCGTTGGATGAAATCATTTTACAATTAATATGACTAATATGGTGATTTGCTATTTATTTTTATTTATTTCAATGAGTTACCTATACTAATGAAAACCCTTTAAAAAGAATCTCAACTTATATATAATTATAATAGAACCTAAATAATAATAAAAATAAAGTTTTTTATGATTTGTCTAACTATAGTCTAACAGGATTCCTTCAACTCAAGCATTGTACTTTTATACTATGTGTTTTAGATTTTCAAATTCAAGCACATTTTATTACAAGTTTAACTTATAATATACAATATTTAAAACAAAATATTCAATGTTTGACTTAAAAAGTACAATAGTTGCATATCCATAAATTTGAAAAATGTTGCAATTCCTATCATTTAATAAATTAATTTTCAAAGGTCAAATGTGTTTGATAACCGGTTTGGAGCCATCAATGACGCGATGTTTGGGGGACCAATCTTTTCTATGAAGTTTAATTCACCGAAGCTTATAGTTTGAGTGATTTTTCAACCTGATATGAGATAATCTCATTTATCAAAAACTACTAAAGATTAAGTAATTTGAGTATCACAATAACAACTTTTTAAATCCACTTATTTTAAATAAAGAGTACTCCTTATTAAGGAATTACAATTGTTGACCAATCATCAAAATAACGAGTTGCAAGTTTGTAGATTGTACATTAAATTCACTTCCATAACGGAGGCCCTAAATGACGAATTGCTGATCAAAATTTACAAAGTTAAATAGAAAATATAAAAATTCAACACATCACTAGTAAAATTAATAAAACAAAACAGCTAGCAGACCAATTACAAAATGGTGGCTAACTAAATATTAAAGTGATATATGTGATTAATTAATCTGTCTTACTAAAAACATTACTGTACAAGTTAAGGACAAACTAATAAGCGAAGTATGACCTTGTTCTTATTTCCTAACTATATGCAAATTTTCCACCTAGTCACTCCCTCTCTCTTACCTCACTTCTACTCTCTTTTTTTACACTATTCTTTATTAAATTTTAATGAGGAGTACTTTTTATTGAACTTGAACCCCTTTCTTTCTCAGGTATTCCGTATTGCAGTCACAAATTACAGAACATGGATATTTTTCCTTTTATATGGCTACTCCGTGGGTGTTGAGCTGTGCATAAACAATGTCATTGCAGAATACTTCGACGACAGAATCGATCCCAACCTCCTACAACTACGCTTTTTCAAATTCAACTAGAAAAAATGACTTCATAAATCATGATCATCATTCATATCAGGGGCGGACATACACTATAACCTGGGGTGCACGTGCACCCCAGTTTTTTTTAAAAAAACAAAAATTTACAGCTGATTTTTTTTTTTAAAAAAATATAGTGCACCCCACTAATTTTGAAGTTATTTTAGTTTTTATATATTTTGTTCCTATTATATATATATAATTGGTGCACCCCATATATAAATTCCTAGGTCCGCCACTGATATACATACATATACATATACATATATATATATATATACATATACATACATATACATATACATATACATATATACACATATATACACATACATATATATACACACACTTCTATCATAAGTGATGTATCATTGTATAAAAAAATTGGACCTCTTTAGTGGTATAGATGAGTCTGTCTCTTTAGTGGTATATACTTATGGAAAGACCAAGGTTTAAACTGTAAATTTGAAAAAATCAAAATAAAATTTTCAGGTTGTATTAATCGGGTCATAAACCTATCACTTCTAAATGTTGCATAATAAATTTTTAACAACTAAAACTTTTTACCTTTCTATAATTCCAATTCAACCTCGTCTTTCCATATGCCTATGGAAAAGCGGTCTTTCCCAAGAATTTGCCTATGTAAATATAGAACAATGAGATATTTATAATTTTAAATATATTTTTTTCGAAGTTAAATATTTTAACAAGTTGTGTTTGATTATATATAGTAAAGAAGTAAAATCAGTATTATATAATGATGTTGGTATGTTATTTTTTAGACAACATGAATTTAGGTTAGTTAAAATAACTTCAATATCTCTTGTTGACATCACCAAACTACATAAAACAATTTCCTATTATATGGTGCTTGGAAAGTTAAATATTTTAGCAAGTTATGATTGATTATATATAGTATAGAAATAAAATTAGAAACATATAATAACATTGGTATGTTACACCACCAAACAACCAAGCCGCATATTTCAAACAATATCTAGTATGTGGTGTTTGGGATAATCCCTCCGCCCAAATTTTTTTTACAGTTTTCAATAAATATGTGACATATAACTTATACTCCCTCTTTTTTTACTTCTGAAAGGAAATGGGCACAATCTTTCAGGAATCAAAGATGCACGTGGGTGTTGCCCCACAGAAGTAAAAAAGAGTAGGAAAATTTTTAGGACTATTTACATTTATAATCATGAAATTAGGTCGAAAGTGCAAATATGACTCTGCAACCTCAGAAAGTGTCAATATAACCCTGGGTTTTTAATGTACGTGTCAATATAACCCTGAATTTTGGAAAATTTGTGCCGATATACCCAAAGCCTAGATTTCCGGCGTTGATCATGTAAATTCCGGTGAAGAGAAAACACGAAATGACTAGAATACCCTTGAGCTAAAATATGATTTTTTTTGGGCGGAAATGCCCCTGAGTGCCAATGCTGATCTAATCCCATCATTCATTAATAAGTGCCAATTGACCATATCGTTAACTAATAAGTGTTGATCTAACCCTATAATTTATTAATAAGTGTTGATCTAACCCTATAATTTATTAATAAGTGTTAATCCGACCCTATAAAACTACACGTAAGTGCTGAATTAACCATTACAAAATCTGAACATGGACGGATGAGAAAGGGAACATGACAGACCTGTAGTAGATGAGAGACATTTACTCTTCTCCTCTTGACAACCTGTAGTAGGTGAGGGACATGAAAATTCCAAATAGATCAATAACATTTTCTCTTCATCACAGAGCAAGAAGCAAGATCAGAAAGGGAACAAGACGCACCCAATAAAGAATTCTAGAGTTTAAGTCTGCACTCCTAAACTAAAGAAGGATCAACAAATGAGGAAAATCAGAATAAATTGATCGAAAATGATGCCCAAAGGTACTTTTCCATTAGAACGGCAGGTATATAGAAAGAGCCACTAGGAGAATTTACACTTTGATCATAATACTCTTAACGCATCAGCCTACAAGGAAACAAAATCATTCAGTAACATTTTTATCTAAGCAGCACTTCCAATATAAATCTTAGAGGGAAAAATAAATAGACCTTAAGCTTGTGAACTGCTCTTCCACAGGTTGGATTTATACGCTTATAATAATGGAGAGAGTGGTGATGAACTTTTTCCCAGTAATAACATAACTTACTTTGTGCACATCATGGTAAATACTGCTCAGAAGGCTTACCTTCTCCATAAACTCTAGGCAGATTGCACGCTTCCAGCAGACAACATTCACAGGCCTAAATGGACATTTCAAGACATTAAACCAACAACTTCAGAAGTACACTAACAATCACACAGTCATCATACTTATCAAAACATATATGCTACAAACAAAGAGAGAAACTGGTAGTACATAAAAAAATTTAAAAATAGAAAGCATTTTTTAAAAATTTTACTTCTCACATCATATGCGCCATCCCCATCGATTGATAAGTCTATAGTTTTCTTGTTAACATTATCTGGTCTACAATTTCGGCCTTTTAATCTCAACACGACAACGAAAATTGGCACAAAATTCAAACTTGGGAAATGAAATCCTGAGGAAGAACTAACCATTGTCTCAATCTTCTCTTGGCATTCTTCTTCCTTAGCAAATATTACTTTCCAGACCTTCTCCTCATATTCTTCCTAGTTCCAGAAACCCTAAACCGCTTTGCAGAAGCCTAAATTGCCACAAAAGCATAAACAACTCCATAACCCCGAGCCCAGAAACACTAATTCAAACCAAAACACAAAAGATACAAAATTCTACCTTACGGATTTTGATACCATTTTCCCGATTGCCCTGTTTTACGGACCAAACGCGAACTCGATCGGCGCCGTTCTTCTCTCCACCTGCCAGCAGATCGAGCATCCCCCACAGCAGATCGACGACACTATTTTGGCAACACTGGGGGCAGGGATCAACGGGGATGGTCAAGGGTTGCAGGGACCGACTGGACAGAAGTCTTCCTCCAAACTGACGCCTCGATTTGCATGCCTCGAGCTGAAGGAAGAAAGCAGGAAGATGCAATTAGAGCGGGAAGAGAACCTGACAAAGAATGGCAAAAGGCAAGGAAAAATAAGGTGAAAAGAGAAATAAGGTCAGGGGCAATGAAGTCTTTCCACATTTTCTGGATTTTTTCCTTTTTTAATTAAAAGGGTAAAACGGTAATTTCACTTTATTTGGCAATGAAAAGGTTGACCAAACGGTCAACGTGGTCAAGGGTTATATTGGCACTTTCTGAAATTGCATGATTATATTTCCACTTTCAGGCTGAATTCGAGATTATTTTAGCACTTTTCTCAAAATTTTAAGTAATGGTAATTTCAGAGATGAATTGAGGAATGGGCCAACAATTATGAATGGCAAAATGGTAGTTTCATATTTTAAGTAAGGGTAACTTTTCAAGTACAATTTTCATACTAAAAATGGAAAGAATAAATATAGGAAGTTTTAGTGGGACGGACCAAAAAAGAAAATAGGAATTTTATAGTGGGACGGAGGGAGTATGTAGCTATGGATTATTATGGCACATAAAACACTACAAGTTTTTTTTTACGAACATCGTGTTACAAAAAAATCCAACTATATATCATACAATAATATCCTTACTCATATTTATATAAGTATTTGATCGGACAATTTTAACTGGAAAACGAATTCCTTGCAAGTTACAGAAGAATATGAAACAAAGTGCATCCTTTTGACCATAGTACAAGACTAAATGATCCATGCAGCTCACAAGAAAGGTTAGATACCAACACTACCTGGCAAGAAATGAGTACATAACTACCCTACCGAGAAAATTTGCATTGAACATCCAAAAGTATTTCATTTTCTCAGTCATTTACCAGTTTTCATAGTCACCACAAATTTTGGTACTCTTATGTCACAGGCAAACAAACCCTTTGCTGCCTTCTGGAGATCAACAAAATTTAAACGGGAAGTAGTGACAGCAAGAATTACTTCTTAGGTGGCAGCTCCATGTCGTGGAGGTTGAGCAACAGGTTGTCTGAGGTAAGGTAGACCTTGTTGGCTGAGTGGGTAAGCGC
>JAULKM010000007.1:7635440-7647192 GCA_032355605.1 Rubia tinctorum
CACCTGGATTTCATCTTAATTTGGTCAATCTGAACTTTCGTTTCTTCTCTCCCGTTCAGATTGAGGAGGGGCTGAAGGCAAACTTGGTTATGAAGGATATGAAGGAGGTAACAGTTTTTGAAGCATAATTTTGCTTCAAGTCGGGGGACAGTTTCTTGCTTGAAGTCGGTGGAAGTCTTCTGGAGCAAAACACAGTAGCTCTGTGTCGTTTCATCTAGTTTGTTAGCTTGATAACCGTTTCTGTTCTGCCGTATATAAGGGATGATTTCATTTCTTATTTGATGAGAGAACACACAGTTTTTTGTGTGACATTTTGTAACTGACTTCTTCTCCTTCCATTTTTAGCCATTCAATAAAAATGGTTTTTGCATAAAGTTTTCATTATAATGGCCTTCTGGACCCTGGCAGCTGTTATCTTTCTGATTCATATAGTAGTAGTACCAACATTACTGCCAAGTTCACCTGTGGGAATAGTCTATTCCGTTGCGGAAATTCCAGCATCCATCTGCAGTACCCATTTCGATCTGAAGGTGATCCCAGCGTCTGCAGGTATCCTCACTTCAGTGTGTCTTGCCACCATAACCGACCATTATTACATATACCGTCCGACGATCATTCGAACCCTGACAACTTCTATGTAGATATAGAAAGAATCGATTATGAAAATCAACTGTTTCATGTGTCTGATTCTGGATTACAGCCACACAACTGTTCCACTCTTCCACTTTCTACGTCCTTTCACTACGGTCCGTATGAAGGAAGATATGACGCTTCTAATGGATCATATTCATATCTAAATTTTCTTCTTAATCCTAGCATGGACATCTTGGTCTTCATCAGCTGTAAAACTCCAGTAAAATCCGAACCCAGATCCAGGTTTCATCGTTTAATAGACACTGCTGCTTGCAATCTCAGTTCATGGGACGTCTTCTTATGACTGTTGGGTTGCGTTCAAAACTTTCCGTTTCTGATCTTGAGGAGTCCTGCACCGTCAATCTAATGTATCCTGTTTGGATTGAAGGCAATTCTGTCCTAAACCGAACGGGTGGCGATGTTCTGTTCCTAGATATGCACAATCTTTTGGTTCATCGCTTCCAATTATCTTGGAGTAGGATTGGTAGCATCCCTTCCATCAGTTTCCTGAAGCAAATTTGGTGTGAGTATTGTAGCTGTTGATGTTTTACCATCATTTACTTCTTGGCAAGTTTTAATCTAGATTCTCACTAACATTGATATGTTTTCATTGTATTGAACGTTGTAGGCAACTTCATCTTAATACTTTAACATTTGTATCACATCATTGATTACGTTCTTCTGATATCGACAAGGATCGAGCGTGAGTAAACCCAATCCTACTGATTATTGATTATAATGCATATTTAAATTTAATAAACTGTGTGTCCCTTTTATTGCTTGCCATCCTTGTTTTATAGCACAAACTAGGTTTTGAAATTTTCCCACAGTTTTGGACTGATTCTTGCAGTTGTTCTCCACCTATAGTACCGCATTAACTTCCGTTTCCTTGTGTAGATTTTAAGGCCAACTACGCGTTGCTGGTTTTAGGAAAGCTTCAAGTATTGAAAAGAAGAAAAAGTTTCGTTTTTCTCCAATTTTATTATTCGCGTATTTATTTCCTATTATCATTACAGTGTTGGTTAGCACGGCAAGAAATGTTATTGGCATCCTACTCGTGATGGCTTTCCTTATTTACAAGTTTCAGCGCTCCCATTTATCGATGTATGATACCATAGAAGAGTTCCTAAAAGCAAACAATGGTCTCATGCCCATCAGGTACTCCTACAGAGAAATAAGATCCATGACCAGCAGTTTCAAGGAGAAGTTAGGCGAAGGAGGGTATGGATGTGTGTACAAAGGAAAATCGCGAAGCGGAAGTTTAGTTGCTGTGAAGATGTTGAACAAACCTAACGCAAATGAACAAGAATTCATCAACGAAGTTGCAACCATTGGCAGGATTCACCATATTAATGTTGTTCAATTAGTGGGATTCTGTGTAACCTCCTCAAAGAGAGCTCTGGTGTACGAGTACATGCCCAATGGCTTCTTGGATAAGCTCATTTTCTCGGATGATGTCAATGCTAGCGCGCTCGGTTGGAAGAAAGCGCATGAGATTGCAACCGGCGTTGCTAGGGGAATTGAGTACCTGCATCAAGGCTGCGACATGCAAATTCTACATTTCGATATCAAACCACACAACATCCTTCTTGACCACGAGTTTGTTCCTAAAGTTTCTGATTTCGGACTTGCTAGACTATATTCCATCCAAGACAAAAACGTCGCAACTCTTACAGCCATAAGAGGAACAATAGGCTACATAGCTCCTGAGCTGATCTACAGGAAGATTGGGAGAGTCTCATACAAGGCTGATGTGTACAGTTTTGGAATGTTACTAATGGATATGGCTGGAAGGTGGAGGAATGTGGATCCCAACGCAGATCGCTCGAGTCAGATGTATTTCACCTCTTGGATATATGATAGATTTGATAGAGGAGAGGACATTGACATTGGAGCTGCTGAAAATGGGATTGCCAGAAAATTGGTTTTGATAGCATTGTGGTGCATTCAAATGACTCCAACTGATCGGCCTTCAATGACAAAAGTCATAGAAATGCTTGAAGGCGATGTTGAAAAACTACAATTGCCGCCTAAGCCATTGTTGTTTCCTCCAGATTCGCCGGTTCAGTTCCATAGCAGTTCTAGTTTTTCCGACTTCTCCAGTACTGAGCCACTACAGAGATCCTACACTATGGGGATTGAAGAAATCCATTCCTAGTTCTACTTCCATGTAATTTTCGTCAATATATTTGATACTAGTACGTTCCATGCAATCCTATTTGTAGCAATAAACTAAAAGGTCAAAAGCCCAATTCAGCAAAGTGATATTGAAGCTATTGACATAAATTTTATATGTTTTACATTTTATATGAAGGGGTGTGGGTCGAATCACATTTCATTTCACTTGTGTAAGTTTCAGAATTTTTGGAATTATGTGTGTTGGAATAGAAGATTATAAAGACTAGATTATGGTTAAGATATTTACATTTATACCATTTATGTACTCTATTTATTCTCACAATAATATAAACTCTAATCATTTCATTTTAACATGGTATTTGAGCAGTGTTAGCATCCTACTTTATTTTTTCTGAATTTTCCTCTCTCCACGATCAAGTTTTTGTCGCTGGACACAGTCCGGCCAAATCCGGCAATATCCAACATTATTATTCCGGTGCATTTCTTCCCCTCAGCTTCTCCTCCTCCCTCGCTTCTCCTCCCTCAGTTTCTCTTTGCCATTGTCTTCAACTTCGGCACCGTCTCCAACATTTATTCCGGGTAGTGCTGAATCACTCTCTATTTCTCATATTTGTCAGTGCACTATTGCTGGCTTGTCTTTATATGACGTTCTTATGATCCCTCAAATCACCAGAAGTTTACTATCTATTAGTAAATTTGCTCGTGATTTTCCAGTTATTGTTATATTTGAGTCCAATGCATTTTTCATTAAGCATAAACAAACAAGAAGATACAGGATAAATGTCATCATAGTTATGGTCTCTATTTTCTTGAAGCATGTGATTCCACCTTTTTTAAGTGACTTACGCTCTGGAAAACTCCGAGCTTATTTTGAGCAGTGGCATTCTCATCTTGATTATGTCTCTTATGCCACTCTTCAGTTGTTGAGTAAACAGGCTCATATCTCTATCATTTATATCTTGCCTGCACCTATCAGTTGCACTTCTTGTCAGATGACCAAGAGCAAGCGTGTGCCCTTTTCTACCAGTTAAAAGTGAGTCACTGGCTTGTTCGGTAAGGTGTACTGTGGTTTGTAGGGACCGGCTCCAGTTTTATTGATCGAGGGCTATTCTCATTATGCAACTTTTGTCGATGACTTTTCCCGATTCACTTGGTTTCTCCCGTTACGTCGAAAGTATGATTTCTTTGATATATTTCTCTAGATTAAAAAATTCCTTGAGGCTCAGTTTTCTACCAAGATTAAAATCTTGCAAGCATATAGTGGCACTGAGTTTACTTATCATTGCTTACATGCTCACTTTGTGTCTTGTGGCATTCATCATTATATATCCTCTCCCAACACACCTGCTCAGAATGGCTAAGCTGAGCAAAAGCATCGTCACGTCATAGAAACTTTCTTTGCTAAGTTATTTCATTCTTCCGTGCCAAAAAATTATTGGGTGGATGTTTTCTCTTCCGCGGTTTATATAATAAACCATCTGCTTAGTTCCATTCTTGGTTGCAAGTCTCCATTCGAAGCCGTTTTTGGATCAGCGCCAGATTATTCTTTTTTCACCCATATGGTTGTTGTGCATATTCATGCTTGCGTGCTACTGCACCTCATAAGTTTTCACCTCACTCAATTCCGTGTATTTTTATTGGCTCCAACCCTCGTCACAAAGGGTTCAAGTGTCTTAATTCATCTACTGGGCGTATTTATGTCTCACACCATGTTCATTTTTATTAGACTTTATTTCCTTATGTATCCTCTTCACGGGATACCTGATCCACGTCCCATTTGGATTTTTCTTCATTTACAAAGCCCTCGACTGCGTGGCCAATTCCATGTGGCTCTCATGCTGGATTGCCTTCTACTGAGTCACCTTGCATGGTTTGTTCTAATTCTGAAGTTCCAATATTACCTACACCCACATCTCCGGCCCCTATGACCGCTTCTTTGGCCTCTGTGCTCATGACTTTGGCCACGACATCATCACCCCAGGCTCGCATCCCTCCTGCTTCAGATTCTCTTATCACCAATACATCTTCCGAGCCTGCTCCCGCTCACACTCACCGGATGACCACCAGGACAATGAATGGTTCTCGACATCCTCAGTCTTTATTTGATTATGAAGTGTCTGGTTTTTTTGCTACCCTAGTTGCTCAGACCGAGCCTCAAGACTATCATGCAGCTCTTTAAGATCCTCACTTGATTTCATCCATAAATGATGATATGGCTGCACTTCACCACCAACATACTTGGATTTGGTTCCTCGTTGTCCAAACGTGATTATTTTTTGCTCCAAATGGGTTTTCCATATCAAGTATCGCCTATACGGTAGTATTGATTGCTACAAGGCTCGTCTGGTGACTTAGGGCTTCTCTCAGATTTCGGGGTTCGATTTTGATCACACTTTCAGCCCTATAATGAAAGCGTTGCTAGTTCACAATGTTCTTGCCATTGCATCCATGCACCAATTTTCCCTTCATCAACTAAATGTCAAGAATGCTTTTCTCAATGATGTGATTGATGCTCCAGTCTATGCGGCTCAACCTGTTGGTTACAGGGACGATGCTCTTGTCGATTATGTTTGTAGCTTTCAGAAAACTATATATGGCTTGAAGCAGGCTCCTCGCGCTTGGTTTCGGCGGTTCAACACTTACCTATGGCGGCTTGGTTTTCTTTGCAGTTCGGCAGACCAATCTTTGTTTGTCTTTTCTTGAGGTACTTCTCTGTTGTATCCCTTAGTTTATGTGGATGATATTATCCTTACTAGAAATGACTCCTCGGTCATTCATCAGTTTATTACTCGGAATATTAAGGATATTTCCATGAATGGCTTGGGTTCTTTGCATCATTTCCTCGGCTTGAGGTGGAGTCTACTCTATCAGGTTTGTTATTGGGCCAGGCCAAGTATGCCCGTGATATTCTTAGTTGAGCTGGGATGATCGACACCACTACCATCTTATGTCGTTTCTTCCAATGTCTCAGCTTCACAATGGTACCAGTAGGAAGTTTGCCAAACCCACTCTTTATCGATCCTTGGTTGGTGCTCTTCAGTATCTCACTATCACTCGCTCAGACCTTGCCTTTACGGTAAATTCAGTTTGTCAATACATTTAGGATCCTCATGATGATCACTTAGCCGCAGTTACTCGTATTCTACGCTATGTCCGTGGTACTTTACACTTTGGTCTATCTTTTTTTGCTCGAAGCGTACTTCCGAGGTATTGGGCTACTCCAACGCAGATTGGGCACTTTGTCTTGAGTCTCGTCATTCGACCTATGATTATGTTGTCTTTCTGGGTGGCAATCTTGTTTCCTGGAGTGCTAAGAAGCAACCCTCGATTTCTCATTCCAGCATTAAGTCTGGGTATCATGTCATGGCTAATACTGTGGCGGAATTTGTTTGATTATTTCATCTACTACATGATCTTTTGTTATCTCTCTCAAGTCCCCTACTTCTACTTTGTGATAACAATGGTGCCATCTTTTAGGCTTGAAATCCTGTGGTGCACAAGCGGGCGCAACACATTGACATTGACTATCACTTTGTTCCTGAGCTAGTTTCTTCAGGCATGCTTCGTCTTCACCATGTTCCTACATCACTCCAACTTGCAAACATTTTCACAAAAGGATTGTCTTGTTCCTTGTTTAAGTTTTTCAAATCCAAGCTTTGCATCTCTAAGCATCTGATGATTCGCTTGATGGGGGTGTTAGAATAGAATATTATAGAGACTAGATTATGGTTTAGATATTTACATTTATACCCTTGATGTACTCTATCTATTCTCTCAATAATCTAAAACCTAATAAGGGGAATTCCCTTCTACCATGTGCATTAAGTTATGACCATGTTATTAACTAGTGGTTTATGGTAATTTGTTTAGTTTATGTTTTAGTTTTGTAGTTCTATGTGATTTTTTTGACACATAGTTCTATATGTTTGATGTAAAACTCTTTAAATATAGTTATTTTTTCCTGAGATTATTGAGAACAGAAGACAAAAAGAAACTTGAATTTTTTATTTAATAAAGTAAAGAGCGTGTTTTTTAGTTTGGTCTCTTTCTCCAAAGAAATTTGTGTGTGTTCAAATTGGTATTAGAGCTTTGGAAAATTTTGCAAGTCCACCAATAGCTCAGCTAGTCCACTTATGACATTTGGAGCATTTTGATGTGTGTGTTACTTGGTGCGCAAAAGGTTTGGGAAATAGTTGAAGGGTGAAAGAGTGGTTTCCAGTAATTTGTATGTTATTGATTCATGAGAATAAAAAGATGAATATATTAGAGAGCCGAAAGGTAAGTACAACTCTAAATCTAACAAACCCTAGTCATTTATTTGACTAAGTCTAGCCACACCCCCCTTCAAGCGAAACATAGGATGCTCAGAGGCGTAAATCTTAGATCCTAAAAGCGCAAATAAAGGACGAGAGAGACCATTGGTGAAGATGTCTACAATCTGGAGTGTACTGGGAACATGAGCAACGTGTAGCTTGCCAGCAGCAACTAATTCCCGAACAAAATGATAGTCAATGTTGATGTTCTTTGCTTGCTTATGAGCAACTAAATTTTGAGCTAAGAAAATATCACTACTGTTATCGTATAACAGAAATGGAGAACCAAAAAGCGGAACTTGAAGATCTCGCAGAAGATGAGTCGGTCAGACAACCTCGAAAGTCGTGTTGGCGAGAGCACGATACTCAGAAGCGGTGCTAGAAAGATAAAAGGTGGGCTACTTTTTGGTACTCAGAGAAACAGGTTTTTACCAAGAAAGATAGCATAATTAAAAGTGGAACGTCGAGTATCAAGACAATGGGCTCAAACAACATTAGAATAGCCTAACACCTCGGGAGAGCTTGTAGAGTGAAAATAGAGATAGAAGTGCAAAGTGCCTCAAACAAATTGGAAAATCCGTGTAACTGCAGCAAAATGATCATCTTGAGGGTCCTGAAGAACTGACTAACCGTGTTGACCGCAAAAGCCAAATTGGGATTTTACATTAATTTCTAAATTACTTTCATACTCTCTTTTTATATTACGTTATTAGGATTAAAATTTGGGGATGAGTACTATTACTCATCCCCAAATTACTAATGAGGAAGAATGATTTTAATCTTGATTTTGATACATAGAGGAAGAATGATCGCTTGGTTCTACTCTGGATTCAATCAACAAGTTTTTTCTTCCCAACTTGCTAGTGTCGTTCGCGCAGTCTCTACCTCCGATGCATGACTTATTTTGGAGCAGATGTTTTATGTGCAGACTCACACCAATTTGATGTATCTGAAATGCCAACTTCAGACTTTTCCGAAGGGATATCTCTCGATTCTTGAATATGTGGAGAAGAAGCGTGCCCTCTCCGATTCACTGGCGGAATATTCTCATCTTGTTTATGACGATGAGTTCGTCGAATGTGTTCTCCATGGTCTTGATGCTTCTTATACCGCTTTTTGCACTGTCTTCAATATTCGTTTGGTAGTGTCTCTTCAAATCAATCGCTTGGAATGTTACTTCAGGAAGAAGCTCTGATTTAGGAACTCCACGAGGTGGTTCCAGGTTTTTCCACCAATGTCGCAGCTCGGATCACCCCTTTGTCCGCTGAAGGATCCGCTTCTTGGCCATTTTTCCTGATTTTTTATTGACAAGGATATGAAGCCCTAAACTGTTGGCAATGTCTGGACGTCCCAGAGTTTCCGACTACTCGGCCACTTCCACCACGCAACGTTGATTGTGGCAGGGGACAGAACCACCAGCCAGCCGCATACCAGGCTTATGCCGCTTCCCTTAGCGCCTCATCGTCTACACTTCATGATCCTGCTTGGTTCTTCGACTCTGGTGCTACCAATCATGTCACCTCAGATTTTGGCAATCTTTCTATTCATTTTGATTATACCTGTAATGATGTCTTACAAGTTGGTAATGGTACCTCTCTTCCTATTGCTCATTTGGGCTCATCTATTTTTCAATCCTAACATAAATATGTCCATTTGCATAATATTTTATTTGTTCTTGATATCCGCAAGAATCTTTTAATTGTTTCTCAACTCACGTCTGATAATAATGCTTATATGATATTCTTTCCAAATCACTGTCTTGTTAAGGATCTGCAAGGTTGGACGCTCATAACCAGAACCATTGAGAACAACCTTTATTGCTTTAATCCACCCACTTCCTCTTTTCCGCTCTCTTTTGTTATTATATTAGTGCCAAAACTGATCTTCAAAACTGATCTTCAAACCTGGCATGAACATCTTGGTCATCCTTATGAGTTTTCTCTTAGGCATCTTATTTCTTGTTTTCAATTACCCGTTTCTCAGAATAATTTTAAAAATATTTCTGAGTCTTGCCAACTTGGCAAAAGTCATCGTTTACCAATTTCTCATGTTCATGAACCCAGTACGGTTCCATTTGATTTGGTGTACTCTGATGTTTTGGGCCCTGTCCCAACTTCTTCATTTAAATGAAATCATTATTTTCTCATCTTTATTGATGATCGTACAAAAAATTTTGGGATTTATTTTCTTTCTCAAAAACCACAAGTTTCAACTTTTTCAAAACAAATGTTGAAACAGAGTTCACCTCTAAAATAAAACAATTTCAATCTGAATGGGGAAGGGGGGTGAATTTCGTACAGTTTCAACTTACCTTCAGTCTCAAGGCATTGCTCACCGTATTTTTTCTTCTCGTACTCAATTTCAAAATGGTGCTGCTGAATATTGTCACAAAACGATTGTTGAAAATGGTCTTTCACTTCTCTCTAGAGCTCGTCAACCCGTCACTATTTGGGAGCATGCCTTTCACACTTCTGTATATTTGCATAATCGTACTCTATATACCCACTCAATTAAAAAATCTCCGTATAAGTCTCTTCATAATAAAATTCTTGACTATGATTTTCTTAAAACATTTGGTTGTCTGTGTTATCATTTCTTGCGTCCATATAGGTCTAATAAACTTTAATATCGCTCTTCTTGGTGTATTTTTGTTGTTTAGTTCTAATCATAACGGTTATCTGTATTTAAATGTACCAACTAATTGCGTCTAATTTCCAGTCATGTCATTTTTTATGAAAACATCTTTCGGTATCCTGATCATATTGAGCCAGTTCCCTACGTAACCTTAGTCGAGTCACATTATGTTCCTTTGTCACTTATTCAGCTAGCGTCTAGCTCTCCTTCCCTTTCTCCAATTCCCTTGTCTTTGCGCCCATCTTCCCCTGTCGATCCGTGTCCGCTGCACCATCTGACTAGAAGTCCCACATCTGCCCATTTACTGCATTAACCCAGCCATGATGTCGCGCCAGTCACTGCCCATCGTCCCTCCAGCGCCGTCGGTTCTCTGCCCAGTTCTGCCCAACCGAGCTCGGCCTCCCCTTCACCGGCGAATGTGCCCATCCCCAACTCCAATAAGCTTGCTTCGTCCTCTTCTTTTGAGTCTCTTCTATTTACATCTTATTTTAGAGCTTCTGATGATAGTGAAAATTCAATGATTACTCGTGCTAGAACAAATAATTTAAAGCCAAAAATTTTTCTCACAACTAAACAAACTTTTTCCCAAGCTTCCAAAATTCCTGAACAGAAAAATGCAATGCAAGTTGAGTATGATGCCCTTCTGCATAATGGGACGTAGACGGTTGTCCCGCCTCCTACTAATGCTAATATTGTTGGTTGTAAGTGGGCGTACAAAATTAAGCGTCAAACGGATGGTTCTATTGAAAGGTATAAGGCCAGACTTGTTGCCAAAGGATTCACTCAGGAGGAGGGTGTTGATTATGTGGACACTTTTAGTCCTATTGTCAAGCCTACTACCATTCGTCTTGTTCTAACCATTGCTCTTACTCTTAATTGGCCCATTCATCAGGTTGATATTAATAATAATTTCCTGAATGGTGATCTTTCTGAGCAAGTATTCTATCTCAGCTTCCTGACTTTCATGATCAGACTCGTCCATCTCATATATGTCTCCTGAAGAAAGCTCTTTATGCTCTCAAGCAAGCACCTCGAGCATGGTTCACGGAGCTTCCTCTTTTTCTTCAGGAGTATGGCTTTGTGTCTTGTAAGTATGACACTACGCTGTTTATTCATCGTTCAAGCATTACTGTTCTCTATCTTCTTATTTATGTAGATGATCTGATTATTACCGATTCTTCTTCGACTGCCATTTCTGAGTTTCTTGTGAAGTTGAATGATACTTTTGCTCTTCGTGATCTTGGTCCTTTACATTATTTTTTGGCCATTGAGTTTACTCGCTCAAAGGATGGTGTCGTTTTATCTCATCAAAAGTACACACGTGATCTTCTGGACCGTAGTAAAATAGTTGATGCCAAGCCGATCGCCTCTACGGCCGCACCAGCTTCGCGTCTGGTACTGGATGGTGATCTTTTGTGTCACCCTCATTTGTATTGCAGTATTGTTTGTGCTCTGCAGCGTGCCATGATTACTCGTTCTGAGATCTCTTACGTAGTTAATCGTGTTTGTCAGTTCATGCATAGTGCTACAGAACTTCATTGGTCTGCTATCAACCGCATTCTGCGTTATTTGAAGGGTTCGATTACTTCTAGTCTTCATTTTCAACCTTGTACTAATCATCGTCTTGTTTCTTATTCTGATGCTGGTTGGGAGTTTGATGGTGATGATTGTCGTTCTCAGCATGAATTTTCTATTTATTATGGTGGCAATCTCATCAGTTTGTCTTCTCGGAAACAACACACTTTAGCTAAATCCAACTCGAAAGCGGAATATCGTGTCATTGTGTTTGCTGCCACTGAGCTCATTTTGCTTCAACGGTTGTTACTTGAGCTTCAGACTCCCCTTTTTGCCTCCACCTATTTTGTTGTGTGATAATCTCAATGCTACATATATGTCGGCCAATCCTATCTTTTATCAGCTGTTTAAGCATATTAAAATTGATTGTCATTTTGTTCGTGAGTAGGTTGAAGATGGTTCTTTGGTGGTTTGGTGGCTTGTCATGTCCATTATCTTGATCAGATTGATGACATTTT
>JAULKM010000007.1:7655878-7680084 GCA_032355605.1 Rubia tinctorum
TATGCACATCAATTATTGTCCTTGAAGTTTTTAAAAATGGCCTTCCTAACAAAATAGGTGTGGCACGACTATCACTCAGCATATTAAGGACATAGAAATTGGCTGGGAAAGTCAAAGAATCCACTTTCACCAACATATCTTTAAAAATACTTTTTGCCTACGTGCTAGAATGATCAACTAGTTGGAGTAAAACCCCGGTTTTGTGCAAAGTGCCTAGATTTAGACTTTCATAGAAAGAATATGGAATCACATTAGTGGAAGCACCTAAGTCTAGCATGGCCTTGCTAACACATTTCCCTCCTATCTCACAAGTAATTGTAAACATTCCCGGATCATCGCATTTAGGAGGTAACTCTTCATCAAAAATAGTTGAGACATACTCACTTTTTCCACACTTTTTCTTACTCTATATTTTTTGTTTCCTATTGATGGTACACAATTCTTTGAGAAATATGACATATCTAAGAATTTTATTTATAGAATTTAAAAGTGGAATGTTTACCTCACATCTACGAAATACTTCGTAGATGTCTTTGTTGTCCTCGTTGGTCCTCCTATCCTTCAAAACCTCCATAAAATAGTGGTTCCGGCTCATAGATATGGATCTCCGCCCCTTTGGATTTCTTGCGAGAAGGTTATAAGGTTTCAAGATTTTATCTCGGCCTAAGCACGAAGGTCTCCACCTCAATTTCTTCCCCCTCATTCATCTTCTCATTGGCCAACTCCTCAGCCTTCTTCTCAACATCTTCTTCCTTTTCAAACACCCGCTCCACATCAACCTTGCCTTTGGGTATTTTCACTTTTTTTCCACTCCTCAATGAGATGGAACTCACATTTTGACGAGGGTTAAGCTCTGGTTGAGAAGGAAGTTTCCCTGAATCTCCTGCCTCTATTCGAATTAAGATTTGAGCCATTTGGCTTACTTGCGTCTCTAGATTTTTTATACCAGAGTCAGTCTTCTATTGGTGCTTCTCGGTCTTGTCCGCACATATTGTCAACTTTCCAATGGCTTGCATGATTTCTTCCCTTGATATATCCGAACTTTCACCTTGATTGTGGGGCTTATCACCAAGCCTTTGGTATTGTAGTTATTGTGACCGATATTGTTGTTGAGGAAGACGATAAGGTTGAACATTTTAACCCTCTTGTGCATTTCCCATATCGGATATTTGGGTGGACTTGGTTAGCCGCATTGTAAGGCCAATTTTTGTAGCCTCCGCTTCCTTGATACCCTTAATATCCTTGATACCCTTAATATCCTTGATACCCTTGGTTTTAATATCCTTGGCCACATTGATATCACATGGCACTTACCTCCTCCACATAATCATCTTGCAAAGTTAAACATGCGTCCATAGGATGCGGAGAAGAGCAGATCTCGCAAGATTTCACATGAGGTTTTGCTCCGGATTTCATCATCAACGCCTTGACCATATAGGTGAAAGTCGACACTTGGTCTTCAAGTTTTCCATGGTTTGAAGAAGCACTTAAATTGTTGGGATTTTGCCTTCTCAAATAGGCTCTCGAGCTAAAATTCCTCCACTCTTTGGCTAGCTCCTCGTAGAGTCCCATAGCTTCCATAGATGACTTGTTCCTAAGAGAACCATTACAATCTACCCTCACTAGCCTTTGGTCTTGATCAAGAAGAAAATTATTGAAGTAGTAGACCAAATCCTCGTCCGAATAGCCATGACACGGGCAACTAGAAAGAAGCTTCTTGAACCTCTCCCAAAAGGCATAGAATGACTCCTCGTGTCATTGGATGATGTTGCTTATATCATTCTTCAAGATGGCGGATTTCGAGCCGCACGGGCTGAAGTGCTTGGTCGGGCACACATCAGGCCCCATCGCGCGACCGTGCGGAAACATGAGCTGCCCGCGTTTTTTTTTGTTCAGAGGCTGATTTCCACATGTCCGGTCTTCTTCACCCGGCCGGTCTTCGCGTTTGTTGGCCAGCCTTCCTTCTTCAAATCTGGACTTTCCTTCTACCAAATTGTATTGGCCTTCACTTCTAAACCCTTATTTCCTTGTGAATATTGATTTTTGAATATTTCATCATGAACATGATCATAAAAGACCTTCCATAAACACCTTAAGCTAGAGACTTAGGATATAACTCCTAAATCATCATCCAAACTTTCTTACCAGCAAAGCATCCATTATTCTTACATAAAAGCTTAGTCTATTACAAATATGAGTTTCAAATGTGCTAAAAAGAGATGAGCACATCACTCATAAGGATACAATTCCATTAGTTTTAAAATAGGTTAAGAAAAGAAGGATTTAGATATGAAAAACCAAAAATGGTCATCTAACCCCAAACCTACCTAAATCTAGCAATCTTTCGACAAAATGATGACAAAAGAGATGCTAAATGCGTCAGAAAATACATGTATTTGTCATCTCATCAGATTGCATACATCAGGCACCATGGAAGGCTACTACCATCCAGATCCGAGTGGACAGGGGCACGGGGCCAGACGTCGGAGGCGACATTGAGCATCTCTAGGTGTTTCCAACTTTTCCCTTGGTTATGTGCATTAGGACAATGCATTAACTAAGTGTGGGGGAAGAGTTGGAACATCCCTATGGTAGCATCTCCTTTGCTTATGACTTAGTTGTTTTTTTATTAATGTTCGGATTATCGCTGTGATGACTGTGTTTTTCATTGTTTTGGTATTTTCCCCATTTGGATCTTGAACCTTTTAGTCGTTTGTTGTTTTTAGGTGCGGGGGCACCTTTTTGTAGTTTTTGTGGGATGTGTCTTTGAAACATTAGTGGTGTAAATTTTTGAAAAATAATTCAAAAAATGAAAAAATATACCCGGCTAAGTTGAAAACCCGAAAGGGCAACTTAGGTAAAAATTGGAATGAAAGCCCGAATAGGTCAAAATGCCTAGGTAAAAATGAGAGGCTAAGGCCCGACTAAGTTGGAAAATATAGGCAAAAATGAGAGGCCGTGTGGAAAAAGGTGAGATGGTGATCTCAACATGTGTGAAATCTAGGATGAAAATCCGAAAGGGATCCTAGGAAAAATGAGAGAAATAGAGAGAAAACGGAAACTAAGTTGAGGATCTTTGGCATTTTCCTTGATTGTGGCTAAGTTGAGAATCTTGAGTTAGCCTTGGTTACAACCAAGTTAAGGATCGTGTTGATTATCCTTGGTGGTTTTTTTTGGCAACGACTCTTAGATTAGTTTTGGCGGACTATTCGGTGGAGTAACCTAGTTCAACACTTATCATTCTTATGCTTATCCTTTTATTCACAATATTTTGGGATGGTTAGGTTACTTTGGTATCTTCAGGGAGTGTTCTTACTTCTTTGGGGGAACAAGGGTAGCTTGGGAATAAGTTGAATGCATTGACCAACTTCTCTTGCACTCTACATTTCACCTAGATATTTTCTTTTTCTTTTTACTCAAGGACGAGTAAAGGTTTAAGTGTGGGGGTATTGATGTGCTCTATATATCATCCTTTAGCCGATGCATTTAACAAATTTATTATCATCTTTTGTTTGGTTGATTGCTAGTTTTAGTTAGTTTTGCACAAAAAAGGTTTAGATGACCATTATTGGTTTTCTTATCTAAATCCTGCATTTTGTAGACTTAATTAGAACTAATGGATGTTTCGTATTCATGGGCGTCTAAATCTTCCCTTTTGATCTTATCATTAGGTGGCTCGTGAGTACTTCTTCTTTTTATTATCTTTTGTAGGAGGCCTTGAACCTTAAGTCGTGGTAGTAGATTTGATGGCGACTCGCAAGGGTGGTAGTAGACTTGAAGGCCACGAACCTCAACTCATGGTAGTAGATGGAATGATAACCAAAGAAGGCGGATTCATAATTCACAAAGGCCAACTCCAAAGCAAAATAATTGTTGTTCGAGAGTTGCACGAAGTTCAAGGAAATATCCGAGAAGAATCATCACTTTAAGATTACACCATTGGATCATCTTCTAGAGCACTATGAAATCGAGTACAAGAACTCTCAAATTGAACTAACGGTTCATCCGTAGCGGAGTATAAAAGATTGGCAACCGAACCAGCAGCGGGCGGCACGGACCGCATTAGCTTGGTACGAACTAGAGGCTAGCACAACCCGCATCATCTGGTATGGCCTGCTCCGGGAAGCCTTGGCATGGCCCGTATCAACCGACAAAGGCTGTGTCAAATCATGGCATGGGAGTACCCTGTTTCGACTGGCTGTGCCACTCCTTGTCACTTTTCACTCCAAAATCTGCTAAGTATGGGAGCAAGACATTCCATTTTATACAGACAACGCCGTTTCAAGTCTCGAATTCCAAGACCAGCCCATGGGGAGTCAATAATGACGTGGGGGTGTACTGAGGTACTGAGCAAAAGGAGCATCCAGCCGACGTGAAGCGCCAAACAATGCGTGGTGCAGATCAGAAGGAGAAAAAAGAGGACCCAACCAACAACCCACGCCGGATGACACGGGAAGCAGCAACACGAAGGGAAACATCCCCGTCCATGCATTTTTGATATTTAGATTCTCCTATTTTAATTCCTATTATTATTTGTGCTTGATGTGTGATTTATCATCATTGAATATTTACGCTATTCCATTTTTATGATGCATCCATACATGTATGCTAGCATATTGTCATGTTAGATATCATTGCTATATTGGGAGTGTTAGAATTGTGGAGTAGGTTCAAGAACACTGGTGAGATAAGTGCATTCATGTCACTTTGATGAAATATCTTTGCCTGTGTAAAACCATAATTCTTATTGGATAGTCATGGTAGAGGAATTGCATATTGGGCGGTCGATTCAGAAAATACCGAGGAGGGGAAACCCTTGGATTACCCTGATAGATTGTGCTTGATTGTTTGTAGCAACTAGGGTTGTGCTTGCTTGGATAAATCATAAAGCCATGCCAACTTTAGAATCGTAACAAGAACTCAATTCCCTTTGCCTCTCTAGGCCCAGGGATTGAGATTCATAGTGGAAAGTTCGGGATGTAATGCCCTTACTTTCATATCTAACGGTTGCGACCTGCACGAGGCAATGTCCTTTTAGGCGAGCTTTGTTCCTCCAAGTGGGGGCGCGTTAGCATTAAGATTAAGGGACGGGGATGATCTGCAGAGTTACTGGATTAGAGCGCTTCCCTAATTACGGAGATGGTGAGATTAACATGTATTGGTGGTAGTACCTTGTGTGATAGACGGGGAAATATATGGCTATCTCCACACTATGTGACACAGACATAAAATATGTTTATATTCTTATATGTGAATGAATAAAGGATAAGAGCCAATTATCGATCATGTTACGTAAATACCCCCAAGTGCTAGTTAATATAGTTTAATTAGGTGTCTGCAAGTTAGTAGATTATAGTTGATAATTGAACCTCCCCCAAATGGTTACTTTCATAACAATTTTTATTCCTAACACGTGGTCAGATTGACGACCCGACCACGATTTTGCGTAGCTAGTCTCTAGATCCATAACATCTCTGTGGACGACCCCGATACTTGCCCCCATCTATCGTTATTAGTAACATAGTAGTAGGAACGTGATAAACACTTCAAATTTGATATTTGACCCTTAATAGTTGGCAGCCTCCTCCTGTGTGTTTAATGACACACCGGGAAGGGGCGGGTCATCAAGCATGTAATTAAATAAAACAAAAACACACAAGATTTGGTTACACAGTTTGGTGAAATTCACCTACATCTACGGGGCCTGGTCCAGTTCAGAATGAATCCACTAATCAGAAAGATACAATACAAAGTACATCATACAATTATACTTATTTTCTAATTATTAACGTGTGAACTCTGCAAGCTCCCCTTGCTACCGATCCACCTTAATCAAACTTCCTCTGATCTTGAAACTCGTCGATGCTGGATCTCCTTCTCCCGAGGAATTAAGGTGTACGATTCTGAACTTGATCAACATGTTACGGTGTGTTGGAACATATGTATGATGACTCTCGCAATACTCTCACAAAGATATAAAATATGAGTACAAATTTTCTCAATTAAATTAATGAGTTATGCAGTCGTGATGTCCAATATAAATAGTCCATTGAGTAGATCGGAATTCTCCATGATGATCTCCATAATATTCTCATTCCTTATATGCTTCTGAAGCATATCCAAACCGCTTAAATAAAGTGTTTTTCCTTATCTCAAATATCCCATAATATTTCATAAA
This sequence comes from Rubia tinctorum, assembly GCA_032355605.1. Lineage (NCBI taxonomy): Eukaryota > Viridiplantae > Streptophyta > Magnoliopsida > Gentianales > Rubiaceae > Rubia > Rubia tinctorum. The sequence continues at coordinate 7,662,057 of JAULKM010000007.1, forward strand.
TCCAATTCCATAATTATAGAGCTTTTCAATAAATCCATTATGCTTCAAATACACGCCTAAATCATTATTTCATAATCTCAAATTTTCCATAAATCAATCTCACAACAATAATCTGTCATCGGTTAAAATCATTTGGGCTTCTGCTTTCTGTATGTTCCAACATAGAATGTTTTTATTTTTCCAAATTAGTTCACAAATGACAACGAAATTATTAATGCAAACCAGTTGAATTTACAAAATTGATAATTCATAATCGAATCTCTTTAGAAATAAGAATTTTGGTCTCATGGTAGCTTGAACCGAGTTGGCTTTGAACAGATAGCTCGTTATCTAATGGATTTAGTTGAACCGTAGATATTGAGGTATCAACGGTATCATAGAATCCCGGAGGAAAACAATTATGTAAACACTTATTTGAAATCTCACTTTCAACACCATTTCCACCACCATCTCCACCAACTTCGCTATAATTGGCATTATCGCCACCACCAACGCCACCGAAATTGATTAATATAATTAACTTTCCCTACCACTGTGGATTGATTTGGAGCTGGTGTGTCTTTGAAGATGAGGCCAAAGGGGGGAGGGGTGGATAACAATCATCTTCACATTTGAAAACCTCGAGGATGGGAATTTTGTGAAGAATTAAAAGGCAGTGAACATGTAAAAAATGGGATTAGGGGAACCCAACCATAAGTACAATATGCTCCGCATTTCTACCGGACCACTTGTACGATGATGTTCGGTCAAAGAACCATAATTCCATCCCCGTCGGCAGTTTGCCGTTGTTCAGGCCAACACGAATCGGGAGTTATGGATGATTTGTACAATTATCTTGAGGAGAGAGATAACAGAGAAGATAATAACGGTCAGATCAGTATGAAAACAATGTTCTAGTATGAAAACGACGTTCCATTATGTGAGGAATCAAGAACTATTGCGATTGCTCTTTTCTTCCCTTTTGAATATTAATGGATTTTTTTTGTGTCTATGATTTTTAATGTGTTATTAGAAATATGGTTGTTGGGATGAAATTGGATTATGCGAGGTGATACTGTTGTGGAGGTGAGGTTCTACGATGTTCTTGGTGGTGGTAATGTTGTTGGCGGTGGAGTTGTGGCGTAGAGGAGGTGAAAGTCGGTGAAGGAGATAGGAAAAAAGGAGAAATATTTATGGGGTGAATTTGATAATATTGAAAATCTAAAAGAGGATATATTTGTAGTTTTTAGAAGCTTTTGAGGGTAAAATATAATTTTTAAACAGATGATCTAAGCGTAAATTTTAAGAAATTTAGGGACGATATTGCAATTTTGAAAGTGCTATGTTAGAGGCTAAATCAGGAGTTACTAAATTAATATTACGATCTAATGACTTCAATATTATGTTGAGTAATAATGAACGAATGTTTAAAAACTGTGATCTAATCATTTAAAACTATGAACAACAAAATTCATATCAGTCACATACATTTGTTTATTACTTAATATTTCGTATAAAAATTAATGAACTAATACCTAAAAACTGTAATTTAATCACTTAAACCAATGAACTAATTTTTTTTAGAAAAGCAAAACCTATGAACTAAAAAGTTCACATCTATCACTGAGAAAACAAACTAGGATGCCCAAAATTAACATGGAGGACCAAGAACTATTACTTTTTGAGCATGATCAGTTCTGTAAGAGCTAGAATTCAATCTGGGGAAAACAAACTACTCTCTCTTACTGGCAGAATGGTATTGATCAGACATGTTTTATCCACCATTCCTTTTTGCCCGATTATAGTTCTAAAGTCAACATAGTTCATCTTTGAGCAGATCCACAAGTCAATGGCCAAATTTCTCTGAAAGTCTAACAAAACTGACTCCCAAATCAAGAGAGTCTGGAAATCATACCAAAAGTCGTGTTATCCCCTAGAAGAAAATTGTTTAGGATTAAAAAATTCCTACACAATGAGTAAAAGCTTTGGAATAAAGGTTTGGTGGAAATTACAACATGGAAAATCCATGTGGGCAAACAAGTGTGGTCTATGCTAGACCACCATAATAGTTCTAAAACTTGGAAGGGGATCATAGCAATCCAACATACAAAATTAGAGAAATATCAAATTAAAATAAGAGAAGATCACATTTCCTTTTGGGAGTCTAGCTGGAGTAAATTGGGACCAATCATAAACCTATGGGATCCAGAAACTAACATTCGTTTCCCAGAACTAACTATGGCTGAATCTTAACTGACCAATAATCTTACATTGAAGCTCCCTAAGATAGATTCTCATATCCCCTTCTTTTTCCTGATTATGAAGATGAGATGATCTGGAAACCAATAGTCAATGGTCATTCAGTCTGAAATCAACACATGAATTGATAAGAAGCGGAAGAATGAAAATTCCTTCTTTTAAGTATCTGTGGGTTAAATATATTCCCAAAAAGATGTGCTTTATGAGCTAGAAACTACTGAATAGGCAAAGTATCCGTGGGTTTAATTTGCTCTCTATGAGTTGCTTCTACAAGAAAGAATATGAGTTAATCCATCACATTTTTAACAATTGTAGCTCAATTCAGAAACTATGGGATATGATTGACAGTCTTTAGTCTGAAATCTCAAAATTGGCTATTTCTGGATTAATATTATTCTTACTGAAACCTAATTGACATGCAAACTGAATTTAAGGATTTAATTAGCTCTACATACCTTGCATAGTGGTCTGGTTCCTTTGGTGTGCTAGGAATAAATACTATTTTGATGGGTTCAAACCTTACATAAAGGTGATGTTTAGCGGTATCTTATGTCAATTGAATGACATTATGGTGAGGTTTAAAATGAAATTCATTTGGAGCCTGATTTTTTCATGGCCCAAGGAAGGAGATTTGGATAGTATTCTTGTTCTTACCCTCTTATTAAAAAAAAAAAAAAAGTTCTTACCCTCTTATTTCAAACTAAACACTGATGGTTCCGTTCTCCAGAACAGCAAAGTAGGAGCACGTTGCGTAATAGGGGATCAGTTAGGCAATCCTATCATGGTTGCAGTAAAGAAGTTGCCCAACAACTCTTGCTTTCAAGTTGAAGCTGCTACTCTTCTATATGGACCGGAACTTGTCATTGAATAACAAAATAGCAGAATAGAGATGGAGAGTGATTTGGAATTGCTTGTGAAGATTGTTCAACAAAAATATAAGATTCCTTGGAGGTGCAGCTCAGAACTGAGACAATTCTGAGGCATTTCAAAGCATTTAGACTTCTCCAAATCACATATTCTCCGAGAAGCTAACAATGTTACTGCTTAGCCAAGCTCTCAACAGGTAAATCATACTTTTTCTTATGCAGGTCTCCTGACAGATATTTGAGGAACTCCAATCAGTTTGCAGGTTAAGTGCAGTTTAGAAGATGCACCTCAATATCTATGTAAAACCAGTTTCAGATGTAGTTTTCCACAATTTTATTCTATGGATTGTAATAGTTTAGATTCTTAACATTTTTATACTTCTATCTTTATGTATAGAAGAGACTCGATAGGAACTTGATTAGGAGAAATGTATAGAAGAGAGTTTCGGAAAACTAATTTTCAGAGGTAAGGTTTATGTCCCTCTTTTTTGTATGTTATTTTATTTAATTAATGAACAGGTATGGATCCACCAAACCCCACTGCAACAAACAACACCTATTACCTCGGTTTTGGATTGACGTCGGCAAATAGTGTGTGCGACGTTGGTTCTAGGAGGATGATCAACGATTAGAGTTCGTTGTTGCAACATCGATCAGAACAACATCAGCTTGCATATGATGCGATGTCGTTGATAGCAAGAAGTTAGACGAGGGGACTGCAATTGTTGCAACGTTGACAATGCCGAGGTCGCAGATATATAATCGCCACGTCGTGGATAATGGTCTTCTACATCGCATGATGGAGGGAGCACCAACGTGTGTATACCGACGTGGAAGGCTATTGAATACGACGTCATTTTGCTTGGGCGACGCTGCAAGAGAAGTCGTCGTATTGTGCGACGTCGGTCAGGTTTCAACACTCCACCGATTAATACGTCGCATATTAGTCTCGAAGACATCGCTTCTCGAACAATTTTACCTAATATTTGATTACACAAATATTTGTTTGTCGGTATACGTTGCATGTTACATAATGTTCCACATTTTGTGAAATGTGTACAAATCAGACGAAAATAATTACTCGACAATTGATGTCAGAAAAAATGAGAATGTAAGGAAACAACATAAGTAGAATAATGATATAAATACATGTTAGAATATATTAATATACATGATGTTGGTATGAAATTGGAGCGTCAGTTATTGTATTGAACCTACATTGTCCCCATTGCACGCTGGAAGTCCATCGATAACTACTTGTCTTATTGCAAAGAATACATACGAAACAAAGCTTACGTTAGAATTTGGCAGTCCCATAATATAGTCATACGTAGACGACATTAATCTAAGCATGTTAAAAGTACCTGTTGGTCTTGGGAGCGATGTCGCATGTATCTACGATGTCCCAATGGTCGACAACTGTGCGGCGTCGAATGTTCAACTTCTATGCCAATAATGTCACAGCATTTGCGACATCGATGACTGTCTAGTAACATATTGTATGGGGTGATAACCTGTGACCGACGTCGCATATTCAACCTGTGTTCATACGAAGACAAGGATATTGTCCACAATTAGCCATAATCTAAGCCATTTTTATCATACCCTTCAAACATTGCACTATTTAGAAAACAAGAAAAATATACACCATACAACATGTTATCATCATACTTTTAGAATAAATATTAGAAATGAACATGGAGTGGATGTAGAACTACCTCATTTAATTTGAACCCGGAGATGCTCCATTCTCGTATGCTTGTTGATGTTTTAGAGAGGCAAATTGAGTGAGTTCTTTATTGGTTGTGTTTGTGTGAAATGAAATGGATGGTATATTGTTGGGTTTGGAGGAGGATTAAAGGGAAATGTGTGTTCTTGTTGAATGGTATTTAAATGAAAAGTTGATGGGGAAATTTTTGGTTCAAATTTTCAGCCCAAATTTTCAGTTCTTGCCAGAAATTTCAATTTAGATGATGTCGCAGAGGGGTCGTTTTTGGATTCATTTGGTACAAAAGATTTGTAAAATTGCAAGTATGCATCACAATCAAAATTAGGAAAAGTGTCTTAAAAAACTACCTGTTAAGATTGTGGCCCTAAAGGAGGTCCCGTTTATGCACGTAATTCTATTATCTTTTTATTGTTTTGAAAAGCAAGAATTTGAACTTTCATGCAATTCTATGTGAAACATTCTCACAACGCTTATGGTAAGGGTATTTATGGAATAATAACAAAAATGATGAGCGATTACCCCATTTTATCCATCCACGACCAACCAGGAACATTGTGGTCGTGAATTGGTGAATCAGTTAAGTGTATCTCCAATATTACATTGAAAGTACTCCCACTCTGTTGAGGGGACCTAAGTGCAATATTATTAATGGACAATGGAATTAGCGAACCCGATTACTCTCGACCCTAAGACGAAGCTTTGACATCCAAAGTTGAACTTATATTTACAGAGGGTAATAAAGAAACCAATTTTATTCCACATAAACTTCCACAATTTCAGGAGAATGACGCCTTGTATACTACTAAGTAATCTTCTATAATTTACTCTAAGCCTTGTACTATCGTTTTAAAAATATTGATGCACGTAATTCTATTATCTTTTTATTTCTTCGAAAACCAAGAATTTGAACTTTCATGTGATTCTATGTGAAACATTCTCACAACGCTTATGGTAAGGGTATCTGTGGAATATTAACAAAAATGATGGGTGATTACCTTGTTTTATCCGTCCATGACCAAATAGGAACATTGTGGTCGTGAATTGGTGAATCGGTTAAGTGTATCTCCAATATTAAATTGAAAGTACTCCTACTCTGTCGGGGGACCTAAGTGCAATATTATTAATGGATAATGGCATTCGTAAACCCGATTACAATCGGCCCTAAAATGAAACTTTGACATCCAAAGTTGAACTTATATTTATCGAGGGTAATAAAGAAACTAATTTTATTCCACATAAACTTCCACAAGTTCAGGGGAATGATGCCTTGTATACTTCTTAGTAACCTTCTATAATTTACTCTACGCCTTGTAGTATCGTTTTAAAAATACTGATGCACGTAATTCTATCATCTTTAGACTGCTTTGAAAACCAATAATTTCAACTTTCATGTTATTCTATGTGGTGGAAATGAAACGTTATCACAACGCTTATAGTAAGGGTATTTATGGAATATTAACAAAAATGATGGACGATTACCCCATTTTATCCGTCCACAACCAAATAGGAACATTGTGGTCGTGAATTGGTGAATTGGTGAATCGGTTAAGTGTATCGAATTGTATTACATTGTAAATACTCCCTCTCTGTCGGGAAGACCTAAGTGCAATATTATTAATGAACATTGGCATTCGCGAACCTGATTACAATGGTCCCTAAAACAAAATTTTGACATCTGAAGTTGAACTTATACTTATCGAGGGTAATAAAGAAATTGGTTTTATTCCACATAAACTTCCACAAGTTATTCTGAATGATGCCTTGTATAATTTTATACAATCTTCTATAATTTACTCCAAGCCTTGAACTATCTCTTTAAAAAAAATTTATGCATGTAATTTTATTATATTTTTATTTCTTTGAAAACCAAGAATTTGAATTTTCATGCAATTCTATATGGTGGTTCCCATGGAACTGGGCGTAAAAAAAGTTCACTGTTTCTGTTAAAATTGATTCCCATCGAACAAGATGTCTATATAGGCCGATTACATTTATTTTGGTCAAATGCAGACCATGCTCTTGTATGCTAGTGGCCCACATCAAATTTAACCGACATCGATATTAAGTCAGTAGGTTGTTTCTCAACACGACTAGCCTGTGACATCGCATATGTTATTGGTCCAACATGGGCCTGTTACTATGAATGTGGGTTAAAATGGCGAGGCCCATAAATAGATTAGTTGAGTTTGCTAGAATCACGGTACCATGTCGGTTTGTTTGATAGCTCTGTAACGTCGCTTCGGCCGAGGTGGAATTCACAATGTTTCATAATGACTATATATATGGAGTCCACCTTATACATCCCTTTAAAGATTCAATTTTCCCTCGAATTTCAGTAGTCTCTCAACCCATCAGTTCGAAGGTATGCTCTCTAGATTCCCTAGAGTACTTTAATTTTTTTTAATTCTTCATCAAATTTGATGTGTACACATATGGTGTATTAATGTGTTCTTTGTTTTTTGTATTGAAATTCGAATGGATTTTGGCTCTAGGTTTTACGAAATTTGTTTTGTAAGTTGTTTCCTATCAACCAGCCCTTTGTTTTTGTGGAAACCTTTGTTTGTTCTGGTTTTCTGCTATTGATAATGTTTCTGTAACTATTAAATCCGACGTCGCAGACTAGTTGATGCTCCTTCGTTAGGAGTGGTCGTGAAGCGTCGTCGTTCATTCCTTTGTTCTCCTAACCCTAATCGAATACGACGTAACACTATTCTAGCATAACCAATTAGTTTTTCCGACTGATTGGCGATGTCGCACACACATGTCAACCAAGTCAATTTATGGTCCGACAGTAACGTGCGACATTTTGCGATTAAAACGAGTTACTGAGCCAATTTTTAATCGAATTTCAGGAATAATGCCAACAGTGCCGGTTCAAGCAGTCATGCCCCAAATGAGGTGAGTGATTTCTTGTTCAGATTAAAATTCATATTGTTCTCTTTATTATTTGATTAAATATTTCATTGACCAATGCAGATCCGTAGCGATTTGGATGGCAATCGTCATCCTCGGAACAGTAACGGGATGGTCAGTCCTTTCAACTTTGCCACACTCTCACGAAGACAAACTTTGGGGATGTTCCGATTTTGGTAGGTCCTTCCTGTCACACATGTATTTCATTTTCAATTAACTTTTTATATATGTTACTCTCATGTTTACTGAATTTTGTTTTTGGTTTTATAAATCAATACATCCCGACCCATATTTTGGAGGTCCTACCGCCATTTAAGGAGCCAGTTGTGCTGCGGTGCAACAAAAGAGAGTATGACATGCACTACTTAGACAACCAGATGTTGAAAAACCTAACCCTGAAGGGGTTTACTCGGTTTCTTGTTGGAGAAAAACTCGAGATTGGTGACACGCTGTTATTCGAGGTGGTAAATGGTGTTGGGCCCATTGTTTTTTATGTCACCATTCTACACCATCATTTTTAGTTTTCCTGCCCGATTTTAAACAACTTTTTAACACTATTTTAGTCAAATTTGGAATTATATTAATTTTCTTACATTTAGTGTTCAATATATAATCTTTCCTATTGAATTTTATTTCAATGTTTTTATAAACCTTATGCAAAGTACGTAACTTGAAACAATAATAATCCTTGAAGGGTCATTTCAATAAAAAAAAAATCAAAAGTAGACACCAGCCATCATAAAATCAGAATTAGAATCCTAGAGGGCTCTGTAATTATCTTCCAACTATTTCATAATATCCCTATTCAATTTATTTCATCTCACCTCCAGAGTAATTGGTAGTAGAATAACTAGACCGTTCACAAATCCTAGAACAACATCAGCGTATATTAAACATTATGAGTATATGTCACAGATTTAATGAGCCACAAACAACACGAGAATATGTCATAGATGTTCTTACCACTGAACATTGTATACTCTTAAGTAATCATTGCGGTGTCATTGGGGACTCAATAAAAATAAATACATAATGACGAAATGTAAATGCGGCATTGGGCTATTGTGATTTTTGTCCACCACTGACCAGGCACAAAAATATTTTTTGATTTGGCCGCTTGTCTATTTTAGCCCACTTATGATCAGAAGCGAAGTCGCAAGATTGTCGGTCTTATGTAGTATTGCTCCATTATGTTGTGACGTTGCCTCTTTTCGATTAGGTTTTATCCCAGCCCAGACCTAAAGCATTTGCGTGGGCTTGAATATATGCACTGTGACATCACACTATGATTCTCTTGAAACTTCTCGTGCGACATTGCCTGCGACATCACACTTTTGATAAAACGTTCCACCACGGGTTTAAAAGCTGCCCAACGACCAACGTTTTTGTATTTGCAACCAATGACGTCACACCTAAGGTGAACCAAGGTAAGTTTTTACCCAAAATTTTCTAGTGTTTTTAGGCTTTGAGCTACTCTTTCAGTACCCATAACATGATTTTAAAATAATCACAATGCATGAGATGTTGTATTTTTAGATTTTGGGTTTATTCAATTTGGTTTGGCACTTCTTTACAAATTCTTGGCTAGGGATAGGGTTTAGATAACTCTTGCGGGACTCTTTCTTTCTAATTGTTAATGGAATTTTACTTGTTCGTATTTTGATGATGCTGGTAGTTCAGATTTTTTGGGTTTTAGGTCCATTTGTTTCCTAGTAGTAGACTAGTCATCGAAGACGACGTGGTAGTTGCGACATCACAAGTTCATACATATACATATGTGATTTTGCACGACACACATCAGCTTTGCGACTTCTGGCTTTACATATGCATGTGCTAGGTTCTCCCTTGTTGAACTAATTATTCCAAGTTCACTTTTTCCACATATGACTAGAATGAAGCAGGAAACCAAGAGGTTTAGGAAAAACTTTGTGGAAGAAGGTCCACCGCACACCAAGAAGATGAAAACAATGCCCCTTCCACCACCAATGTGGGAAAACATACGCTTCGTAAATGAGAAGGCACAGAATCATTTCGAAAAGATCCTGGTCAGCAGGATAAAGGAGATCAAGGTGATGAAGCCCGAGGACATGGCGTGACTATGTTTTCCTCAAACCATTCAAACCTTTGGGAATGGAGGGTTTGATATGCTTGGACAGGCTGACGTATGATACAAAGGTCAAGGAGTTCTATGCCAATTTCACTCAGCCATTTGTGAAAATCTACCGTACAAGCGTGAATGGGGTGGACGTGGAGATGACGACGAAGTTCATCAATCATGTGATAGGGTGCATAGTCGGTGAAGAGGATCACCCGGAGGTTGAGCCCTTACAAATATTCAGTCATGACAATTGACCTCTACCGTTCACCGAGGATGACCAATCCGGGGTACTTGGCCCCAACCGAATGGTGGAAAATTACTTCAAAATTAAAGTGGGGAACGGGCTCATCCAACCAAGGCGGATCAAGATCGATGTCCTCAATATCGAGGAAAGGATGACGTACAACATAATTGTACAAGTTTTGATTCCGGCTGGACATCCTTCGGAGTGCACGATCAACGGGGCCATCATGTACTACTGGGATGTAGTCGCCGTACCACTCAAAGTTACTATTTTTAAGCCCTAAACTGCTCTTTAACTACTACTAAGTAGATAGTGGCAAATCGGGGTCGTCTACAAAGAAGAGGGATTTTCCTAAGGGTTTTCACATATAAGGGTAAAAGGGGTGTGGGGGGAGGGGGGGGGGGTGGTTGATTTATCTAAGTTATGAATATAAAGACAAGTTAACTACTCCCTATGTCCCTCTTTTAGTGTCTTACTTCTTCTTTTGACACTATTCAATGATGATTTTATGATTTTAATATCTTAAATTACGTTTAAAATAAATTATGAAAATTAAATATTCTAAAAATATGTGTTACGATGAATGTAGCAGTATCTCATGTGGTATTTTTCACATTTATACATTTATATATTTTTACAATATAAACAACATCAATTTTATTGATGAATAGTGGTGTAAGACACTAAAATCGGGACGGAATGTGTAGCAAGCAATGTAAATCTAGTAAATATGCGATGAAATACTAAGAAGAGATTAAACACAAATTACTGGACCTTGGGCGCAATTGATTTCCACTTACAAGCCTCTTATCTATCTTTGAACATACAACCTATTCAATACTTTTATTACCCGTTGTGAAGATAAGTCTTCTATCCTTCTTTGATAGTAGTTTACAAGAGTGAATTCGAGATCTCTTGCTAAACCTCACTAATGACTCCTATAGTCATTCAATGCCTAAAAGTATCCCATTAATGGCATTAAGTACGAAGAATAAACAAGGTTGGTAACACTTATAAACACTACACCGTGTCTAAGCATTAAACCAATTCATGCATTTACAAAGATTAGTCAAGAACGTTCAACGTTATTAGACTTCTCATATTTTCTACACAAAACAAACATGACAAAGAGTTCGATATTATCACATTCATAAAGCATTCATCAAATTAACAACCATATTAGAAGCTCTAATTCATGCTCTTTGATTTCATATCAAAAAGGAGAAAATTAGCTACTTTCTTCCAACCCTAACAAGTAATCATACAAGAAATTCATGTACTCAAACTTCTAACATCATTAATGCTTTCAAAAACCAACATTCAAGAACAATAAATGCACAATGGAAAAGAATTAAATAGCTCATATATAGTTCTCAAGACATGGGCTTGGAAGCCTTAATCAATTTCTCCCAAGACTAAGTTTAGCTAATAGAATTAATACTAAACATTCAAACATAAAATCAAGATGAAATAAAGATGAAAATGGTGGGAAAATAGAGTTTTAGAGCTGCATAATCAGGAGATAAAAGTTGTGTGAAGGAGAGAGGATAAGATGATATTTATAGTACAAAAGGTTAAAAAGTAGATCCAGGCAGCGATCTGTAGCAACTCGCGACAGACAGAGTAAGCTGCTCTTCAATGTTTTCTTCTTGTTGTCTAAAAGTGTCTATCTCTTCTTCACATCTTCAAGTTTTCATAGTCTTCATTGTCTTCAAAAAGTAGTCTTCATGGTCTTCAAATCTTCGAACTATTACTTCGTCTCACAAAATCGTTATTAAAAGTGATAAGAGTGCAAAAGTCACCCTTAACTCTCCTAATGGAATTTCAAGGTAAAATGGAATATACAAAGCACAAAAGCATACCAAAATGACTACAAAATATCCCAAAATCACTGTATAATATGGACACATTAACTACCACCTTGCTGAGAAGAAGGTTTTAAACCTCGGGTACATCATCATGCAGGAGATGAACTAAGTCGCCATCGCGATGAACTAAGTGTCCATCGCAAGGAAGATTTGGACACTTCCCTACGGAAACGTTACCATCACCAATCTGGAGAAGAATAATGTTCCGGTAAAATTCAAGGCGAAGATCAAGCAGAAGTACAACGATACAAACTACTTCGGGCATTGGCATTGGGAGACGATGACATGGATTGATCGCGACGTCCTCACGGGAAATGTGGAAGTGCCTCTGCCACCCGGGATCAAGGCGAATCCTTCGGATTCCACAACTGAGGATCCTTCCACCACCAGTAATCCTGCTCCTCGATCGGGTATGAAAGTTTTTAGGTTTTATGGTCTTTCCAAAATATTCATTATTTAAGTTTTATAATTTTTATTTCATTTAACTTATTTTTTCCGAACAGGCCTTAAACATAGCTCCTGTGGAATCCTCATGAAGGACGTGGCTGAGACCAAGGCCCAGGCACATCACATAGGCCGCAACGTGCAAAAGATTATTGAAGAATTGGCGGAGCTGAAGTCTATGATTTCTAGTGCAATCAATGCACCTGGGGATGACGAGAATGACGGGAGAATGACAGCCGATGAAGAAGGTCTGGTGATGACGATACTGACTCTTTCACTGAAGAGTCAGATGGAAATAGTTCTTTGGCAGACGACATCCCAACCCTGTCACCACCCCATTGATTGACATGAATGATATTTTGTCGTGCATGATGATGATTTTTTTTGGATTTTATTGGGATATATATTTTGTCTTTTGATTCATAAATTTTAATTTGTGAGATGTTTCTTGGATATTATATGCATGGTAGAAATATTAGTCTTTTCAATTTAGTTTCATTATATTTTATACTGGATTTTGTGAACTTGGGATGGGATCTTTTCATGGCACATTCCAAGTTCTGTGTAGATTGGTTATCCATTATTGACATATTAGGTACGACAATAAAGTGCGACGTCGCATATCCATTCGCACCCATGATGTCGAGTTCACCGACAAGTTACCGAATAAACTGCGACGTCGCATGATTTAATTTATTTGATTGAATTTAGGCACTGGTTTGGAGCGATGACAAGTACGATATCGCTAGGCCCAAAATGTGATGTCGCTTTAATGTCGGTTGTAATTCGGTCAACACGACCATTTATGCGAAGTCGTTCGTATATTAATATACTATTAATTCTAGGTGATGCCCATGTTGCCGACATCGAATCTACGTCGGTTATACTTATTACTTCGCATTTGGAATTTATTTACCTCGGTTATTTTTAACCAAGGTCAGAAATATTATTTACTTCACAAAAAAAATAAACGAGGTGAAAGAACTTTTTACCTCGGTTATTTGGCCTAAGCAAAAAAATCGAGGTAAAATGGGTGAAGTAATAGCACCAGTTTCTTGTAGTGTCCCAACCGTAACAGATGGTATTTATGCAAAAAAAAAAGTTCACATCTATCACGAAATTTTGTCTGCTACTACAATCCTGGCTTAAAATAATAAACTAATACCTAAAAAAGCATAATCATTTAAAACTATGAATTAATTTTTTTATAATCATGACAAAATTTTATTTAATACTAAAATTGTGTTTAATAATAGCAATTTAGTTCCAAAAATTGTCATCTAATCACTTAAAATTATGAGCAAACAATTTATATTATTCACATAATTTATTTATTACTAAAAATTATGTTTAATAATAATGGATTAATACCTAAAAATTATGATGTAATCACTTAAACTCATGAAATTCAAAATTCATACCATTCACAAAATTTGTTTTCAATTACTAAAATTCTATATAATAATAATGAACTAATACCAAAACTGTGATCTAACTACTTAAAACTACACTAATGCATGAATGGTCATAAACAGTTGTTTTGCGTGGCGATTATGGATTTTTTCTTCTTTGGAACCACCATATAAATTATGTTTCAAACTCGTAATTTGTGTTTCGCTAGTTGGGTTGACGATAGAAACCTTAAAAATCAGTTAGATGGAAGTTGGTGAATAACCATCGTCTAACGTAGTATGGTAAACGGAAGTTGGGGTTGAACCGTTGTTGAATGTCATACGATGGGTCCATTGTTTACTTTTGTACACTTCCGAGGGAACTTCCAAAGTTGGATCGTGTGTCTTGAGTGCCCTAAGTAGACATCACCGGTAGAACCACCGTTTAAGAATCCCTACAAAAAAATGCCCTAAGGTATTGAGAGCTTTTCCAAAAGAGGAAGTGCCTTCAAAAATGCACTTCCATCATCGGTTGCTCTTTTAGAAATGCCTCCGAAGTGCACTAAAGTAGAAAACGGTTGTGGAATCACCGTTCAAGAAACCCGACAAAAATATGCACTAAATCTACTATTTTAAGGCTCTTCTGAGGAATTTCCGAAAGAGGTTCCGACTTCAGAACTGTTTCCGGAGTGCAATAACATAAGAAACCCTAAAAAATTCCTTCTTTATAATGGAGTGCAGTCGTTTTTCCTTTCATTTTTTCATCTTTCCTTTCATTCTTCCTTCCCCGTTCTTTCTTTATTCCTTCTTATCACCCTATTTCCCCAAATATAAAAGTTCCTCCTTTCATTTTAAATACGAATCTGCGATGATGACTTTAAATATGAAGAATTCGTGGTGATAAAATTCATAATATCATGGTATAATTTCTTTTCCGTTTAGTATTTGTTAATGGTAAACCCACCTAACAATTTTGATGTATTTTATTGTTCAAGGTGGATTGATGATTGATGTTTGAATGTTTACTGTTATGGGTTTGATTGTAGGTGAGTTTGATATGAGTGTTAAACATGAGGACGATGGTGGTTGTGTTGTTTTGAAAATGAATGTCGATATGTGTTCATATGAAAAATGTGAAAATATGGTTGTTCTGGGTTTTCTTGTTTTGACAGAACCAAAAAGTTGGATTTTTTTTATTAACTTCTAAGGCCAGCTTCGAATTTGAAGTGGTTTCAGATGTATTTTTCCGATGATGGAACATTAGATGATGGTTAAAAAATAATATTCGATGGTGCTTGGAAGCGCCATACAAGGCAACGTTCGATGGCGGTTGTGGAACTGCTATCCAATGACCGGTTCATTGCATAGAAGTGCCAGGGATGGTGGTTTACAACCTTCGTTTAGTGCCTCATTTCATCGTTGTTAATAGCCCTGTTTTGCACTAGTGTTATGACAAAAAAATCATCTCCGTTACACAATTTTATGTAATACTAAAAAAAATCTTTTTAATAATAATGAATTAATGCTTAAAAACTATGATAAAATCACTAAAAACTATGATTTAGAATATTTATATCATTAACACAATTTTTCTTACGAAAAGTCTGTTTAATAATATTAAACTATGATATAATCAGTTACAACTATGAACTTAAATATTCATATGAGCTACAAAAATTTTTTATTACAAATAGTCTATTAATAATAATGAACTAATAATTAAAAACTATGATATAATCATTTGAAATAATTAACCAAAAATTCATAGGAACCACAAATTAAATAGATGACTTGAAACGTATATCAAAATAAATAATAATATTTTTAAACACTGAACTAAAACCTAAAAAGCATAATATATTAAGTTAAAATATGAAGTGTTTTTAAAATTTTAAAAATAAAATTTTAAAATAAGTAAAGAAGGGATAAAAGATAATAAAAATAAAAAATTTCAAAACTGCCTAACTCATAATATTCGATCAATTGGTTCATTGTTCCAAATTTAAGTAATCGTGTACATTTTCATTTTTCAAGGTTGGGTACCTGACCTGGAAATTTTACATGTTAACGGGCCCAAGCCGCACAAGTGCTATTTTTGGGTATCTGGAATACCAAGTAAAATTAAACATATTTAATTAATTCTATTATTAAATAATATTTTTTAATATTCACTCCTAACTCCCAAATGTTCAAATCTAGGTAATATTAATTATACATAAAATTCAAGCACTAAATCTTCAATCATTCTCTTTCAACCCCAAATTCTCAATTGTTTCTTCCAAGTTCCGACCTTTCCCTTTCAGCCTCAAACTTTTAATTGTGTCCACGTTCACAACCCTATTCTAGCAGTAGATCCAATTGAATTTGTTGATTTGATTTTCCATCCCAAATTTTATATCAAACTTTCAAAACCTTTGCAATAAATTTAAAATAATTAGTACAATGATTTTCTTCTTGTCCCTAGAGCATATTTTGTAAAGTTCATCCAAGATAGAGAATGATGATGATGATTAAGGACTCATTACTCTTAGTGATCATTACATGCTAGATTTTTAATGATACAGGGTAACAATTATTTGTACCAAAAGTTTCAGAATAATTCAATTGTTAAACTACATTCCTATCACTGTAAAGACATTTTTCTTGTACTAATACAAATTTATGAAACAAAGTGAATTGATAGTTATCTCAAGAATTAAAATCTTGAATGGGTCAACGGGTACCCTGTTACTCAACCCAAACATGAAGACAATAAAAATAGAACTAACATCTAAATACATACTATTCTATTTTAGTACATATTATAATCTTTACGCGATAACACCTATGCATCAATGCTTGGATAAATATCGTATTCTCGAAAAGAGAATCATTTTAGAAGACTGAAAGTTTACATAAAAAATTGATCATTGCTTATTGAATCAACATAAACAAATAATATGTATGTAATAGTCAGACATAATCATGATGTTAACAGATGAACATATGAACTAAATAAGTCTAGATCAACTGAATTTAAGTATGGCCATTTTTTTGATTGCTTTTGCCATTGCTGGATTTTGGCCTGTAAATATTGTTTTTTACCTCCCATCGATATTCTAAAAATATCGAGAGGCTAATCAAAAGGTGATGATTTCTCGTCCACAATGAAAGCACATCCAAACATCACTATGTTACCATGGTTGTTCATTCCAACTATTGGAGCACAAATCAAATTGTATTTATTTGTTCTGTATACATGTTGTGTCAAAGACAATGAGATAGTCATAGAGTGAATAGTCCTCATTAATCATTGAGCCCCTCCAAAATAATGTGGTTAGCCTACCATCATCATCGACTTTCACTCTAAAGAAAAAATCTTCTCCTTCGGTATTTTTTTTATGACAACCTCTCAATTACTTGATGAGCATCCCCTCCAAACTATTGACGTAGTTCAAATGGTCCTTAATTGTATTTCATAAATTCTATATATCCACTGTTTTGGAAGCCACATTTGAATCCATGGCTAGGTTTTAAGACAGTTTCTTCCATTTCTTCTATAGCTTTTGCTTTCTTCTGCGTAATTTTCCTTTCACTTCTTTGCGAATACTGTCACTCAACTTTAGTGAATGCGTGACTGTGAGAGTTTACATGATGCTGCATTTCATAGGCACCTTTAATGAATTTTATCCATTCCAATTTCGCATCTTTTTCTTGTAACAACATTTTTCTTGATTATCTTCTGATCATTTTAGTTTCTTCTTCATTAATATTAGAGATAAATACATTTATAACCCTGACTTTAGGCTGAAAGTGCCAATATAACCCTGCAATCTCAGAAAGTGCCAATATAACCCTAACTAATAATTGTATGTGCCAATATAACCCTAACTTTTAAAAAATTAGTGCCGATATACCCAAAGTCATTATTTCCGGCATTGACCGGTCGAATTCAGGCAAGAAACAAATGAAATGACAAAACTACGCCTCCTCCTAAACCTATCTTTCTTCTTCAAGAAACCTAATGCTAACGCCACCTTGCTGCCTCTATGAACCACCGTCGCCGCCACCGCTGCCGGAAATCTCGCCACCGCCGGAAACCGCTCCTTTTTCTTTACTTCTCCGCTGCCGCTGGAAACCGCTCCTTTTTCTTTACTTCTCCGCCGCCGCCACCCCTTCTTTTTCTTTACTTCTCCGCCGCCTCCTGCCACCCTAGCTCTCCCCCCGCCTCCCCCCCCCCCGCTTCACCCCCCTTGCC
>JAULKM010000007.1:7684862-7716330 GCA_032355605.1 Rubia tinctorum
GTGAGAGGTTGATTTCACAGGCATAGCTTCAGACCCCTCTTCATCCGTGCCGGCCTCTTCTCGTTCTTTTCCCTCCATACGCATAGCTAACAGCTGAAAAGAAGAGTTTGATGTCACTAAGATTGAATAGATGTTTACAAGATACATCCATGAGAATCCTCAAATTCAACACAATAACCTCGAAAAGAAAAAGACAAGTACAAGAAACACACATTAGATGACAACAATGCTCAGAAGTTGAAAACAAATCACAACATGGAAACTAAGCAGAATTGTACCTCTGATATGGAAAGTAAAGTCAGCTGAGTATAAACCTCATCATTTTCCTTGTTGGCCTAACGAGAAACAGGAAACTAATGCAAATCAAGAGCAACATAAACATAAGAGATTGCAATTAATGGGAAAACAGAGGGCATGACAATAATTACCAGTAACTCAACATCCACAACCCTGCAAAATATCTGGGGCTGAAGATCAAAAGTAGGGACATCAAACAGAGGGAAAGACGACACAGAAGCAGCCTGCTCCAGGTGGCCTTGAGGGAAATACACCACCACACTCCCTTTCTTGGGCAAATTGGTGATAGGCCCAGCACAGGCATACCACAGCTCCTTGTAGATTTTCGATGGCGGCGGCGGCGGCAGCAGGTGAGAAATAGAGCTGTTTGAGGAGCAGGAGGAAGTGGAGGTGGACAAGGAGCACCCTTTCTTGTCACATTCTCCATTGCAACATGCACCATTCTTCTCCACCACCTCACCCTCTATCTCTAATGCATGGTTCAGATCAAATTCCATTAAAAGCCCAGTAATTTCCTAGGTCTCAGCACAGCATTACACCTGGGAAACAAACAAAAGGGCCAAAATAAAAGCAATTAAAGGTGTGGGGATTTTGAGGAGCAATCAAGGTGCCAAAAGCTTTGTATTAGAAAATTGGAGATGAAGTCAAATCATGGTAGGAGGAATTCCAAGCACATAAAGATGGTGGCTTTAAAGCAAGAACAGGGAAAAGAAATCCAATTCAATTGAATATAAAACCAAGAAAGAAGAAGGGAAAGGCAGATTTTACAAGGAGAAAGGGGATATGAAATTGAAAGGTGCATCAAACATAATTACAAGAAAAATCAAAGCAGCATCATGATGATGATTCCTCCCCCATCTGAAGCAAGCAGGAGAAGCAGACATAGACAATTGCACAGAAACAAAAGGCAAAAAAAAGGCCAATGTGGGAGTGCCCTTTTGGACTACAGAGAGGGACTGTATTGAGTGGGGGGGACAGGTCTTAGACAGTACAGAACCCACACACTCCTCCCTTCTTCACCCCTTTGCTTTCCATTAATTAAGCTCTCTCTATCTCTATTAATTCTCCTCTTTGTTTTTCAGGACAACTTAATATATTTAACTGTGCAAGTGAGCCCCTCCATCCACTCACAGGAAACACCAGGACAAACAAAAATGGTATTTTCACGAGTTTTACTTTTTCTTCTCTTCTTTTCACTTGCTCATTTGCATGCAAACAAACACAGCTTTTCCACTCCCCGCATTTTTCTCATTTAAAAAAAACAAAAACAAAAAAAACAGTTTTGTACTTTGTACCTTGTAGAATGAATGTGTCCCAGCTCAATTCTTATCCTTAAAACTCAATCAAATCTAACTATAAGCCTAACCCACCTCCTTAATTCCCCCAAAAAACTCATACCTGCACAGACCGAATGAAAACTTCCCCTCCCGTGATTCATGGAGTATTTCTTGGCGCTCTTAGTGGGGAGGCAGTTTTCTGTCTAATTATAAAATTCATTTCTTTTTTTTTACCAATGAATTTGGAACATGAAATGGGTCAGATGAAACAGTGAGACTCATTAAAACTCAAGGAGATTAAAGATGAATGCTGCAGCTAGAAGGAGGTGTTGTCAATGTAATTGGGGACCCCTTCATTTTGGCTGCTACTGTGTGTGAGTGTGTGAGTGTGTGAGTGTGTGTAATGGGTGTTAGTAGTTAGGACTCAGTACTCAGCATACAACTCTTTTAACAGTATCTCTCATATCTCCGGTCTCATCACTCTGTCTCCTCTATATCTTGTTACTATCAGCGTACCGATTCCCGCGCCGCTTCTCTCGCGCGTGTCCTCCACTTGCGTCTCACTATTCACGATTTTTTTGGTACTCGCTATGTTTTGTTATTTATGTCGCATTTATTATAAATGGAATTCTTTATTTGGCACACTTTCCATTTTTGAAAAAATTCATTCATTTTATTCACTCATTCTATATTTTACTTTTTACATTCAATTTCATTCATTCATTTTGTTCAACTAAATCCAAACATCTAAACCTATAATGTCATAAATAGAAAAATGCAGAGGAGTGTGAAAATGGTTAGAACTGTGAGAATATATATATACATACTCAAACACTTTTCATTTTAATACTCCCTTCTTTCACACTAGAAGGTGTTGTATTTTAGATAAGCTGAAATTGTAATTCTACCATGAATCATTAGATGTTACACTATAACCTTCAATATTTGGATTTATTTGAATAAAATGAGTAATGAAATTGAATTTAGAAAAAGAAAAAGAAAAAGTAGAATAAGTTAATAAAATTGAAGGAATCTTGTCATAAAAGAAAAGTGTGTCAAATCCAATGAAATGGAGAGAGTATGAGAATTGAGTGTAGATAATAAAAAATAGTTAAATAAATGAATGATCTTAGTTATTTTCTATTATAAGTAAATAGAAGTGTGATAAAAAAATATTTTAAAAATGTACTAATGGAATGTATATTAAATATAATAATTGAGACTGTGTTTTTTTTTAATATTTTTACATTTCTTTTCATGCGAAAAGATGAATCGTTCTCGTTCATTCCTTACATTTTATACTCTTTTTATTGAGTTATTTTCATACATTTTAAAGGCAAATTTTGGGAAAACCCATTTTTCCATAAGTTTATGGGAATTTAATTAGAATAATAAAAGATAAAATATCTTAGTTGCAATATTAAAAATTTACTATGCAACATGTAGTTGCTATAACGTTTATAACCCAATTTATGCAACTCTTATCTTCGTTTCTTCTAATTTACACTTTAAACCTTATTTTTCATGACTTATGGAAAGACTGTATTTCAAAAGAAGTACTCCATCTTAAATTGTACAAAAGTAATACATAAAATTAGTGTGTTAAACTTGCATAATACGAAGAATGGGAGGCAGTATGTGTGTGAAATAGCAGATTCACTAAATTTACATTTTAGGTGAGGTTGTTTTGTAGAGTAGTAATCAATACTCTAACTGAATTACTTTATGGGTGTGGTTACTAGTTAGAGTCATTAAATGGGACGGTGGTAGATAGAAAATATTTTTCGTTTATATGTAAGTTGCATAAAAGAGGGGAAAAAGAGAAAATACATTATTGAAAATAATAAGTACCCGAGTAAGGCCTAAATGAAAGTGACATATTGAAATAGTAATAATAATAATTCTATTGGAAGAGGAAAGAAAGAGAGAAAACAAATGATTGTGATCATTTTTAAATAGTGATTAATTATTACTCCGTATTGATTAAACCTTTGTTAAGTTGTATATATAATTATTTAAATCCCTACTTATTAGTGTTTTTTTACTGTATTTAACTAATTAATTCGACGGCGAGGGTTTCAATTCAATGGCGAGGCTTTGTAGACGGCTGGATTGGGAAAGAAATAGGAAAACAAATGGAAGTAGAAATAGAAAATGATGAAAGAAATAGAAATTGAGAATTTTTAATTGAAAACTTTTTTTAATAGTAAAATTATAAAAATACCCTTGACTGTATCGGAAAATAAATCATTTTGTATTTGTTGGATTCTAAAAGGACGGGGTTTTGGACTCAGGGACCAAAAGATGGTATAAATGACATGTTATGGACAAAAAAATTAATCCAATCCGGAAAATAATGTCGGTAATCGCCCGGAATCTGGTTTTGGGGACCGAACAAATCATTTTGAATTTGTGAGGTACTGAAAGGACATGGTTTTGGTCTCGAGGACCAAAAGATGGTAGAAGATGATATATTAGGGACAAAAAAATTAATTTAGTCCTAAGCAATATTCATGATCTTTCGAGTCTAAGTAAAACTCATTTGTATAGATGTCATCAAAATATAACTCCTGCTGCAATTATGGAAATTCAAATGGCAAATGATGTAAGTATCCAACCAAAGGCATCTTATGATCTAATGGTGAAGCAAGTTGGAGGAAGGGAGAATGTAGGCTTCATTCCAAAAGATTACCAAAATTATGTTTGATCCAAAAGAACAAGAGATATGAAAAGGGGAGATACATGAGGTGGTAGAGTATATGCATCGAATGCAATTGTGTGATCCTAATTTCTTTTATGCTATATATTCAAGTTGATGAGGATGATTTGGTGACTAATAAATTTTGGTTGGATGCAAAAATGGGAGCAGATTATGCACATTTTGGAGATGTTTAATTTGATACTATCTACAAGAAAAACAATGAAGGTCGTCCAATTGTGTTGTTTGTAGGTATGAATCTTCATAACCATATGGTAATATTTGGTGTTGCATTGTTGTGTGATGAAACATCTCTTACATTTGAGTGGTTGTTTGATACATTTACCAGAGCTATGTGTGGAAAAAACCAACGACCATCCTTAATGATCAAGATGTAGCAATGGAAAAGCCTTTAGTATCCAAATGGCCATGAACACATCACCATTTCTGTATTTGGCATATCTATCAAAATGCTAGCATTCATTTGAGTAGTGTTTTTTTCTAATTTTAAAGACTTTGCTAAAGATTTTGAGTCATGTATTTACTATTTTGAGGGGAAAGAAGATTTTTTTTGCTCGGAATAATATGTTGATCAAGTATGTACTTGAGGATAATGCCTGGTTGAAACGTATGTTTAATTTGAACGAGAAGGGGGCTCTAGTTTATGAACGACCGATGTTTTGTGCAGACATGACTAAAACCCAAAGTAGTGAAAGCATGAACAGTGATGTGAAAAGGTACGTCTCTTATCAACATAAATTCTTAGATTTTTAAAATCATTTTGAGAGACTTATTGAAGATCATCGTTATGGAGAACTAGTAGCTGGACATAAAGCAAATACGAGCATCCTATGTTTACTACACCCTGTTTGGATGTTGATGCATGCAACTAGTGTTTATACGCCTGAGGTTTTCCAATATTTTCATAAAGAATGGTACATATCTCATGACTCAACTATTGAAATTTGTGAGGATGTTGGATCAGTAATGAAATATAAAATTACACCTAACGAAAAGAGTTTCCATCATTTTGTTACGTTTGAATCATCAAGTGGAAAGGTTGAGTGCAACTTCATGAAGATTGAATTTACTGGTATTTTGTGTTCTCATGTTTTGAAGGTATTTACTTTAAAAATATTAAGAAGATCTCAAGTGAATAAATATTGAAAACATGGACTCGAAAGGTAAAAGTTGGATACTTGAAGTTTTTTATGGAAATATGATATAATATATATATATATATATATATATTGAGTCAAAATCAAAATTTGTAGGCCTTCACTTTGACCCATTACTATCCCTCACCAGCCTATAAATACAGGTATTATCTACCCTTTCGGCCCAAAATTACAATTCTCCTATTCTATTCCTTTCTTGGCTTCATCTTGTAAACTTTCTTTCCAGCTTCTTTTCCTTCTCCAATTGCATTCATTCATAACCTGTGTTGATATAGTTGCTGCTTTCAGACTCTCCTTCTTGATAATTCGGCTATTTCTCTTATTTCACACCTTGTATTTAGGTTAAACCTTGTAAAGTAGTAGTTAAGAGCATCACCTTCTACTTTCTGGTCCTACTTCCTTCTTGCTCCCATCAGTAATCCTTTTTTCAAATCTCTCATACTTCATGTTCCATTCACTCCTAACTTCATCCAGAATTCTTTCACATAATTACAACTAGTGAATATATGACTTGTTGTTTCATCTTCCAGATCACAAAGACTCCATTTAGGTTGATCTCCTAGCACACCATGAGCTTGTAATCGGTAAATTGTGGGCGGACATCTTTTTAACCGCATCCATAAAAAGAATTTAATGTTTTGGGAGAACTCTCTTATACCAGACCACCTTTGCATATCTGTATTTGTTGCTCCTTCCCTTTATAGCATCATAGACTTTCCTGATTTGAAGATTTACGGCTGCATTAGTGCAACATTTCAACTTTTGTAGGTTCTTACTCCTTAACCTGCACAGATTCTTTCATGTCTAGCTGCTACTTTCTAAACATTTATGATTTGCAAAATAAGACTTCTTCAGACAATATGCTTGTATCCAGCGTACCCATAATATATATTTATTTGACTTCAGATCTCATACTTGTTTACACATAGCAGCTTTGTTCCAAATAGATGGATCTTTCAAGCCCATTTCGCCTGTGATTTTGCTTCTGCAAAGTGTGCTTTATGATGCAGGTGTATAGTCCTTACTTTATTATTCTCTCCCCCATAAAAAAACTTCTACATATCTTCACAATCCTTTCATGGACACTTTCTAGGATGCTTAGAATATTTGCCCAATACCGTGCAATACTCAGCAAGACTGTGTTTATCATCTAGATTTTACCTGAATAAGAAATCCTTTCTGAGTTCCAACATTTATTCCTTTTCCTAATCTTGTCAATTAGATTCTCACAATCACCTTTACTCCATTTAGCCTGAGACAGTGGTAAGCCTATATACAACATTGGAAATTCTCCTCTTTTTATGTTCAACATATGTGCCGGTAATACCTTCTCCCTCACCTTCATTTTTGAGAAATAAATGCTTGATTTCTGTTCACTAATTGCCAATCATGAAACAGACATAAATTTCTTCAAACAGCTCTTCACCCATTCTAATGATTTCCTTTTTCCTCCACAGAAGATAAGTAGGTCATCTGCAAATAACATTGTGTGAATACCCACCCTACTACATCTCTAGTGATGGTCAATTGCTTTGCTTTTATATTCCTTCTTCGTTAGCCTGGACAAATACTCCATACTGAGACAAATAGAAGAGGGGAGAGGGGATCCCCCTATTTGACCCCCCCCCCCCGTCCTTCAAAGGATTATGTAATTCTCCTATTTATAGCAATACAAAACTGAAGGTTCATAATCCAGTCCACCATTTGACTAGGGAATTTTAACAGTTTCAGCCATCCCTCCAGAACCTCCCAATTAATACAATCAAAAGCCCTGCTTATGTCCACCTTCATCACACAACTAGGTTTCATGCTTTCCACATTATACTTGTGCAATAGTTCTTGATTAAACAAAATGTTATGTGCAATATGTCTTCCCCTAACAAATGCACATTGATCCTGACTAATCACATCAGGAAGTATATCACTCAATCTATTTCATATAACCTTTGTGATTATCTTATATATAACAAAGCGGCTAGAGATTGGTCTATATTCTGAAGCTACCTGGGGGTTTTCCACTTAAGGAATCAAAGTGATGATAGTTTTGTTTGGCTCCACTGGAATTTGCTCTCCATTAAAGAACTCCTGCACAGCTCTTACCAGGCTTCTCCCTGTGATAGCCCAAGTGCTCTTAAAGAACTGACTTGATTAACCATCCCCTCATGGACTCTTGTTAGCATGTATACTCCACAGTAATTTTTTAATTTCTCCTTCAGTCACAGCCTGTATTAAAGTAGCATGCTGATTAACTGTCGAAACTTCTCCTTCGTCTGCCAAGTCCATCAAGTTGAGTTGTTCCCCTCTAATTCCCAACTGCTTCTTAAAATAGCTCACCGAATGTTTTTCTATCACTTCATGCTCAGATACCAGTTCACCTTATATATTTATTGTCACTATGTTATTCATGTATTGTCTCCCCTTTAAAGCTGCATAAAACAACTTTGTTGGTCTGCCTCCCTCCTTCGTCCATTTGATTTTTGTTTTTTGTTGCAAAAACCAAAATTCAGCCTCCTCCAGTTTCTCTACTTCTTTCCTTGTTTCTTATTCATCCTCTTGCCTCCTTATATTTTCAGGTTCTTCATTCAACTCTTCTTATTTTTTCAGCCATCTTTCTTTTGCATCAATCACTTTTGTTCCCAGATTCTTTAAAAACTCCTACATATGCTTCCTTTCATCTATGGTATTATACCCATAAACCACTGTAAAGTATATGTTCATATTTCTACTTTTAACAGTCACTTTTGTGTCTATCCACTGATCCCCGATGCTCAATACTATTTCATACAGTCTTTCTTCCATCCAACCCATATTCTCCCTCCATAAACTAAATCACCATTAGTCTTTAATTCCCAGTCTGATCCAATTTTTCCCCATTTTATTCTTCTGGTGTTCTACTTTGATCTTTGTTTCTAACAATCCCAAATAGCCAATGTTGTTTTCCATACAGAATCTCCACGCGTTTGTGTTTATCACACTTATTCAACCCTCTAATGTTTGAGCATGAAATTTTATCATTCATTAAAGCCCATCAGGAGGATCTGCAAGAAAATTAAAGTTACCCGAGTCTCCTGGATTTCCTTTCTTAGTAACTGCATTCAACATTATCCTTCTTCTCTGTTCTGCAATCAATGTCAGCCATCTTCTCCTTTCCTTTTCTAGTTTTCCTGATTTCCATTACTGCATTCCCTGATTTTGCACCTCCCTGCCTTTCACTGTATTATGTACTCCATTTTTCTTCAGTGGCATCTCTCATTTCTTCCTAACTGGGTTGTAGATTTGACTAGCTTTCCCAACATCATCTTCTTTCTTTCCGCAAAAAAATTTCCTTGTGGCCATATAGTTCACACTTCTTGCATTTCACTGGTCTCTACTCATACTTTACTTCTTAGCTAACTATAACCTTCCTTTCATTCAAATACATCAGTTTTTTAGGGAGTTTGTCACTGATATTCATCTCAACCTGAACTCTGGCAAATGTCAGCCTCTCTTTCTCCTTAGTCATTCTATCCAGACATATATGGGCTTGCCTACAGAACTGACTATTTTGCAAATTATCACTAGCTTCCAGTATGCCAAAGGTAAGTTTGGTAATTGGATCCAAACAGGTATAGAATCAGGGTCTTCCATATCCATATTGTTATCCCAAGATTTCAGAATTACTAGTATACTATCAAAGAATATAATCCCCTTTTAAATAATTTCCTTTATGTGTATTCTGTTATGAACTTTCACCATATATATTCCAGAGTTCAGCAACCATACCTTAGTGATGTTTTTACCCCAAACTCTGCAGAAAAAGCCCTCCATCACCTTATATGGTGGGTTACTTCCTATAATTTTGCATATTATTGCGTCTTCCCACTGTTTACCATTTTCTGCTACATCTTCCTTTGTTATCTCCACCATTGTCAATCCTTCAACCTCAATTGGTTTATAAAATTTCACCTCGTTGTTTGCCACTACAAAACTCCATAGCTTGACCTCCTTTTTCTCCTCCATTTTCTCCTATTCCCCTAGGTTAATCTTTTCCCAATTTCTTCACTTCATCACATGTTTTCAACCCCTCACCTTTTTTTGGTTTTGGGGTTTCAACATTGACCACCTTTTCTTCTCTATTTTAACCTGACTCTAAGACTACTTTCAATCCTTCTTCGATTCACTCCCGTTCTTCCTCCATCTATGTTTCTCATCTGCTA
The DNA here is from genome assembly GCA_032355605.1 of Rubia tinctorum. Lineage (NCBI taxonomy): Eukaryota > Viridiplantae > Streptophyta > Magnoliopsida > Gentianales > Rubiaceae > Rubia > Rubia tinctorum. The sequence goes on from JAULKM010000007.1 coordinate 7,694,509, forward strand.
ATCAACTTAACATCTCTTTGGATTTGAGATATTGTTGTTTTTTGTGCTTTCCCCCCTATTCCTATTACCGGATCTGCCCATGGTGGGCGGCCGATTCAGATTGAATTTACCAGATCCTGATAATAGAAAAAGGGAAGGAAATACACATAATGAGTGTGTTTATAGCCCACAGTAGGAGAGAACAAAAATATTTTCTGGATACTTTGAATTTAATAATGTAAATATTAACAAAGACAATTCAGATCCAAAAGTGCATCAAAATATGCGATATCAAGAATTATATGCACTCTATATTCAGTTGATTACAAGAGTTGCAGAAAGAGAAGATACATATGAAGTTGTTAAAGATGAATTCTTAAGATTGTTGGGAATGGCAGATGAGAGATTATAGGTTAAACAATCAGTAGCAAAAATATTAGAAGATAAGATTCGTAATGAATGTTTGGTCCAACTTTCAGATGAGAATAACATTTTGCATTAGAACCTTGGAATAAAAGGAATCAAAACAAAGAGAAAAATGACATCAGGTAAGAGATTGAAAAGTGAGTTGGAGAAGAGCACAAGAAAACCAAGAGGGAAAATAGAAAATGTTCAATTGTGGATCAACCATTGCCCCTTCCTCAGCCGTGAATGAGGTTTACTTAATCGTATCATTGTATTTTGTCACACATTTTGTTAATAAATCCAATACTAACTATTTTATTTTTGAGATTTATCAGGGGTAGAAATTCTATCTCATGTCTCATAGCCACCATATTCAACTATCAATCCAACCGAGGTTAGTTTGGATTTAGAATTTTAAATATTTTATTTCCATGCTCAATATCTTTTAATAATATATAAATTGAATTGTAGCATACAAATCATGTAGAGTCATATAATATAGGCACGAATAACCCGATCTGGGGGATACTCACGATAAATCTATCATGGATGATCATTTTATGGAACTTTAAGTACAACATACATGTATTTTTCTTAGGGAAATATACAAATATAACCTTATTTATTTGAGAAAGTGCAGATATAACCCTGAGATAATTTTTAGTGCAAAAATAATCCTAACAACTTTACATAAGTGCAAATATAATCTTAAAGACTATATTCTGGCATTGACCGGCTATTTCCGGCCATTGACTGACCGGAAATGACCAAAATGGCCTTTAGGCCAAACCTAAAAATTCATTTCCTATTTTATCCCTATTTTTCTTCTATATCATCATACCTCCCTCACCCCAGTGGTCACCACCACCTCCGACCACCACAACCACCACCACTGGTCATTACAACCGATGGCACCAGCTTCCCGACCACAAACCACCACCTCCTCTGCCATGAACCACCACCTCCACCACCACCACCACCACCTAACGCCAGTGCCAACTCGGTCAACGCCACCTCAACCACCACCACACACACCCAACTTCACCATTGCCACTACCACCTAGCGCCTTCACCACCTTCTCTGTGCTTCTGCCGCCGCTGTCACCTCCCCTCACCACCCCAAGCCAAAATTCTTTTATTCGATCAGACAACATGCAAAACACCCATATATACACGCCCCGATACACACACACATATATATTGATACATATATTTTCTTCATTTCTCATAGCCAACGATTCTTTACATTCCCATTGTTTTATCCAAACCCCACAAAAACCCAATTCTAAGCTCCAATATTAACCCATAAATGGTAAGAATGAAGGAGAGGTAAGCCTTCTGAACCAACTATTCACCGAAGAAACAAAAACAGGGGGAAATACCTCTACGAAAAACGATGTAGTTTCACATGGCTTCTGCTGATGTTTCCGGTTCAGAAGGGGGAGTCACGAGACTAAATCTCTGCCAGGTGAACAGTCTTTGATGGCGGTGGCGGCGGTGATTATTTTCTGAGGGAATCGTGGGCAGCAAAACAGAACTCTTCCACCACCACTACCACATAGCGCCAACGCCGCCTTGGCCACTGCCACATACGCCCAACTTCACTACCGCCACCACCTAGCGCCGACACCACCAGATCTAACGGGTCGAACAACGGATGGACGATAGTAGTTGTATCATCCCCCCTATCCTCATGATCTAGGCCGCTCAGTTGTATCATTCGCCCAGGAGGAGGAGGGGTCGAATCTGTTCATGGGAGTGTCAATCCCAGATCGAGAGCATAACATTCAAATCCTCAGGAGATGAATATGAATTGGGGTTATGGGTTATGAGTGAATTGTGTACGCACCGACCGCAGCAAAGACTAGAGGAAAATGGGGAGAAAGGAGAACAAGTTTGGGGGAGAAAGGAATTGAGGTTTGAGCGAGAAATGAGAAAGGAGAGAAGGAAAATTAGGGTTTGGGGGCATTATAGACATTTCTATTTTTTATTTTCATAGGGGTAAAATAATCTTTTCACTGGATTCCGGCCTTAAACTGTCGGAAAATGTTATATGTGCACATACATTCACTATCTAGGGTTATATTTGCACTTTCAATTATCACAGGATTATATATGCACTTTCGTGAATTATGTAGGGTTATATATTCACTTAATTCTATTTTTTTTAAAATCATTCCATTTGGTAAGGGGTGGGATTATATTAATCATGTTATTTATGTTGGTAATGGATGGGATGGTCTACAAATTTAAATTTGACCAATAATTTGGTGGATGCTACTACTCCCTCTGTCCCACCTTTATTTGCATTTCTACTTTTTCAATACTATTTTCTATTAAAATTCGATCGCATATAATTGAATAGATTTGTGATAATAATACTATCGTATATGATATTGTTCAATTCATCATAACAAGTAGTTATATCAACTTTTTATTTGCCGTTATTATACATAGGTAAAGATATTAACGGTTAAACATGTTTCTTGAACAATTTGATAATGATGGCAGTGCAAATATAGTTGGGACGGAGGGAGTACCATTTTACCAAGGCGATTTTTTCAATTTGAGGTGCGTAGAATATAGTTATAAACACTCACATTGTTTTATAATTGTATATTATTGTCAATATAATATTTTCTTTCGGGATGGTAGGTGTTGTCTTCTCATCCAAATCATGTAGATTCTATTGGACTTGCTTGTTTATCAGAAAAATGGTCTCAAACTCAGGTATAATAACTAACTCTTTTGATGTACGGGAATGTTATTTGATAAGTATTTATGTATTTATGCAACTACGAATGATAGGGGATGTTGATGGATTCAAATTATCCAAATTTTATTCGAAGTTCAGAATCATTAAACAACATATCTAGCACGTTGATGGTAATTTTACTCTCTCTAGTTGATGGTTTTTTTATACATATTTTTTGAATAACAATGGAATGTCAAATTTTAATAATGCTCTAACTGTAGGCACTTGGTTTGGATTTGATTACCAATTCTTCCACAGCATGGAATAACACCAATGGTCTATCTAATCAAACTCACCTAAATAATTATAGGAAAGGCAATTGATTAATTCCATGCGATGATATAATATTTTGCAAATCTAGAATATAGGGTGGTCATGCAGGACTATTTTTGAAATTTATAATTACATCTTGCATTTATAATTAACATTGCATAACATTAAAATTTATTTATCAATATTTATAATATATGTTTATGTTTTGATATGGGAATGGATGTTTGTCATTTCAGATTTTAACATACAGATGTCGACTTATGTCAAGTGATTTTTTTAAAATTCTAAAATTTAGTAAATTACAACATATAATCAAAATATTTATAATATATAAACTTTTATTTATATTTATTTATAATATAAAATGTTAATGTGTATAACTACATTTAAAAACTCTCAAAAGTAGATTAATATTACATATTAAAAGTTTAAAAAAATTATTTGTTTCATTATATTTTATATTGAAATATTAAATTTATCATGTAAAAAAGTTAAATAAAAAAATAGTTGATACACATCATTTTGTCAACATCAAATCACTTTATAAAAAAAATGTATATTTCAACACCTCAACCACTCAAGGATATTCATATCATATTATAACAAGAGATATTAAGATTGGAAAAAAAATTAACATCCCAACCACTTCATGATATTCTACAGTATATTAAATCTATCAATAAGAATTACCATTTAGAAATCACTTACATAAGAATTAATATGAGGTGATGGTTGAATTAGATTTCAAAATGATAGATTCTTGTGAAAATATTTTGCAATGGAATGATCGAGGAAGAAAAGGATAGTCCAAATGGATAGATTGAAAACAAATACCAAAAGGCAATACGCTGTTTGAAGATGGAAAAAAATAATGACGAACGGATCGGCTTGTACAAGCCACAAAGTAAAAAGTGAAAGTGAAAATTTAAATTTAAATTTTAATCCCATAGTCATTAAACGGCATCGTTATAATTGTGGGTACTAAATGTGGCGCAGAATATGCGAACATGCTTGAAATTGAAACACAGCGTATGTTTCTAGTTTTAAAATCCTGTTTTAATCTCAATGCTCAATGCTGCACATTTTCTTTGGTCCCCTTTTAAATGCCAAATAATCAATTTTAACAATTTTCAACGATTTTAGTGTCACCTAAACTATTTTTATCATTCATCTTTGATCCTCTGTTTTATTTTTAACTTTTTTGGCCCCTGAACTAAAAGAAATGTTAAGTCGTGTCACTCCCGTTCAGTCAAACTGTTAAGTTCATATTTTGTTGACTTTTTTAGGGTCAAAAATATTTTTTCCTATTTAACCCAGTAATTCTTTACAATTTAGAAAACTGTCTTCTTTAGTTGTGTAAAATGACCCCTGAACTAACAGAAGTGTTAAGTCGTGCCACTTCTGACTAGTCACAACGTTAAGTTCATTTTTTGTTGACTTTTTGAGAGGCAAAATGTCTTTTTCTATTAACCCATAATTCTTTGCAATTCAACATATTGTATTCTCAATCTGTGCGTGCGAAGAATGACCATTTATCGTTCTTCCTCTTAAATGTTAGATAGCTAGTAGAGAGAACTTGAGAGATGCGTTCTTCCTCTTTAGTGTTGACAAAGGGTGTGAATTTTGATGAAATATGTTTGGGTAGGAGTAATATGGCTCGCATATTTAGAACTCGAATAATAAATTATACTGTATTATTTATGAAAGTATTCAAGACATTTGGTGAACTAGTCAAACTTATATTATGTTATTTATGCTTCATTTTAATTATCACCCTAAAGCATGCTGTAATAATGATTATATTTTTGTATCGTCTCATTTTATCATCCATCAAATGTATTACTAGATTTTATATATCTGACTAATTCCTTTTGACAAAGCGACGTCCTTTTGTTATTTTACTTTAATAAAATATTTTGACTATAAAAGTTTGGGAAAAGCTGTATTTCCATATCCTTATGAAAAGACGAGATTTAATTAGAATAATAAAAGGTAGAACGTTTTAGTTGCAATTTTAAAAATTGATTATGCAACGTGTAGTAGTTATAAAGTTTATAACCTGATTCATGCAACCTGAACATTTTATCTTCATTTATTCTAATTTACATTTTAAACCTTGATCTTGCAATGACTTATTAAAAGACCGTCTTTCAAAAGACGGACTCATAATTTTATTACTTAAATATCATTACATTATCTTTTCAAATTTTATTTGTCGTACTGCATAAATAGAACTTTCAATTGCATCTTTTTCCACATAAATATATAATAAAGATGCATTTTCATCTCCATTAATGCTTAAAACACTTCCATATAGTCATACTGAATTATATTTTTCACTACAATGCACATAAAATTAACTTCGATTTTACATAAGATTTTTTTCAATATTTTATTTTTAAAAAAAAATAGCAAGTGACTAAAGATATTATTATTAATAGACTGTATACTCTTGCAGACAATGGTTGGTAGGATTAGAAACAGAAAATATAGAGAATACACTTAACTTATAATAAGTACATCGAAATATGTTTAATTAGAATAATATGAAATTATGAGTTTATACTTTGCAGTAACTATAAATGAAACGTTTGATTTTTAGTTAGAAACATTAAATATTATATTTAGAATGTTACATACCAAAACTAAAATAAGCTTGTCATTACCCAAATATCTTATAACCTAAATATGACCCGGATTTTAATTGCTTTACTCGTAATTTTTTATCTATTTATGGTAAAATTCTACTTGAACCCCTAATTTTTTCATAACTTATGCAAATACAGTTTTCCAAGAGATCAACTCTAATAAATTTAAGAGAGAAATAATGGAAAATGAAATATAAAAGGAGCGGAGGAAGGAAACGCGTTTGTGGAGGCGCGTAGAGTTAAAATGGTCCTGCAAAACGCAGAGAAAAAGTCGAGAGTATCGGATGGCCTGCGCCTTTGGCGCTGCCTAATTACCCCACCGGTAATCAAAAATCGGACGCCTTGGCAGTACCGAATCAAAATGCCCCTGGAATGGGGGTAAATTGCGGGAATGCCACCGAGCGTCTCCCACTTTTTACGTGCCCAGTCAGTGACTGACTCACTGCAATATAACTACATAAGGATAGCTGCTTTTCACAGGCTTACAGCGCACGAGCCCTTCTTCTTTCTTTATCCACCCATTCCTTTTTCTGCCGGACGCCATTTCACACACACGATAACCACTGTATGAAATCTGATGGGTATCTAAACAATTTAATTGTGAAATAATTGAAAGTAAAAAAAAAACCCCTAAAAGTTAATGAAAGTGCCTGTATAAAATAACAAACTCTAATATTAAAAGTAGAGTCTGTCTCTTGAAAGACGGTCTTTTCATAAGTCATAGAAAAACCAAGGTTTAAAGTGTAAATTAGAAGAATTTAAGTCAAATTTTTTGGCTTGCATGAACCGAGTTATAAAATTTATAACTATTACACGTTGCATAATAAAACTTTAATATTGCAACAAATAGCTTTTACATTTTATTATTCTAATTAAACCTGTCTTTCCATAAGCCTGTGGAAAGACCGTTTTTCCCAAAACTTTGCCTTAAAAGTATGCTAACTAAATTTAATAGCTTAGTTTACTGTTTAAATAATCCAGCATGTAAAAAATATGGTTGATACTTTATAATTTAATGGGATCTTATCAAAGAAGACTTAATTATAATAAATCTACAACCAAAATTAAACTATACAGGAAATTTAAATTAAGCTTTTATGTAGTCTTACCACCACAATCATATTGAAGTGTTAATCGTTAGAAAATGTACCACATGGTGGATACAAATTTACGTGAAGAATGAGTAAATAAGAGAATAGTGTCAACTTGATTGTGACACTACACAAGGTTTCATTACGGGTAGTGATAGTATTTAGAGTGAACAAATACTTGCGATATACGAATGTCGAATGTACAACTACATATACATACGTACAAACAATAAGTTATTTTGTCTTTGCTTATTTGCTTCTTTTTTAGACTGATTTGATTCAATATAATGACCAACAACTTTCTGATGTTAGGGATTCCTATGCTCTCTGTCAAGTGCCTCATTTCTTCTTTTTCCAGGAGATTTCACGAGTTGTTTTTTGATGGGGGCCAATTGAATCAGACATGGATGCAAATGGTGTTAATCGTGAAAATCGAAATAAATAGGGAGGGCGCATTTAGTGAATGCGCCCTCATGTATTTTTTTATAAAAAAAAATGTCCGATTTTTGGATTAAAAGAATGTGAGGGCGCATTTAGAAAATGCACCCTCTAATAAATTTATTTTAATTTTTAAAAAGTTTCTAATTCAATATTTTTCCTTTATTTTTATTAATTATTTTTGTAAGTAATTTTTTTTAAAAATAAGAATTAAATCTTTTAATATAAATATATATTATTTACTTATAAAATCATTAATTTATATTATAAATAAAAATGATATTATTTTATATAAATATATAATTGAATTATACTTTATAATTATTTTGAACAAATATAATATTTTAATTACCATTTGTATAAAAATATTATAATATTATTTTTCGAGTTGTATATTGGTGAATTTAAATAAAAATATAATTTTTATATGAACTCATTTTTAAATAATAATATTATTTCTTAAATTTGTGATATAAATACTACCCGCATTAACATTTTTGATGAATAAAAAACAAGTTGTGGGAACGGAACGTATTTTTGGATTTGGGTCCGTATTTTATGATTTGGGAGAAGAGTAAGATTTGATTTTTATAAAAATTCAATTGGAATTCAGAATATTTTAATATAAATATACTCGGTATATTATTTTCTTTTAAAATTATAAAATTATAATTTTATATTATAAATAAAAATGATCTTATTTTATATAAATATAAATATTTTATGTACTATTGAAATTGATTTATACTTTATAATTATTTTAAAAATATATAATATTTATTTATTATTAGAATAAAAATATTATAATATTATTATTTTTAGTTGTATATGACTCAAAATTAAATAAAAATATAATTTTTGTATGAATTCATTTTTAAATAATATTATTTGTTATAATATTTTAATATAAATATACATAATTTTCTTTTAAAATAATTTATTTATTTATTATTTTATTTTATAAATATAAATGATATTATTTTATATAAATATAAATATTTTATATACTAGTGTAATTGAATTGTACTTTATAATTATTTTGAAAAAATAATATTTTAATTATTTTTTGTATAAAAATATTATATTATTATTTTTCGAGTTGTATATGGGTCGAATTTAAAAAAAATTAATTTTCATATGAACTCATTTTTAATAATAAAATTATTTCTTAAATTAGGGATAGAAATACTACGACATTAAGATTTTCGATGAATCGGCAACAAGTTGCGGGAACGGAACAGATTTTTGGATTTGGCTCCGTGTTTTATGATTTGGGAGATGTTGAATATTTGGGTCAGTGTTTTTAGGATTTGGGTCGTTGCAGAATTGTTTTTATGTTAATGTTATATAAAATAAAGAGAGGATGCTGTAATTTTTTTGATTAATCGTCTGAAATTTTGAAGGCTAAATTGGAAAAAAGTATTGTACGCATTTAGTGAAATAAGTGGATGGAAATATTATAACCTTCCAAGTAATTAATATTGATACAAAAATTGACAATGATGTATCAAATAAATTTAAAAAATGAATATATATATATATATATATATATATACATACATACATATATGTATTTATATATTATTGAGATAAAGTTGTATGCAAGAAATTTAAATTATATATTTTGCTCGATAATTATTAAGTTGATTGTGAAAAAATAAAATAGTAGTCATATTATGTTTTTATCTAATTGGACGACGATTTTAATAATAAAATGAACATGAACTTGGGTATGAAAAATATGAATTTATTCATATACGGGTAGGTAAAAGTGTACGTATTAGTAATACAATATTCGAAGAACACGTGTCGAAGGTGAATTTATTAATAATTAAAAATTGACGAGGACGCATTTGGTGAATGCGCCCTCAATTTCTCTTTATATATATATATATATATTAAATTAAGTGATTTTCCAAAAAAAAATTAATGAAGAGAGCGCATTTGGTAAATGCGCCCTCTGATTTTAATTTTAAAAAATTAAAATTTTCATGAAGGGCGCATCTGGTAAATGCACCCTCTGTTTTTAATTTTTAAAAATTAAAATTACCTGAAGTCGTATTTGGTGAATGCGACTTCACCATTCGCATCTCATGCATGTTACTGTAGCACCAAACAAAGAATTTTCTCTAGATTTCACTCGACTCGAAGGTTTGGAAATACCAACCATGCAGTGAAAATCCATATTTTCCCTGCCAACTATTTGAAACTTTCTTTGGCGCACTTTGTGTGAATCGATTCACTACAGTTTGAAATATAATGTTTTGACCATGACAAAAACATAAGTAATACAAATATTGGGGGAAAAGCAAGCCACCAAAATTTTTGAAAGAAAATATTTAAAAAAGAAGAACAGTTCACACATGCATGGGTGATAAATATCATAAGGCCTTTTGGGACGTCGTTGCCTTACCTCTCAAAAATACAATTTATAAGCCCTATTTGCTTCCTAATTACAACTAAGTAGATAATGGAAAGTCGGGGTCATCCACAAATAAGAGGGATTTTCCTAAGGGTTTACACATATAAGGGTAAATACTAGACTAGATATAGAGAAACATATATAGATAAAAGCATGTAAAGAGAATAGGTTTTGGTTGTTTTTTCTAAGTTATCAATTTAAAAACAAGTTAACTAGCAAGCAGTGTAAATCTACTACATATGCAATAAATTACTAAGAGGAGATTAAACACAAGTTACGGGACTTTGGGCGCAATTGATTTCCACTTCCAAGCTTCTTATATATCCTTGAACATACAATCTATTCAATACTTTTATTATTCGTTGTGAAGATAATTCTTCTATCCTTCTTTGATGGTAGTTTAAAAGAGTGAATATGACATCTCTTGCTAAACCTCACTGATGACTCCTTTAGTCGATCAACGCCTAAAAGTATCTCATTAATGACATTAAATACGAAGAATCAACAAGTTTGGTAACACTTATAAACACTACACCGTGAACCAATTCATGCATTTATACAAGATTAGTCAAGAACGATCAACATTCATAGACTTCTCCCATTTGCTACACAAAACAAACTTGACAAAGAATTCAACATTATCACATTCATCTAGCATTTATCAAATCATCAACACCATTAGAAGCTCTAATTCATGCTCTTGGATTCCATATCAAAAGATGAGAGAATTAGCTACTTTCTCCCAACCATAACAAGTAATCATACAAGCAATTGATAAACTCAAACTTCCAATACCATTAATGCATTCAACAACCAACATTAAAGAATCATAAATGCACAATAGAAAAGCATTAAATAGCTCACATATAGTTCTCAAGACATGAGTTTGGAAGCCTTAATCAATTGCTCCCAAGACTAAGTTTAGTTACTATAATTCATACTAAACATACAAAGAAAATCAAAGGTAGAATTAGATGAAAACTAGAGAAAACTAGGGTTTTAGAACTCTGAAATTGGGAAAGGAAGAAGAAGAAGAGGAAAGAGATAAAATAATGTGTGCCATGTATAGTACAAAAAGAAAGATAAAAGGTTTCGGTCACCCGTTCGTCGCCACTCACGACCAGATTATCGTGACTCGCGATGAATAGCCATAACAGAACTTTGATTTTTTTCTTATTCTTCTTGTTTCTAGCTTTCTCTCCACTTTACTTCTCTTCAAGTCTTTAAAATATTAACTAAATGGTCTCCAATGGTATTCAGTCTTCAAGTCTTGATGTTTTTTGCACCGTCACACAAAATCAATTTGAAAAGTCATAAAAGCTTAAAAGTCGCTCTTAGCTCTTCTAAGTGAATTTCAAGGTAAAACACAATTTCTAGATGACAAATGATCAAAAAAGTGAATCCAAAAAATCTCAAAATATGCACATAAAATGGACACATCACCTTTGCATATCTAAAACCATGCGGTTTCGTGACCCCAAGAAAAAAACATTTCAAATGATCTTCCATCACAAAAGATGCACAACCCAATCTTAAAATAATCTTTCACGGGCAGAGAAAATTATAAGTGTATTCAAAATTGAAATGGAAGTTTACGAATATTGAAAGTGTATTGAAAATTGACATGGAAGTTTACGAACATTGAAAGTGTATTGGATAAACTTCATAGGACTACATATCAATTTTATATTTGGCGGCATCTAATTAATGAAGAAAAGTTGTAATTAGCCTCAAATACCAAGTTTCAATATGAATACAATGAAACAAAAAACATCATTATGGCAGCTTTCAACTGCATCAGGATTTATTTTAATCTCAAACTGAATGGCTACATGAAGATACCTGCTTGAGGAATCATATGGAAGAATCATAAAGGTGTTTACATAACCAAACATGATCAAATATAGTAAGGACATGTTCCGATGATATATTGTGCTTCCTTCTCACTTCACATTTCCCCACAATTGCATCAAGAGCTACATCATGAACCTTGCCTTGCAAGCGCTTTATAGCATAAAAAATCGACTCTACAAGTGTAAAAATATATCAAGTATTGGTCTTGGCTACTATCTGAATAATAAAAATAGTAGTTTAAGGAAGCATTCTCATTTTTGAAATTTCAGATACCGTATGTATTTAGAGAGTCAAGTAGTTCTAAGCAGAAACATGTTGATAAATGCACTACTTAACATACCTTTGCTCAGTTATCGCATCATCATCAACCATCAAGAATCAATCCTCCATCGGAAGCAATGCACCAAACTTCCCCCCTTCAGATCCAATAACCATTAAATTATTGAAAAACATCGAAAATCCAGTTCAAGAGTTACCTTTTTTCCAGCTTAAGGAGGTGAAAGAATCAAATGGGGTCAAAATTTTAAAACCCGATGTCAAGAAGTGAGGGAGACAAGCTTAAGCTTTGAAAAGCTTTGTTAAACTTCAGAAGGTTTAAAGATTTGTTGTGTCCAATTCTCTTTTAATTGGAGTTTTGTGAAATTGCATTTATGAAGGATTCTTTGTGAATTGCAACGGGGATGGATGATTTTTCATCCCAATAAGCACAACTTTTTGTAAAAAAACAAGAGGAAAGGAACGATTCAAATGAACCTAGACATAGTTTGTTTTCAAGTACAAATAATTATGACTGCATTAACTGTCAATCTTTTTCGTTTTCAAAGAATGTATTTAAAGGAAGACATTAAAATTGATTTGATACATTTTAAGTACACAAATTAATTTATTGAATAAAGTATTATTTTTAAAATGCTGATGTGGCAAGTTTTGGTAGTGCCAGATGTCAAAATTTTGTGAAGGCTGATGTGGTTGTGGGGGTGCTACTTAACCAAGTGGTTGCTTTATTTATATATAGTATAGATTATTTATATTTAAATAAAAATAATCTACATGTATTTTACATAGAATAGTGATAAATATTGTATAGAAATATTTTATGTTATACAAAAATATAATGATAAGAATATGAAATATATGTTGATGATGGATCAATAGTTATTTAATTAAAGTTATAAAGTTTGTGTCCTATAAAAGAAAAGGCAAAAGTATTCTTAGTGTTAAACTGTAATTATAAATGTTAATGTGAATATTTAAGTAGATCAGTGAGTATTGTCTTGTCATATTAATGATAATTATTAAAATTATAGGGATATGTGATAATTATGTTATCAATAATAAGTTGACTTCTGATTTGCTTAGGTAAATAGAATGTTCATTTATAGAGAATGCACAATATTAAAAAATAATTTAAAAATAATTATGGTAAGCTAATGTAGCTAGATCATGTGTTAACATTTGGGAGTGCCACTTGCCAAATATTGGTGAAAGCTAACTTGGCTAAGTGTGCGGATGACACTTGGCCAAAAAGTTACTCTTTTAGTATATAGTATAGATGTTCTCGATCTAGTTGTACGGATCGTGTGCTCGTGTTTCATTTGTGTTTTTTTAATTAGGAGTTCTATTTATTTGGATGGGTCAATCTATGGTTTTCAAGATGTTTACAATTTGGACAACATAGACTGTGTTTTGGATCAAGTAGTGTTACAGTTCTTGAAGATTCCTGTTTGGCGCGGTGTTATTGATGCGTGATGCGCTCATCCCTGCCAAGTGATCAAGATTTTTGCAAAAGCAATTTAATATCTCCGAGGGCTATATTATAGTTTTATTGGATCTATTATCCGTAATAGTACAAACGATCAATTTGGTTAACGTGTAATTTAAGTATATTTGCAATTATTTAGTTATTGCTAGATACAGGTTAAGTTGGATGTCAATTCCACTTACTGTAATCACTACTGGGCATTTTTCCTAACACCTTTGAATGATTACTTTCAATTTTTTTATCAATCTGGACTAAAGACAACAAAATAAATTAAATATCATCAAAATCCAAATATTCTATACCATATATGCTGCATATCTCTACTCATATGACGAGAAACAAAAGTAAATCACAAAATCAAACTGAATATTGCACTATTCTAATAAATTAAGGGGAATTTATGATAAAGATACCATTTTAAGGGTTCTCGCGCCTACACGTCAACGTCCGCTATCTCGACCTCGCCAAAGCATTTCCTTCGCTTCCTGAATCACCTTTTGGAATATCGATAATCGGTAGAAGAGGTTGACATGGCGATTGTGTGCGGTTGGAATTGATTTGTACTGATATGACACATATTTTTATAGTATGTTCTGATATAACCCTAAACTTATTGTGAATGTGCTGATATAACCTTATAAGTTTTAGTAATATGTTGATTTAACCCTATCAGTTTTCATAATGTGCTGATATAATCCTTCTTGTTACTGCGGTGGTGGTGACCGGTGGTTCGGCGGTGGCGCGGTCGTGGTCTGGATGCAATAATTGGGGTATTAATGACGCTAAGGGCAATAATTTCTTTCCCTATTTTTCATTTTTTGATTTTCTTCCAGACGGGCAAAAATGTTTGTTCACAATATTCCGGCTAAAATTTTACGGAAAGGGTATTTTTGCACTTTCACTTTTTATCTAGAGTTATATTGACACTTTCAATTATCAGAAGGTTATATTGGCACGTATGTGAATTATATAAGCACTTTTCTCATACTAAAATCATAACATGAACCACTATCAGTCTTGGAGTGTGCCACGAGCGTGATCGCAAGGGGCCATTCGACTTCTCGAGTCCCAATTAATATTATACTAGCATATTCTCCCTTCATTGCAGCTCAATTTTATAGAAACATTTTCATGGTTATCAAGAAACATGTTTGACAGTTAATATGTTTAATTATGTAAAATAATGTCATATAAAAGTTGATATTTAGAAATTACTTGTTATGACAAATCCAAAAATATCACATATGATAATATTATTTCACACACACACACACATATATTCAAATATGTTGTCAAAATTGGCTAAAGAATAGTGTCAAATAATAAAGCGTGAAATTTGATTTGGGACAAAGGGAGTACTATAATTTGGACTAAATTGATTTTTTGTCCAAACAATGTTTGAAATTTACTTTTAAGCCCACAAAAAAAACATGGCCTAACATTTTTAAATTGTTAATTTTGGGCTTTGGGGTCATTTTGTTATAACCTCGTTAGAAAAAGTCATATGGCCAACATGTGACATAATTTACCCAATTTTCATTGGGACAATTTGATCTTTTTCTATTTTAATTATTTTCCCCCCTTTTCCTTTTTGTTCTTTTCATTTTATTTTTTGTTCCTCTCATCCAACCGCCTCCCCTCTCCTCCTCGTCTTCCATCTCCCCGCCCGTCTCCCTTTTTCATTGTCGGAGCTCCGCCATCACACCACTTGATTACCTCTTACAAACACCAAATCACGCTATTAATTCCACAACACGATCATTCTTATTATCATATTGGTTTTAGAGAGAAAAATTGTGTAAGGATTTTTGTTTCACCAGGTGATGCGGAAACTTCTTTTGGACCAACTTAATATCTGGAATTAGCATAAAGCTCCATGCTAACCTCATGAAACCTGCATAACAGAGTCCCGGGGAAGATCCATCTCCGATGCCTAAGTCAGTGTATGATCAATGTATGAATAGTTACTAGGAAAATGCCATTACATGTCTTGTCATTTCGATAATCTATTTAAAGATGGTGATCACTGTGATCTTCGATGATCGTTGTCCATGGGTTTTTGAGTCGTGGTCTTGTTTGTATAATCATGGGTGACAATCATCCTTTTACTTAGGTTCGCTTATTTGGTTCGATAGATGAGAGGTGCTATTCTGGCTTTGAGGTTCACATGGTTATGAAAAACCTGATGAGTTTCTTTATTCACTAAGCGACCTGTCAGTTTCTCCGGTTCGTTAGACTTAAGATGCTATCTTTGTTTTGGACTACACGTTGTTGATGGAGGTATATACCATAAGCCCCCCAAGCCGTGAAGTTCCATGGGAGTATAGTGTTTGTATTTTTTTACATCGTATGTTGATAGTAAAATTTAATACATTAATCAATATATATATATATATATATATATATATATTAATTTTTCATATGTTATGTAGGGATGATGTTATCTAAGGTTGGCACTAAATCCGCTAAGGATGGTAGAGGGGGAAATGAGGGAAAAGCTGTAACAGAGCACCCCCCGTAAGAAAGCTAAGGTTATTCCTGATGTTCTTAATAGCTCGGTTGGGATTATTTCTCATTCTGGTGCTAGGGAAACCGACTAGATTGCTATTGTTTTTATGAAGGATGTTCCATTTCGGTTAGTGAACCAATGTATTTAGCTTTTATGGATGCCTATTATGTTTTTTAAATGTTTAACTTTGAATCGTAGCTAGTTGAAACGATCAAGGACGCTGGTAAAGAGATGACTCAACTGCAAGGGAAACTGAAGGTGGTTGAAGAGAAGTGTGGGAGGCTGGAAGTATATATGATGGAAAAAGACAAGGTGGATAAGATTCTGATGGATTAACTCACTAAGTTGTGGGGGTCTCGCTGATCCTAAGTATGCTCGAGCCTTGATTAAGAAATTGTTAAAATTGAAAGGTTTTTTATAAGCTCTTTAAAAGGGATATATCCAAAAATCACAGAGTTGGAGCATTTAAGAACTATGGGAGAATTGCATAAATAAAACCCTGCATTGAGGTTTGAGGAACTCTATGATGCTGAGGCCCTTGAGTAGTGTATTAAAATGGCTGAGCTAATTGTAGATGATACATATGCTTAGATGACCGTTGATGATGCACATCCATTTCAAATGCTTACTGAGTTAGAGAAGCTACCTCAATTGCCTATGTTAAGAGAACTTACGGAAACCGAGTATGATAAGCATGTAGAGGAAAAATCTAGGGGAGGAAGAATCCAGGTTGATGATTGAATAATTGATGTGACAACCTCTCTCAGATTTAGTAATGTTTGGTCATACTAGTATACCTGGAAGAGTTGATGAGGGTTTAGCTTCTGATGTTATTGGATGCTCAGGTGTAAGGGAGAAATTTCAGAATGGACGTTTTTGTTCTGGGATGTTGGTTTTTAGAGGGCCATTTGTGAGGTCTTTACTATGTATCTTGAGAAGTTTGGTCAATTAAATGGCTTTTGGTGTTTTTTAATTTTATTGTTGTAAATAATTGTTTATGTTTGAATGGTCACTTGTTTCGCTGGTACGTGATATTGCAAGCGTATGCGAAGGTGTGAACAATTACATCATTGCTTTAACATGTTAGTTTCCATTACATATATTCACACTATTTATGTGTTTTGTTTACAAAAAGTCTTTTGTGATTTAGAGAGTTTGGGGGTAGAAGTGTGCGTCACTCTCAAGCTAGTTAGTTCCTAGGTATGTAAGCGAGGATGTAACTTTCCTCCCTTTATCTTGGCATAATGTGTTGTTTTTGAGCTTTTAGTGAGTCGTATATGTAAATAAAGATTCCACATTTGTTTAAATTTTTTGAAATAAGTCGTTTTGTTTTTCCAAGACAATTTTCGGTTAGCTGGTTTCTCGGGGATCATGAGGGTGCATTAATAATTATTTAGATAAATATTTAATTGGTTCCCTAGGCCTTGTTGCACCAGTATAAGGGCTTCTATCCCATCATTTTTTTGAAAGATTACATACAATCAACCAAATTACATATTTATCCCAGAATTTTTAAATGCATGGTGATAGGTATTTTGACAAAGTGTTTTCATGAGTTTTGTGCTGCAATGGACGGTTATTAAGAGTGTGGATTTTGTTTATGATTATGGGTGGGTAGTTTATCAAGCTTGGATGAAGGATTTACGTAATCTTGGTGAGATATGTTCAGGTTATGTAGTAGATTTTGTCTTTTAATATTTTCTATGTTGCGAGGTTTAATTTACTTAGATTTGTTTTCTTTTGATAGGATCAACGAGTGGATTAGCGAATGTGAAGAGGAAATGATGGAGGTTCTATGACCTCATGTAGCAATCTCGTTGTTGCTTCACTTATTTCGTTGAACCGTTATGACAGTGGTGTTCTTGGGGGCACTATTGTAAAAAAGAATGGGGGATGAAATCTATCTTTCCATTTATTAGAAGGTTGTATAGGGAATATTTAGGGTTTTTACTTGTGTTTATCATGATCACATTGTATTCTGCATCATTCAAAATTTCTAGACATTATCGAATTGTATCTTTTCAGGTTTTAAGCCTGACCGTGTTGTATCATATAAAATTTTAGAGCTTGACTATGTTTTGTGAGAGCCTGAACACTGTACAAATTTTGGTTTAATGTATGTCTATTGTTATATTGTGGTCCTGTGTTCGTTTCTACGCGAGGTATACATTTTCTAATGTGGGGATAGGTTTCTACCATGATAATCCTCTTGGATTATGTGAGGCTCTTATTGTATGTAATATGACACTTCTAATTCTTTACATTCACGTCCTTCTGTATAAAATTGTTTTCCTTAAGCATTATATGAATAAAATTCTATATTGCACGAGGTGGATGTTTGTATTTTGTGTACCTGAGAGTAAACATGCCTTAGTTATGATAATGTAATGTTTCAATGCATTGATGTGGTATAAATGCGTTTGGTTTGCTTTGTCGCTTTCGTCCAATCCCACATGTTCGAGGCTTTCTAGCTTCGTCAACCTTCTGCTTTTTATTGCTAGTCGCCGTGATGTATTTTTGCAGTATATTCTAGCTTGGTTAATTTTGCTTCCCTCGTTCACTTCTACCTTGTCGAGGTTCTAAAGTTTTTATTATAGCTAGTTTTATCATCTTTGTGTCTCATGATGGCTGGTTATCACTTATTAACCGCGGCTGCATATCATATTCCTTCTTATATTGAGCTATTTCTTAGAATTTTTTTGGCATGAAACCTGGCCTTTTCCAGATACTATGAAGGCCTAAAAATAAAAATTTTGATCCCCACAGTTCACTAATGATCCCCACAATTGCTAGGGAAGTTCTCCACCGCTTGAACCCCAGGAATACCTGGATATAGGGCAAACCAATTCTCACTATTGTTCTACCTCCACAGTTGATAAAACCTAGAGAGCAGTCCAATATTAAATTTCTTTCCAAACTTATTGCACACCTTCTTAAAACCCACAATCATAGCCACCCCCTGAGGACTAAGCTGAGCAAGAGCAACACAATAACACTCTAATATGCTCAGAACGGAATCCAAGACGGATAGGGTTTGCCCATACAATAAATGGTGTTCATAAAAAACCTAGTAGTAGGACTTCACACACCTCTCCCCCTACGCTTGGTATATTAATCTCACAATCATTTAAAAAAGAGCACTGCTCCTTTAAAGCGATTAAGTCATTTTGAGACATAACACTTTGACCATCCTCAAACACTTGACTACCTTATTATTCCCCTAGTCATCTCCCTCGATGACACCCTTATCATTAACATGCATCACACTATGAGTTGCCTCACTGCCACTAATAGTAGGATTAGCAGTGGAGGATGAAGACTCATTTGGTACAATTACCATGATCCTAAAATAGAAAAAATTGGAAGAATAATTTACATTCTCAAAATAAGCTCTCACGAAGAGTTGAATGGCTTCTGAAAAATCTAATAGGATAGAAACAAAGATTGTGAATTTTTACGACACACACTTACTTTTATAGAATTACCAAGAATACAAATCCACAACGTTACTGTATTGAAAATGTACCTTTTCAATGCAATCAATTACTTGTGTCAGTTGAAAATCAGAGCCGTCACATGTCAATATAGGAAAAGACGCTTTGAAATGATTACTCTACACACACAAACACACACCCACCCACCCCCCCCACACACACACACACACACACACACATATATATATATATATATATATATCACATGCATCACACTGTGAGTTGCCTCACCGATTGATCCGCTGAATAGTTTCCTCTATGGTATATATATGACCTACCCAATCCTAGTTAGTTAAAGCCGAGCTTGCAAATCGATGGCTTTGCTGAATCTGGGAACTTCGCCGAATCCACAAAGACTGAGATCAATGCATCGTCACGAGCTGACAAACCGCGAAAATAGCGGGAAGAAACACTTTCTAAGGCACCCTGTATTGGACCACGGTTCAAGAAAAGGGAGCACAATAATCGGATAATGATCACAAGATTGAAACCCTATATATACATACATACATACATACATACATATACATACATACATACACACACACACAAATATATTATAAACCCCAAAAAAAGGAAGTGACATTTTACTCTCAAAATGCATATGCAATAAGGGCATACTGACTTAAGCGTCAGAACTTCTTCCTCGGGACCATCTCGGGGACATTTGCAGGTACTCGAAGAGTTTAGAACATGCCGTGAGCTGATTTCAGACACTATCATTACTCGGAAGGAATTTTCCATATAACTTTCCATTTGAAATTGAATTTAAATATTGAAATTAAATGTTGTTGAAATTTTAATGTTGAAATAACTTGACATAAAAAATTTGATATGTTAATTGTTGAATTAAAATTAAATAGAGATATGTTAAATTTTTATATTTAAATTTGAAATTTAATTTAATTTAAATTTGAAATTTAATTTAAATATTGAAATTTAAATGTTAATTGTAAAAATATTAATTGTTGAATGATTATATATATACCTTAAACAATAGAGTTTTTGTAGGCTGATATAATTGTGTTATGTTTGTAGTATTAATTTTGCTCTTCATATTGGAAGGAATGCAGAGACTTTCACCACGCTAAAAAAGGAGACAGATGGATTGAACAATCTTCACATCCCATCATTTTTTGGATGCTATAGAAGGTATGTATGTGTTTATGGAAGAATATGGATTTTTAAAGTTTGAGTAAGGATGATATATACATTCACTTTTACTATGTTTCTTTAAAATGTGTATAGGTAGATCATCCTACTGCCTTTATCTGTGCAGATGGTAAAATTAGGACCCAACCTGTTTCCTATTTTTTGGAGCAATTTTTCATTTCTCATGCATTATTAGTTTTGAGCCGGGATCGGGATCGGGAAATATTGATTCCCATCTCTGAGGCGATTTCAAACCGACTCTTTCGGAAATTAACCTACAGCTCACCGGCCCTCCATTCCGGCGCCGCTGCGATGGCGGAGCCGCTGCCCATCCATAAACCTTTTCCTCCTATGCCCAAGCACTAAACAACCATCTTCTCCAAGAAATTCGCACAAACCCGACGCAACCAACTCAAAGCCCCTAAGCAGAAAATTGAACATTTAGGGGAGCCGGGTTTGCGATTCACGATCGAAGAATGCCAGAGGCTTGAAGCCCCTCTCAAGTGGACTCTAATCGGAAAGTTCGCTAGAAGCAGACCCCAGATGGATCGGTTGCGCAGGGATTTCCAAACCGCGGATTTCAAAGGACGCACCGATATTAATCTTCTTGACAACCACCAGGTATTGCTAACCTTTGCACTGCCTGAGGATTACTATCGGTGTTGGTTACATAAGGTTTGGAATTTTGGGTCGTATTCCCTTAGAATAACAAAATGGGTGCCCAACTTTAACCCTAGAACTGATTCACCGATTGTTCCAGTTTGGGTATCCATGTATGGTTTACCCCAGCAATTTTTTGACGAGTGGGCTATGATGAGTTTAGGCAATTTGCTAGGTAAGCCAATTAAGGTGGACAAAGCCACTCTTAATCGCACCAGACCTCATGTCGGTAGGGTGTGTGTCGAAATTGACCTAACCAAGCCACTAATAGGCAGATTATGGATAGATTATAGGGAGGTAGGATTCTGGCAATATGTGGAATACGATGGCCTTCCACAGTACTGCTCTAACTGTCTAAAATTAGGCCATCTAAGCTCGTC
>JAULKM010000007.1:7737964-7767862 GCA_032355605.1 Rubia tinctorum
AATAAGTAATCCAAGTAGTTGCCGACTTCTTCTTAAGTTCTTCATCATGAAGGCGATCAATCAAACCATTCAATGCAACATCTCTAAGCTTCATTCTTGACCTTGTCATAGGTCCAACCATGCCACTTAGAGGATCACGAACATAACCCTTGAATATTTGATCAAGACGTGGAATGTCTTTATTTATGGTGGTAGTCGTATCCGGATCTCCATCAAAGTGATATCTACTCCCAAAAATCATAAGCAAGAACAAACACTGACTTGAGCATCATAGCTTTCTCCCTGGGAATCCCTTGAGAACATTTGCAGATACTCGAAGAGGCTGGACTTGACGTAGTTAACCCTAGGAACTATCACTACTGGGAAGATATCCCCCGCATCAGCGGCGTCATTCTTTGGGGATTGGTTTTTTTCTTTCTGGGTTTTTATGGTCTTTGGGAAGTCCATAGATACCATATATACAAAAACATACATGCAAAGGAAAGAAATAATTCTCATACTCAAGGAAGCCAACGAATAGAAAACTTGCTCACAAGACCAAGAAATTTTTTAGCGACAGTATGTTCGCCGATTGTAAGTTCACTATGCTAAAAACAACCCATAATAAAGGTGCGCTTCAGTGTCACAACCAGTTCTGTGTAAAATAAAAAAAAATATAGATATATATACACACACACACACATATAGGGATTGCTTAGCCATAGAATTAAGCACGCTAAATCATGAACATATAAGTAAAATATCAAGTTAGAAGTCCATGAATAATCACGTTCAGGTCAATTAATTAGTTTGAAGGGTTATACGGGCCACTTAAACAATCAAAATGGTTAAAGCCTCTTAAGAAAAAAAACCAGTATAAGAATATCGCGGCAAAGTGTTATCAGAATAGCATGCTCAACCAGGGCAATAGGTACAACACCTAAGGAATATATTCCAACTAGAGTAAACTAGCGAGGCGTCATTAGCATTGCTAGAAAAAAAACATTATTAATGAAATTAGAGAAATCATGGCATAACTAGTAAAACCTTCATTAGTCACACATCTATACAAAAACTAAGGATTGCATCAAATTTGCTTGCCTAAACTACGATACTTCCCCTAGGAAGAGTTAGACACATTATTTGTGAACCTATTACATAAGTAAATAGCTACTTAAAACCCAGGCTATGTGTTAGAAATGCCATCAAGCCCCAAGGGAAGAAGTTTAAAATTGGGCATAGTAGAAAGCACCGATGTATCAGCTTGCCAGTACTCCTACCCTACCCCATAACTCAGTCGGGATGACTCGCGAAACCACTCCCCGTCAGAAGTTTCACCAATTATACAGCCTATCTTCTTCTCACGGCCTTAGCCCCATTCTGTTAGTTTCCCCTGGTTCCCATATCCGAAGGCCTCACAGATAGAGATTCTACAACACTACAACATTTTCCATAACAACCCGATGCTCAGTAATTTCACCCATCGATCTTGTTTTATTGTTTGAATTCATAAAATATTGATATACATATGATAATAAAATCTATGAAAAACTAAAATACTCATAAGATTGAAAAACTTACGAAAAGCATGAAGATCTTCATAACATCCTACAAGAGATGTGATATAAACTTGAACTTCCATAAATTGGAGTAACCCCTCCAACTTACTCAAAATAACAGCTTATCATATAACTAGTAAGTCGCCCAACCCAAACCAGAAATAACTCTGGCATTTCAGATAACCCTATATATCCCCGAAAAACCACAAACCATTGTTCACATAAGGAAAAATCCCTAATGAACGACCACTTAACCTACATACACAACACACTCAAAGCTACTTCTCCAAATGCTCAATGCAAAGAAACAATAAACAAACACAACTGAGTAAGTGCTCTATCAGCACCTCTTTTCATAGGCATAATTCAACCTTGGAAAATAAACTGTCATTAAAAAATCTTTTGAGAGGCCGCGTCTTCTCATTTCTCAAAACACTGACCAACCACTTATTAAACCTCGAAAAATATAACTCCGTAACATTCTGCATGTTCCAATTGAAAAGATCGCGCCTACGTGGTATTTTTATCTACTTGCAGACCCACTACTCTGTAGATTCAGAAATCCATTTGTACACAGGCACATACAAACATGGCGCCAATCTAAAATATACAGACTCACCCATAATACAAAAACATCTTACATAACACAAATAATCATGAAATGGAACATCCTCTCATCTTCATTTTGCTTACCTAGAAAAACCACTTTCCATCACAACCATTTTCGTCTGCTTAAGAGACACAAATAGGTAAATAACCAATGGATTCTTATAGTAACGCCGTCACCCATACCTCGCAGCAGAGACAGGACGACCACCCATAGCTTCCATACCTGCGAAAAATCACCAGCTCATGACTTCTCACTGAAATACCAAAAACCTAATTCTAATACCATCTATACCACTTGCCAAGTAACCAACTACGATATTTCACTTCACTCAACTATACACGGCTTTAGCAACCATCAACTATTCCACACACATTCACTACACTGAAAGTCTTAACACAAGACCAATCCCACTACGATTCATCCAACTATTCATACAAAAGAGCTCAACGCCTACCATCTCCAACAAACACACAACCCTATGACTATGATCCCCAACCATTACTGCACTCATATCAATAAATATTCTTTAAGAATAGTAACAACAACTTCGTAGGTACAATCCAATAATATACCAATGAAAAAATAGTATAAAGAGAAGTCGTAAAGCTACTATAAAACACCGCAATCAATTTATACTATCAGTAATGTCATTAACTAACTTCAGATAACGAAACCTTCAAACATCCCTCTCAAGGATCCCACCGCATATGTAAATACTTTGCGTCGCGTATATTCCCAACCCAGGAAATCCATTTCATTTGATCTATATAATATGACTTACAATAAATAAACGGCCGAGAGTTTGAACACCTTGAATGCATACTCAGTAAAGCACAAAGTATGTACTCTCTCTGTCCCAACCAAATCTACGTAGAATTTTTTTCCAATCAAAGTTTTCAAACTTCTACCACAAAGTAAAATAGATATATAAGATATTGTTAGATTCATCCTAACATGTAATTTCTAAATATTAACTTTTATGTATCATTGTTATATGTAGCATATATTTACAAAAAAAAAGTTTATTAGAGACCGTGAAAAAGATTATGTGCAATTTTGGTTGAGACGGAGGGATTATAAGGTTTTAGGCTTTGCTCCACCTCTTTAACTTAAATGACTTGTTAAAACCTCATCAGATCCCCCAGACTTGTCTGATAGGGTTTTAGAAATCTCCCCAAGTAGTTTTTCATTCACCTCACGTTGTTCTTTGAGCAACAACTCAAACATATGGCATCACCCTTCCAATAGGAAACAACGAACTTCCTAGCGTTCGATCCTCTGCCACTCTCATACTTCGTCACTGGCCAAAAGCCATACTCATGTGTATCATCATACCCGTTCCCAAACAAAGTCATTCAGCCTATAACTCCTTTATCCAAAAAAAATCTCATCAATTAGCCTCGAGATCATAATCATCTTCTCATAAACTTCACGAGTTGGCTCTATTAAAACATGCACCACTCTTTTCCAGTCACTATATACCAATCAATTTCCAAACCATCACATTTTGTACCAAAAAATACGCATTATACTCCTCTTTTGTAGCCATGCTGTCCCCAGTTTCGCTTTCCATATCAAATTAAACCCTATAAAATTCAGTAACAACGCACTAACCCGATAGACTACCTTCACTGCCCATTCACTCAGCTACCACTGATTACTCACACCTAACACACTATTCTCGTAGCAAGACACTACTCAAGATAAAAATAATTAAAAAAGAAAATAACAAACTTATTAATTATAATTAATTAATTCTAGCACATCAGTTAAGAACAACAAACAAACTTTAATCTCATAGTTCAATAAAGTGACCACTTCATTCGATCATAGTGAACTAAAATCTAGCTTGCTTGGCCGCTACCCGACCCAGTAGAATGATTGGTGGTAACACCAACACCTTTCTTCGCCTTACTGTTATAGCCAAATGGGCCATCCGACTAAGGCATGCTACTCAGAGGATCAACCTCCATAGAATCGCTATTATGCTTCTGAACACTCTAATTCACCGGGCAGCGGTCTAACGCACACTCCTCAAACTTCTTCATGTCGAAAGCGATTTCATCTTTGCCAGCTCTTTAAGGAAAATGATGACCATCATCCTTCACCTATTTAGCATAAGCCTCATCTATATATCTCTTCACATTCTCTAAAGCTAGATCTATAGTACCTGGGTCATCCAACCCAATGATATCCAACAAGGAATTCCACGCACGAATACTCTCCCAAGATCTGCACCACCCAACATCTGCAACCTATCATAAATGTCTACAAACAAATTCTAAAACCAATGAGTCTTCACTAGCTTATTCAAAGCAGGAGGGTAACCAGGATGGGCAAGACCGTCCTTCCTCATAATATAGAGCTCCACACGCGAAACATTATTCATCTCAACCTTTTTTAAATAAAGGCTTTACGCACTTTCTTATTCCAACTAAAGATTTCTAAGAGCACCTTCACTTCGCTCCAACATTGCCTCTAGATTCGCCAACCACTTGGGAAAGGCTTTCACCTCCCACCTTAAATCACAATCACATCATGTCAGTAATCTAAAAATAAATATTCCAATAATACACACATATTTAAAATATCTCAATTGCTCAGTTGAGCAAGGCGGTGGGGGTTTTTAGAATCTTTTACTGCATTACTTGACCAACCTGTCATGGTCACTACAAATAAAGATCCCTTCTCAGCGCAAATGTCACTGGCCATATGGTGATCGCTTGGAGTCTTGACACTACCATCTCCCTCCACAACCAATTTTCTCCTAGAACCCCCAGAACCAAACCTAACAAGTTTAGCTAGATACCGCTATCGAGCCTCCTTTATAGGTATATTAGCACACACCTCATCTCCATTTGCATTTGACTTTGGCCTATAATGCTGACTCTTTCGACACCCATTATCTAGCTTATAACCCTCTTCAAGACAGATCTCGTCTCCTTCTTCCCCTTGTACGGGAGGCTTCTCTATGATGCTTGACAATATCATCCCTAGAAATATCCAAAACATAACAAGTACAAAGCACAGAACAAAAAAACATTAACTCACACAAATTGCTCTTAAATCAACAAAAAATAATGGTGACAACTCTACTTTCCCCTAGGACTCCTTATCTTAACTAAATGAGTAGCCAGTTTCACAATCATAATTTCTTTCTTCAACTTCCCTAACTTATCTGGTAGCCTATTGGGAGGTCGTCGTTGTACTTTTCAAAGTTACTATTTTTAAGCACTAAAGTACTATTAATTACAACTAAGTAGATAATGGAAAGTCGGGGTCGTCCAAGCAGAAAAAGGATTTTCCTAAGCGTTTACACATATAAGGTTAAATACTACACTAGATATAATAATATACATATATATAAAAGCATATAAAGAGGGGGTTTTTGATTGGTTTTTCTAAGTTAGGAATTTAAAGACAAATTAACTATCAAGCAAAGTGAATGTAGTAAATAAGCAACAAACTATTAAGAAGAGATTAAACATAAATTACGGGATCTTGTGTGCAATTGATTTTTTACTTCCAAACCTCTTATCTATCATTAACCATATAACCTATTCAACACTTTTACTACTTGTTGTGAAGATAAATCTTCCATCCTTCTTTGACAGTAGTTTACAGGAGTGAATTCGATATCTCTTACTAAACTTCACCAATGACCCCTTTAGTCGTTCAACGCCTAAAAGTATCTCATTAATGGCATTAAGTACAAAGAATCAACAAGATTGGTAATACCTATAAACACTACACCGTGTCTAAGCATTGAACCAATTCATGCCTTTACACAAGATTAGTCAAGAACGTTCAAAAACATCTCCTATTTGATACACAAAACAAATATGACAAAGACTTCAACATCATCACGTTCATCTAAAAATTATCAAATCATCAACCATATTAGAAGCTCAAATTCATGCTTTTGGATTCCATATCAAAGGAGAGGAAAATTAGCTATTTTCTCCTAACCCTAACAAAAAATCATACAAGCATTTCATATACTCAAATTTCTGACACCATCAATGTATTCAACAACCAAATTCAAAACACAATAGTAAAGCATTAAATAGCTTACATCTCAAGACATGAGCTTGGAAGCCTTAATCAATTTCTTAGCTACTACAAGTTTTAATATAAATCCCAAGAATAATCATACAAAGTAAAGATGAAAAATATAATAAGGAAATGAAGAACTAGAGTTTGGAAAGGAGGAAATTCGGCCAAGAAGAGATGAGAAATGAGTGGATGAAGTGCTATATATAGTAGAAGAAAAATGGGAGTAAAAAGCAAGTTTCAGGGTGACTTTCGCAACTTGCGACGGCTTGTTCGCCACCCGCGATGCCTTGTTCGCGACCCACGACGCCTTATTCGCAACCCGCGACACCTTTTTCGCAACCCGCGACACCTTTTTCGCGACTCGCAACACTACAGTGTTGAAAAATCACCTCCGAAGAATCCTAAGTTGCGACACAATCAGTCCAGTTTTGTTTTGCTTCGTCCGGGTGAACCGTTGATCCTCTTTGAAAGTTCTTGTAATCGTTTACATGGTACTCGAGAAGATGAATCTAATGGTACCACCCTTGGAGGCTGGTTCTTCTCGGATAATTCTCAGAACTCTGCTTCAAAACTTAGATCATTCTTCATCCTCTACTTTGCTCTCCATCTTCACTTTATCTTCTACCACTTTGTAAGTGGTCTTCCTTCTTCTACCATTCTTGTGAATGGCCTTCTTCAATGATAGTATCAAAATAAGCTCACATGTTAGTCTTCAAATCTTCAAAGATAGTCTTCAAAGTCTTCCAATAATTCCCTTGTTACACAAAATCCTCTAGAAAAGTAATACAAGCACAAAGTTACTCTTAACTCTCCTTAGATAATTTCAAGGCAAATTGACACATGGAGCACAAAAGTGTACAAAAGTGAATCCAAAATGTCCTAAAATAACCGTATAAAATGGAAACACCATGGATACATTAGCAAACTTGACCAGGTTAGCCGAGATTAATGAGGAAGTGGAAACTCAAAATTCCTCAAGACTCGAGGCTTTGGAGGGGCAGGTGAGAAACATGATGGAAGTGGTGATCCGAATGGAAGCTCATTATTTTAAAGATACACCATCCCAAGTCAAACTCGAAGATACAGTGAGTGAGGTCACCTTGACAAATGAGTTTGAGTTCGAGTTCAAAAGGGGTGAGGAGTTGGTAGTTGAATGCAATGAAGTTGAGGAAGGGGTGATTGTGTTACATCCATTGCCATCATCACCTCTACCGCCACCTAGTGAACCAACTCCACCATTTTTGGAAGTTTTGAAGGAGATAAGAGAGGATCCAAATGACTATGTCAAGCCTTCAAACCACCCAACTCCTTTAAAACCAACTCCCCCTCTACAAGACTTTCTTGAAAATTTTGTACCCCTACCTCTCTAATTTTGGATGCTCATGGTGAAGGGGTTCAAACCTTCACCATATGGATAAAATTAGGATCATGCTGATGACCTTAAACATACGTAGCTAAGTCGTGCCGACGATGCAAATAAATTCGGCTTTTATTTTGGTTTTTGTAATTTATTTTTGTAATTATTTTGTCTTGATATTTTCAAGGTGTGTTTCCATGATTTTGTAGAAATTTAAAGTGCATTGCATTGGAGAAGATGAAGGAATGATAGTCATGACAAAGGAAAGAAAGCTAAGAAAGATGGTAAGAAAATTCACATAAGAGCTGGGAAACTCTGTTTGTCGTGAGTTGTGACAAAGGTGTCGTGAGTCGCGAAGAGCAGTGAAAAAATTTCATCTCCCAGTTCCAGTGAATTGCGAGTTGTGACAACTTTGTCACGGTCGTGATGGACTTCAGGTCCAGACATTCGCGATCGCGAATGAGGCGTCACTAGTCGCGACAGCCCATCGCGAGTTGCGACAGACATTTCGCAATCACGATGGTAATCAGAAACATTTTGAGAATCTGCAACTTCCAGTTCCATTTTTTTGCGATCGCGAAAGACCCTTCGCGAGTCGCGAGTCACGACGGTGTTGTCGCAATCATGAAAACTGCCTAGAAAACTGAATCAATTTTTTCTTCTTCTCTATCAATAGTCCTAAAAACCACCGCACTTCAACTCATGTCTCCACCATCTTGCACATATATACATGATCATTCTTGCATCTTTGTAGTTATCTTTGTTGATTGTAGTGTACCAACTACATCATTGTGACTATGATTGTTAAATTCTATAATGCTGCTTGGATAATTGTTGATATATGTTAGATATTTTTATTGGATAATTTCATAGTGGTGAATGATTTCGCTTTCTCTACGGGATAGTTTCAGGGGTTGATTTGGGGGCTCTAAATTGTTAAACGTTATACTTCTTTCTACTTTTGTTTTTGCTTTCCTGATTTCTTTTCGTTGCGGATGAATTTGCTTTCCCATTTTAGTATATTTATTTCGTGTAAGTTATCTCTATTATTTCAGTTTCTTGAACTCACATTTTTCCCCTTCTTTTACAAATAATTTTTTCTTCCCTCCTTCGTCTTCAATCTAGAAAACACGTAAGGTCCCTTCTCTCGTGTTTATATATGTTCCATTTCCTACTTTTTACCTGCCCTTTGTTGTGTTAGGATTCAATGACCTTAGTCTACTCATTTTTTGTTCAAGTTTTTGGTTGCCAAAAAGGGTCGTTTGTTGCTTGCTTGTTAATTTTTACTATAGGTTTCTCAGGTGAGGTTTCTGTACCACATGAAACCTAAGTTTTTGCATCTTTTTGAAGAGTTTCTCAGGTATTGGGGCATTATTGCAAAGCAAGCCAGAGAGCTTAGGTGGGATTATTTTTTAGGAGTATGAAAACCCCCTTTTAGTTTCGGGCTAGATGAATCTGTTATTGCTTTTATGCTGTGATTGCTTTTATATTATAATTGATCATTCAAACTTCTTATAGAATTTTATTTGTATATGTTAGTACTCTTTACCATTGTTTCTATAAGATGGCTTATAGATTTGATGAACTCTTTTAGACTCTTCTTTATCTCTTTGATTTCAGTTTATAGTTTTTATCATTTCTTACATGCCATTCTTTAGCACCTTTTTCATATTACCAATCATTTACTAATCCATTTTGGGCCTTGGCGCGGTGATAAGAGTTGTTTCCATGGGCCTTGAGCTATTTAACATATTTGTTCTTTTTTTATTTTGGAGTTAATGTTGACAAATCTAATGCAAAACTGATTTAATTTTGTTCAGGGTAAGTTACATAAACATAAACCTAATCTGGTCAGAGATTTCTACATATATATCTGCTTTTTTGAAATAAGACAAGCCTGAAAACTAGTGGAGTGGTGTTTGGTGTTTTCTTATTTCACAAATAGTCTGTGACTATTTCATTCTTCCTTTTTTTTTCTAGCAGTGTCTGATTTATGGATTACACACTGGCTCATGAAACAATTAACCTGCACTTTTTTGTGAGAAATGCACAGGTAAAGCCGACAAAGACCTTTACTTTCTTAGACGACCACATTTCTAGGCTATAATTATATCTTACTCGTATTGTTTTAGCAGTAGAACTACATTGTTATAATGCATATCAAACAAAGAGGGCAACAGCCGCAGTTCTTCTCTATGGAACAAAAATGACTGCAGATGCTTTTAAAATTATTTAGTTACAAATATTTAGTTTTCCTCATCTTCTCTATCCATTTTCTGATGCATGCTGCTACTTTGGCTATTAGAAAGGTTCCTCAATGCAACAGCTCACAGACAAATGACTTCATTCACCACTAAGTATGATTTACTGGTGCATTTTTGTCCTGTCATTACACTACTGGAAACCTCTCTCCTCATCCACAGGGACCAGTTTAATGTCATGTTGGAACCGATATTTTATCGCATGTCATACCGGTGCCTAAGTAACCCGGTGAAAATTTGGAGAGTTTCGAGCACCAGTAAACCATACCGGTGCTAGAAATTGAGCGACCAGCTTTCAGCACCAGCTTATTTATTTTGGCACCGGTAGTTTTTTGTTCCGGTGCTTATTTTTCTAGTCAGTAGTATTTTTTTTGCACCGGTATAAAATGTAATAGTAGCACCAGTATCATATCAATGTACATCGTGTTATTAATTATAGCACTGGTACAAAGTTAAAGAAATGACCGGTGCTAGGTTTTAAAAAAATTTGGCAAGTTCATTTTTGAATTTGGGCATCATCCCGGATCAACCACGGGGGAAATGGATTATATTTAATCCCACAGAACTGTATAAGAAATTGTAGATTTTCTATTGAAGAAAAAATGAATTCAGAAATGACAATAAAATAAGCATGAAATATCATTGTTAATACACATCCTCCCATCACTCATCAAAACATAATATTCAATTAAAATCTCCTTGGTCATTTTTAATTTTTTTTTCATAATTAGTAAGTCATGAATCGTACCATCTGTTCGCCACCCCTTGGACTTCGTAGGCATGGTATTGCCCTTGGTATTCTGGAAAAAACTGCGATTTGATTCAATTAAATGTTAATTAGTAGGAAAACTGTTGTTATTTGTTCAGTTTTTTTAACTTACCTCAAGTGGATTACTCGAAGTTGTCTTCATGGCCAGCTCCTCCAAAAATAGCATGACATAGTAGCCGTACTCCTAGCTACCTCCTTGATCTCGGTGCTAAGATACAATACAACAATACACAATGTAGAATTAGTGTAAGGTGAGAAGGAAAACTATAAAGTATGTGTAAAATTTTATGGTGAATACTTTTGTTGATGTTTGTTATCTTCCCGCTGTAGTCGGTTGAGGGTTCATTCATCCTCTTCACTCGCTCATATTGACATACAAGTCCGGGGAAATTTTATTTACGAAATGAACTTAGAAAATTTCATGGAAATAATGAAGTCTAATTTAATGGATATTAATACCTGGAAAGAACTTGGGTACCGACGTAATCGTTAGACTTTATACCGCTGGTGAGTGTCCAATGTGAAGACATCATTTGTACTAGGATAAATGAGTATGAGGAACCCATGTTACATGCGTTAGCATTTAAAAATTAATATCTCAGGTGAATTTTACTATAGTATGTTAACACTAATGTAATGTGTCTGACCTCCTGAGGTAGGGAACCAAAAATATGTTGGCGTCCTATGCAACCACAGTTTGTAAGATGAGGCTAAGCCATCTTTTGATGTCATCCTCCTCATGAATGGTGTCATTTCTTCCTATGTTTGCGACACATAATTGGATTCTCCCCTTGTTTGTGCCCTCCACTTTACTCCACACGTGCATGTTAGCATACAACTCAATTTATGTCATTGCTATTTTATGTAACAGATAATGGAAATTGAACAATTTGGAACTTACCACATCCACAAATCTAGCCGAGAGTTTAAGATCCATGTCATGTTATAAAATTTTCCGAGTTTGCCTCCAAACTCCAACATTTGCTCAATTTCAAGGCCACATTTGTGTTATCTAGCAAATGTGGATACAGGAAACTCAATGAAATGCATAACCCTCCCGGTAGCATTCATTTTAGTTGCCACCTCATTGCAATGGTTGATGAACTCCCTCATTATTGGATACTCAGCTAATTGTTGGTGGTTTAAAATCTGCATTTAGGGAGTTAAAAAATATGTATTAAGTATATAAAACTTGTCCAAATAGAATAGTAACAAGGTTTCATAGAATTACCAATTTCAGCGACTTGAGAGGCATCTCGAAATATTCTTTCCCTGGCATGTAACTGGTTATGGAACCGGATGGCTGCATCGACAAAGTATTGACAGATTGTTACACTTGACAAAGAAACAATGTAATTTCGCTATTAGTATTTCAACACTTCGAATATCTACCGCAATAAAAATATGTGCATAAAAATTTAATTGAAATACCTCGTCATCGGGGACCTCTAGGAAATCCCATTCCTTATCGAAGTCAACATTGAGAACCACCTCCTTCTCCTTCTCGTGCTCAGTAAGGGTATCCAAATCTTGGTCGATCAAAGTCAATGGCTAGTCCACACCATTGCCAACAGCCTCCCCAACATCGACGAATATGTGGTTAGCAGAGGGCAATCCCACTCTCGCATGGAATACATGGTCAGAAACTCAGCCACGAGCAACTCCACTTGCTGATGTATGAATATGGTAGTTTTTCTGTAGAAATCCTTTCGCCACCATGGCCCTGGACCCGTCTAGTTGCTTCACGAACAAAGAAACTCTCTCCCCATCCTGTCATGCATTGTAGCACAACACTATATTTTTTAGAAAATATATAACAATATGTTTTTTAAAATACTGGGATGACACAAATAAAATGAAATTTTAATCCAATTTTTTACCACCTCATCGTCGCTTTGACCACCCTCACATTTGGTCGGTGTCGCGTTGAATTGGCCCAATGCTTTTTCAATGAATATATTGGGATCATCGAGCCTCGCCGGAATTTGGACCCCTCCAGCTACTGCAATCCCCTTGACCAGTTGGTCAAGATATGCTACCATTGCCTTCACCACCAGTTGGTCTGCAGGTTGCTTCTTCTTTTTTATTGCTGGGTTGGGGGACGAGCTGCTACCGCATTTGCTCCGGCTCCAGGACAAATGGGGTATGACAACATCTTTGGGAGGTTGGTCTGAGTACCCCTATACCACCCTAAGTGATCCAACTTGCCAGTTTCCTTTAGCAGGATGTCCTCCCCGGGTTCCGGGACCAATGTCCCCCTACTAGCCTCCTCATTCATCCGTATTTGTGATCAGTCGTAAAAATTGAAAATCAAAATTTAAATTTAAACTAACATGTAAACATTGTTATTTATAATATAAGCTTTAAAATGACCAATTATTTGAAAATACTTACAATATCTTCACCGACGGCTCTGTCCTTCGGGTCACTATATGTGGTCTTATCTGCAAGCTTGGTGGACTCGAGGTAAACCAATGATCTGTCCACAGTGAAGTCCATGTTTCCAATCTCTAGCTCAATTTCCTCCTCAGTCGAGCCCTAGGCTTCCACTTCGTCCTTTTTTCCACAATTATCCTTTCCCAAGTGACACGGTGACCGCTTCTTCCAGTCCGATGTGTGTAAACCTTTCTCTTTAACTAGTCACTAGCCGTCGTACTAATTTTCTATCCATATAAATAATAATTCAGTTAGTATTTCGTAACCGATAAAAGTAACTCATAATGAAATTGAACTGTGAAGGGACACATATGTCAATAAACATGTTGCCTTAAACTTGGCGTCGTCCTCATTTTGTAGAATCTGTGTCACTCCTCTTTCTCCATCCATTTATACTTCTCCCATGGTTTTGTCTTATTCCTGTTTGTGCCATCTTCCACATGCTTAATGTAGACAATTTTTTACTTCCAGTTCCAGTGGGCGATGCCGGCAGCGACATACACGGACTTCTTCAATTTTTCAAGCTATGCATGGGTCAATTTCTGCTCAAACTTGAAGCTCGCTTGCATTTGAATTTACAAAATAAGTGACATTAGCTACTATTTTGTATGCATATATTTGGTAATAAACTTAGATAATATTAATAATCGAAAAATATAATCTATATCATGAAATAAACTAACCAAGATGTCCTTCCAAGCCTCCTCATTGGTGTCAGCGGGTACATTATTCCATTGTCTGTGTGTCTCAAACTTGATTCGCCTCCGGAATGTATAGTTACAATATGCGGTCCACGCGCTCCAATTCTTCATACAGACCATGTCTGATAGAGAGAACGACACAGGCACGGGATCCCTCTCATTCGCGACCATCATCGATTGGCATGTGGTTGTACCCCGGTCTTTGTACGAAGATCGAATCTTAAATTTGTCGAAGGTTTTTCCATGCTCCTCCCCCCCTCGCCTTGGACACATCATCTGTCCTGCCTCATTATTGGGACCCTTTTTGTCAGAGTCTCCTCTTCTGGTGAGGACGACACTGTATCATTGTCCTCACCAGGTTCCTCAAATTGTATAGCTAGGGGAACGGCAGGTGTGGCGGACTCGATCTGTTCATCAATTTTGGGGGGTGCAACTCCATATTTCTCTTGGCCCCAATAGTGATTTTCTTTCCCTTGGGAGGTATCTACAATAATCACAAATGAATTTAACATTTTTGAATACCAAGTGTATTTGAAATTCAAACTTCATAACATTCCAAGTTCCACATCCAGCCCAATCAATCTACCACCTCAAGTCTTTAATTTTCACAATCAATTATGTTGAATGTAGAGGCATAGAAACAAACTTCATCCACAATAGGCATAACAACAAAATTTAACAACCCCTTCGAAGCAACGGCACTCGTGATGTTGAAAAACACTAAAAATCGACATCCAAGTGCCACATCAAACTCAATCAATCTACCACCTCAAGCCTTTCATTTTCACAATCAATTATATCAAATGTAGAGGCATAATAACAAACTTCATCCACAATAAAAATGTAAATGCATAACAACAAACTTTAACCACACTTCGAAACAACAGCATGCATGAAGTCCTAAATAATCTAGCACATCAAACCTAAATAATCTAGCACATCAAACCTAAATAATGTAGCACATTAATCCTTTATTTTCACAATGTAATGTCAAAATCAAAATTTTATCCACAATTTACAATGGAAACAAAACTTGCATATGTCGGAGCTTGTGTGGGTATGCGGTGGAGCACAAACCAATCGCTGGTGCATGACCCAAGCGGAGGTGCACAAACCATGCGGCGGAGCACATCCCAAACAGTGGAGTACTTGCCTAATAAAATGGCGGAGAAGGTCACCGGGTCCCAAATCCAAGGCGATGAAAGGCGGTGGAGTTACGGGGAAGACGATAGAGTTATAAGACGGGCATAATTGTGTGGGTAAGACGTGGGAGTAATGGTGTTAATGGCGGAAGGAACAGAACCGTTGTCGTCGAAGTTGCAACTGACGGCGGTTTGGCTTCCAGGGTTTATATATATTCAACATAGGCACCGATATAAGTGAAGTATATCGGTGATTATGATTATATATATATATATATGTATGTATGTATGTATACGACATTAGCACCGGTAGAGGCACCGGTGCCATTAACCAAATAGCAGCTGTGTGAGGCTGCTTTAAATGCCCTATTTGATTATGGATTTGGACAGAGACCAAAGGCTTTTTTTTCTAAGTGTTGAGTACCGGTACGGAAGCCGGTGCTATAAAATTATAATATCGGTGCCTATATTATTTAAAGCAGTTGCGTGAGGCTGATTTAAATGCCCAATTTGATTATGGATTTGGACAGAGAGCACAGGCTTTTTTTACTAAGTGTCGAGCACCGGTACGAAAACCGGTGCCATAAAATTATAATACCGGTGCCTATATTATTTAAAGCAGGTGCATGAGATTGCTTTAAATGCCCAATTTGATTTTAGATTTGGAGAGAGAGCAAAGGCTTTTTTTCTTAGTGTTGAGCACCGGTACAGAAAGTGGTGCCATAAAATTATAATACCAGTGCCTATATTATTTGAAGCAGGTGCGTGAGGCTGCTTTAAATGCCCAATTTTATTCTGGATTTGAACAGAGAGCAAATGTTTTTTTCTAAGTGTTGAGCACATGTACGGAAACTGGTTCTAATAAGATAACACGTTTATATGGCCGTTAATTACCATATCATTAGCAATAATTTGATTTATGTATTGAGTATGGACATGTTTACGAGGTTAGTTGTTCAAATGTGTGTTACATAATCAAATTAAAAAATAATTACAAATAATCCCATCTTATGGTTATATTCAATACGCCCCATTCGTTGCTACCCTCCACATGAAATTTCATTTCATGGAATAATTATAGTAAACAAAGATAGAACTTCATTGTAGGTCATTCGGGGAAAAACGCTAGTATATGGTCCATAGTAAATGACATACACTTATCTAGTGGTAATGAAAAGATTTCGAGATCGTTAGAGAAGACTTATTCGAGGCTGATCAGTGATATAACTTTGTGTTTGTCTTGGAAAATACATTAAGATGGCCAAATGTTTGATTAACTTCAAGCGGAATTCCATTTGGAGTCATGATCAAACTTTTTATTTTTTATATTTTAGTCCCTCCAAGATTCTTGGAATTATTGGAATCTGAAATTGGATTTGCAAAAATGAAATTCAATATGTTGGGAGGCCAAATATGTGTTTTGTACATAATTGTGATATGGGGAATGCCTTGTTTGAGGACTTAGTTCACTGCACCTAATTCTTATTAAATTACATTGTGGCCTATATGTTTGTTTACACAAGGAGTATTGCTCCAAAGTACATGATTTTTGGCATTTTAGGTTTATCAACTTTGAATTACATCGTCTCGTAACTTGTGCTTTGTAGGGAGAAATTTTTGATAGCCAAGATACATGGTCTTCCTACCATTCCTCAGCTGCTAGAAATCAATACCTTCCTGGCACATATGACATGCCTTGTGACCCTTAATCACATAACAAGAAAGATTACCATAACCTGGAAAATCATTTAACGTGCAAAATAGTATGACCTTCAAATTGAACTTGGTCCCACGATAACCGTCGAACACATCTACACCATTGGACCACAAAGCCTTCAAATATTCAATGAGAGGGCTAGATAGGTGTCGATGTGGTTTTCAGGTTATCTCGGACTAGAAATCATCAAAGGCGTCAAAATATAATTCCATTTCATGCAAAGGTAAAAAGGTAGATTGTAAATGGAAAGCATAACCGGTCATGAACTATGTTTGAAGACATGTTACCAAAGAAATTCATACCATCAGTGCACAAAGTCATCCTCAAATTCCTGGGTTCGGTTGCAAACGCTGGATACATCGTGTCAAAATTCTTCCACTGATATGCATATGCGGGGTGACTGATAATGTCATTATCAAGACACCTCGTGTCCCTATACCATTTCATGCTCTTCGCATCCACATGGTTCTTAAACAACCTCTTCAACCACTGGACAATAGGAAGGTACCACCAACTTTAGCGAGGACAAGTTGCCTTACCTTCACCTCAACCTCATCATCGAGAGCCTCAATTCTCTGTTCCTTATAATGAGGAACATGAAATACAGGGCAGGACACCTCTTTCTCCAAGAGACCTCCATACAAAAAATAATCATTGGGGGCATGTAGGTATTTTTTTATACTTCATCCTCTTTGGGAATAAAATTCTCTTCGCATCGTATAGGTTATCCGGTAAACCATTTCCGAAGGGAATCTTATCATTCAAAAACTTGAGCAACTTATCTATGCAAGTATCACTCCAAGAACCAATACCTTTCATCTTAAACAACTCCATCAAACACGGCATGGCATTGTCGTTCTTCTTGCAACCGGGAAACAATGGGTTGCCTCCCCCTGAATTCATCCACCACCTCTTCACACATGTCATCCAAATACACATCCCCAAAACATTCATTTTTGCTACCTACAACCACCTCCGACAGTGGTTTCTCACCATGAAAGGTCCAAACCAAATAATCCATTACAAACCCTCTCTTGTACAAACGGAGTTGCAACAAGTCCCGATCGTCAATACGGTCACTATTCTTACAATCACGATGATGACATAAGATACGTTTTTCACGGATGAATGCATGCTCCATAAACTCCCTAACAAAAGAAATAAATTCATCACTGACCAAACTAACGTTCTCATACACATGCTTCCATCTCTCGATGACACGGTACACATCTACAATCAAATCAATGTGCATCAACTTCACTTTCACAAAAGTATATACACTTCTACCCCAAAACTTCATTGTACTCATGAAACATCAATTTACAATCCACAACATGCAACATCACATTAGCAACACAACTTATCAAACCACATGCTTAAAAAAACATCCAATACATCAACAATACTACCCAGCAAACCCATTTCATGCATAGTGTGAACTAACATTACAATCATCAAATGTACCCCTATGCAAAAAATAAACGCCAACCTATCATTCCCCACATACACCAAAATCCAAGGGAAATTAAAGAAAAGTATAAAATACCTTCAAGGGTATTCATTGATGACCATTCAAGGTCTTCTTCATCAAAAAATTGTCATTAATGAACACCAAAACTAGCTTCTTCCACTTTTTACCCGCCACAAAAAAGGTGGTAGGTATGCATTTAATGCATCATTAGCACCGGTATTAGTAGTTCATACCGATGAAATTGCTTAGTTTGACACAATAGAATTGGTAAAAGTACCGGTGCTTACAATATAATACAAAAATGGTGCTCACATTTCACAATTTCCCGTGTGTTTTTGGCATCAGCACCGGTATAAATATAAAACCGGTGCTGAAATTTTTTTCCCAGTTGAACAACAAACATGTAGCACCGGTCATGAAGCCAGTGCTAGTTATAAAATTTGATT
The DNA here is from genome assembly GCA_032355605.1 of Rubia tinctorum. Classification (NCBI taxonomy): domain Eukaryota; kingdom Viridiplantae; phylum Streptophyta; class Magnoliopsida; order Gentianales; family Rubiaceae; genus Rubia; species Rubia tinctorum. Next base: position 7,756,469 of record JAULKM010000007.1, read on the forward strand.
GCGGTGCTAATTTATATCATTTCTAAGAATTTTTTATTTGAACCGGTACAACATATTATACCGGTGCATAAATATCATCATTCCAGCGGTATTTGAGTTCCAGCACCAGAATCCACTACCGATGCTAAATTACCGATGCTCAAAGCACCAGAATTAACATTTTTCCATGTTTCTACCGGTGCTATTGCCAAAACAAGCACCGGTTTCCTGGCACCGGTATATTTATACCGGTGCCTAGTGGGGGGGGGGGGGGGGTTTCCAGGAGTGTTAGTATATGTTAAAGCTTCTTCTCTAACTGTGAATAATTTTTGGAAAATGCAGATTAGGGCTCAGTCTGATGATGGAAAATGGAAATGATGTGCAAATGCAGGTCCAAGCTAAGATGAAATAGTGTGCAAATACAGGGGACATAAGCTCTTTCTATGAAAATATCTTTGTGGTTGTCCTACATCTAGAGAAGACAAATGGGCTCTTAAATTTATGAATTTTATTAATGGTGTAAATCAATTGTTGTTCGAAGAACTGACATGGGAACTGCCCATGTCAGTTTGATTTATATTTTGGATTTCTTTTGGTTTTAGTGCTTTAAAATTTATTTCCCATATTTTTGTTTGCATATAGATACGAAATCAGAGTGTTATCACAGTCAGTGTGAGTGAAATCAGAGTGTCTGCATATAGCAATTTTTTTGCATAAAATTGAAGATGCATATAAACAACCTAGATGCCAACATTGAGCATCTCATCCACCCTAAAACTCTTAACCACCGCCTCCTTTCTGCTCCAGCTCCGGCTCCAGTTTCCATTCCAGTTCCGGTCCCAGTTCTCGCTTCAATTACGGCTGCAGACATGGATGCATTCTCTCCCCCTTCCGGAAGTAAGTTTTCATCGTCTCTTTTTCTGTTTACATTTTTTTGGCTTGCAATTCAACTTTCTAACTCTTTTTCATTCCTTTCAAATCATTCAGACTGATTATGCTTTTCAACCGCTTCAACCCATTGTGAAAATAGAAGCCAAATTCGGTAAAGTTGAAATTCTTACTCCATACCCATTGATCGTTGATGAAATTTCCACCTCATTCTCATCTTCCCTTCTTTATTTTTTACGTGAAACCATGGGGGATTGGTAGCCATATTTTAAAAGCCAACATTAATTTATGCCTTCTCATCATTAAGAAAATAATTGACTTTTTTAAATTAAAATATTCAAGAATTAAAATTCTGATGAAGGGCGAATGACGGCGAAAATTGAAGAAGCGATGGACTACCAAAAAGGTTCGATATAGTTTTAAAAGTTACTCTAGAAGCAGGGACGGCAAGTCAGAATCACCTTTTGAGGTTGTTTAAGGCCTCAAAACGTTAATTTACTATTTTTGAGTGTTTTCAAAATTTCTTTTAATTTCGAAAATAATTCTGAATTTCCTTTTTTTATTATTCTGAATTTATTTTGGTTTCTTTTAGTAAAGACCTCTTGTATTTTTTGAATTGATTATTCATTCATAATAATAGTTCGAGATTATTTTCTCTCTGGTAGATTCCAGAACCAAAACCTAGGTTTTGTGCTTGCAGGCCTTAATTGTTCTTCAAGATTCGTGCTTGCAGATCTCTTTGATTTTCTGACTCCGTCAATTGGTATCAGATCAGGTTTTTCCCTGACCTTTTCCATTGATTCATAATGAGTGATCAACCATTAACCAAGGCGGAATGAGATGTGATTATCTCATCACTGGTTGCGGTGAGTAGGCAATTAGAGTCATTGTCGACGCGAGTGGAGACTCTGAGCAATGGCGAGCGATCGGCCAGGAGGAATCTGAGGATGAAGAATGTTGTCGAAGATTCATCTAGTTCGGATGATGAATTGACCGAGATGGAAAGTGTGATGGACCGAGGAAATCGACGGAACAATCCTGATAACCGGGTTATGGCTGACATCTCCTTCTTTTATGGATCCATGGGTGTAGAGGAGTTGCTGGATTAGCATATCGAAGTGGATCAATTTTTCGAGGTTATGGAAATTCCCGAGGACAAGCAAGTCAAGATGGTCGCAATTAAGTTGTAGAGTACGGCTGCTGTGTGGTGGGACAGACTGGCTGACTCAAGGAGCAAGCGGAACAAGAATTCGATCAGATATTGGAGGAAGATGAAGAAGTTCATGCTAGATCAATTTTTACCCGCTGATTATGAGCAAATATTGTACAAGTTGTACATTGAATGCTCCCAAGGAAGAAGGTCAGTTCAGGAATACACGGCTGAATTCATGCGTTACAGTGAACGCAATGAACTTGGAGAGTCTGAGAATCAGAAAGTGGCTAGGTATATCAGTGGCCTGAAACCTTTAATTCAGGAGAAGATAGGGTTACAGACCATGCGGACTGTGATCGAGGCTCAAACGTTGGTCATGAAGGCAGAGATGATGGAGAATTCCCCTCGTGGCGGAGGTGGTAGCTATTTTGGCGTTCAAAAATTTCAGCCCCAAAGCAATTTCGAGTCATCCGGGAATAAGGAGAAGACAGTGGTAGATAAGGATTATAATCTAGGTACAGCTGGAGGGGGTTCAGGTGGTGCGCAGGAAAAAGAAGGTTTTCCCAGCTAGGGCACTGGTGCAGAGACAACCTAACCTGTATTCTAAGCCACGTGGTGAAAAGTGTTTCCGTTGTGGTGGTGTGGGACACATGTCGAATGTTTTCCCATCGCAGACCATGACTCTCCTGGAAGAAGATGGCGAGGACGATGCAACAGATGAGTATGAAGGAGCTGAATTCGTCAAAGAGGAGGCAACTGAGAAATTTAGCATTGTGTTCCAATGGATTTTGTTGTTATCCAAGGACGAGGGGCAGCGTAAGAATCTTTTCAGAACCCACTGTTTGAGTAATAATAAGTTATGCAATTTAAATGCCGATAATGACAGTTCTAAAAATATAATTTCTGCAAAATTAGTTGAATATCTGAAATTACCCACTTAGCCTCATGAGATACCTTATACCTTAGGTTTGGTTAGTAAGGGTAATTAGGTTAGGGTGACGTTAACTTGTAGTGTTCCTGTTTCAATTGGGAAGCATTACAGGGAGAACGTGATATGTGATGTACTTGATATGAATGTGTGTCATGTGTTGTTGAGCCGGCCTTGGTAGTTTGATAATGACATTACATACAAGGGGCGTGACAACGTCATGTTGTTTGCATGGGGGGATAATATTTCTATGGCTCCTGTATAACGTTTTGAAAGTGTCATAAGAAATAAGCAGTTAAATTTTCTGGTTATGACACGAGGTGAAGATAAAGTTGATGAGGTTGTTGCTGAAGCTGGTTGATTTTATCCTGTGGTGATGAAAGGTTTGTTGAGTGTTGAGAATGAGGAGGCACCGATTCCAGTGGAAGTGCAGGCAATTTTGGAGGATTTCAAGCAGTTAATTGGTGACTAGCTTCCAAATGAGTTACCTCCTATGTGGGATATTCAGCATCAGATTGATTTGGTACTCGGATCTAGCTTTCCGAATCTCCCACACTATCGTAGGAGTCTGAAAGAAAATTATTCTGAGGAAACATATTGAAGACTTGCTGAAGAAAAGGTTCATTCGTGAGAGTATGAGTCCTTGTTCGGTTCATGTTCTTCTTGTTCCTAAGAAGGGAAATCAGTGGTGGATATGTGTTGATAGTAGGGCGATTACCAATATTACTATCAAGTATGAATTTTCAATTCCTTGATTGGAGGACATGCTTGATGAGCTGGCGGGTTCAACGGTGTTTTCAAAGATTGATTTCTGGAGTGGATATCATCAGATTCGTATAAGTCCTGGAGATGAGTGGAAGACGAATTTCAAGAGCAAGGATGGATTGTACGAGTGGTTGGTGATGCCTTTCGGATTGTCCAATGCCCATAGTACCTTAAATAGGTTGATGATATCCTGATTTATAGTAAGACCAAACATGAGCATTTAGAGCATTTGAGGCAGGTGTTGCAGGCTTTGCTCGAAAATCAGTGTACATTAACCTGAAAAAGTGTACGTTCAGCACCAATAAGTTGCTTTTTATGGGTTTCGTTGTTGGGGAAGATGGAATTCAGGTTGACGGGGACAAAGTGCGTGCTATCCGTGAATGGGCAGCACCTACGTCTGTAATGGAGGTACGTAGTTTCCATGGTTTGGCTACATTTTATAGACGTTTTGTCCAGAATTTCAGTGGTGTGACTACTCCCATAACTGAGTGTTTGAAGAAGGGAAAATTTCGTTAGGGTCCTGAGCGGGAACAAAGTTTTGCCTTGATCAAAGAAAAGCTTCGTACTACACCAGTATTATCTTTGCCTGATTTTGATAAGGTCTTTGAAGTATAATGTGATGCCATTGGTGTAGGAATTGGAGCTGTTCTATCCCAGGAGAAGAGACCTGTGGCACTTTTCAGTGAGAAACTTACAGAGGCTCGGCAGAAGTGGAGTACTTATGATAAGGAATTCTATGCTGTTTTTAGAGCTCGAAGACAGTGGGAGCATTACCTAATTCAGAGAGAGTTCATTCTGTTCACTGATTATCAAGCTTTGAAGTTTCTCCATAGCCAGAAAATGATTAATAAGATGCATGCTAGATGGTTCAGTTTCATGCAAAAGTTTCCTTTCATTATTCAGCATAAGTTCGGGAAATTTAACAAGGTGGCCGATGCTTTGAGTAGGAGGGCTTCTTTCTTAATTACTTTGTCACATGAGATAGTCAGTTTTGAATGTCTGAAGGAGCTGTATGCGGAAGATGTTGAATTTAAGGAGATATGGACGAAGTGCAACGAGGGCAAGCTTAATGGAGCAGATTATTATGTTCGTGATGGCTACTTGTTCAAAGGAGATCAGTTATGAATCCTTAACTCTTCGTTGAGGAAGAAACTGATTCGGGATTTACATGGTGGCGGACTCAGTGGTTATTTGGGAAGAGATAAGATGATTTCTAGTTTGGAAGAGAGGTATTATTGGCCACATTTGAAGAGGGGCGTGAGCACCTTTGTCAAGAAGTGTTATACCTGTCAGGTTTCTAAAGGCCAGTCTCAAAATAATGGTCTTTATATGCCATTACCTATTCCTGAAGATATTTGGCAAGATTTGTCTATGGATTTTGTTTTGGGGTTGCCTCGTACCCAACGTGGAATAGATTTTGTGTTCGTAGTGGTGGACATGTTTTCCAAGATGTCACATTTTATTAATTGCAAAAAAATTGCTGATGCATCTAATATCGCGAAGCTGTTTTTTTGAGAAGTTGTGCGTTTTCATGGAGTTCCGAGATCCATTACTTCATACAGGGATATGAAATTCCTCAATCATTTTTGGATTACCTTGTGGTGGATGTGTGGGACTGCTTTGAATAAGAGTTCTACAGCCCATCCCTAGACTGACACGCAGAATGAGGTAATGAATATGACGTTGGGAATTATAATTCGTAGTGTTTGTGGTGAGAAGTAAAAGCATTGGGATTTGGATTTTCCTCGGGTCGAATTTGCTTATAACATTGCAGTGCATTCAGTTACGGGGAAATCTCCATTTTCTCTTGTGTATACTACTATTCCGAAGCATGTGGTGGATTTGGCCGAGTTGCCTAAGGTTCCTGGAGTTAGTAAGCTGGCAGAAAATTTGGCTAAGGAGATTGTGGAGACCAAGGAATATGTTAAGGCTCGTTTGGAGGCTACTGTGAAGAAGAATAAGGAGGCTGCTGATAAGCGTAAGAGACTCAAGGTTTTCAAGGAAGGAGATGACTTCGTGGTATTCTTGCGTAAGGAGTGATTCCCAGTTGGTACGTACAGTAAGTTCAAACCATGTAAGTATGGTCCGTTTAAGGTGTCGCGGAAGATTAATGATAATGATTATGTTGTGGCTCTTCTGGATACGATAAGTATTTCCAACACTTTTAACGTGGCTGATATTTATGAGTACTATGAGGATGAGGTTATCTATCCTGAATAGTACTTGGGGTCAAGTTATTTGGAGGTGGAGGAGACTGATGCAGGGCGAATGACGGCAAAGATTGAAGAAGCGATGGAGCTTCGTAAAGGTCCAATACGGTTTTCAGCATAACTTTTGTGTTCGGAGTCAGAATCAGGCGAGGCTAGATGAGTTGGAACCGTCTCGACGAGACGATCAGGGTTCATGTCTTAGGACAAGGAAAGTAGCCGGAATCGCCATTTAAGGTCGTTTTAGGCCTCAAAATAGTATTTTACTATTTTTATTATTTTTTCCGATTTTTGTTTTATTTCGGAATTAATTCTGAAATTTCCTTTTTCTTTTTCTTATTATTTTCCATTTTTCCTTTTAGTATTTAAAGACCTTGTATTATGTAGATATTATTCATTCATAATAATATATTTTCGAGACTGCTTTCTCTCTGTGGTGGATTCCAGAACCAAAACCTAAGGTTTGTGCTTGCAGACCTTAATTGTTCTTCAAGATCTATGCTTGCATATCTCTTTGATTTTATGACTGCGTCACCACCACTTATTCTGAGGCATCAAAGCATGTCATTGGCGTGATGTTATGACTGAAGAGATTAATGCTCTTCACCTCCATAATGTTTTTCTACATGGTGATCTAAATGAAGAGGTGTTTATGCACCCTCCACCGGGCTATCCTGTGCCCACTGGCTAGATTTTTTTGCCTTCATAAATATCTTAATGGTGTTCAACAAGCTCCTCGCAATTGGTTTGCCAAGTTGACTCAGGATTTACGAGCTTTTGGCTTTGTTCAGAGTAAGACAAATTACTCTCTATTTGTTTTTACTCATGGCTCAGTTTCTTTACATGTACTTGTTTATGTGGATGATTTGGTCATTGCTGGTAGTTCTTCGTCGCTCATCTCTGAATTCAAGAAATACTTGAGCTCTTGTTTTTATATGAAGGATCTTGGTACACTTAAGTATTTCTTGGGTATAGAGATTGCTAGAAGACCGGATGGGATGTTTCTCTCGCAAAGGAAATATGCCATGGATGTTTTATCTGACACAGGTTTGTCGGCCTCTAAACCGACTGACTTTCCCATGGAGCAGCAACATGATCTTGCAAAGGTTGAAGGACCTATTTATGATAACCCTGAGCAGTACCGGCGATTGGTGGGACGCCTTATTTATCTTACTATCACACGCCCTGAGCTTAGCTACTCTGTCCATACGCTTGCACAGTTTATGAAGTCTCCTTGTGTTCCTCATTGGCAAGCTGCCATGCGTGTCCTACATTATTTGAAGAGTCATCCTGGTCAAGGTTTATTTCTCTCTTCTCGTAGTTCATTACAGTTGACAGCCTATTTTGATTCTGATTGGGCTGCCTGTCCCATTACGCGCCGATCATTGTCTGGATACTTTGTGACCATTGGTGATTTTTCGGTTTCATGGAAGACCAAGAAACAACCTACAGTTTCTCATTCTTCTACGGAAGTGGAGTATCGTGCTATGACAGTTGCGTGCTGTGAGTTGTTGTGACTTAAGTCTTTGTTTCGAGACTTGGGTGTTGCGCAATCTACTCCTATGCGATTGTTTTGTGATAGTCAGTATGCTCTCCACATTGTGGCTAAACCGGTGTTCCATGAACGTACGAAGCACATTGAAGTTGATTGTCATTTTGTTCGTGATCTTGTACTGTCTGGTACTATTGCTACTCATCATATTCGCACGACTGATCAACCTGCGGATTTGTTTACAAAGGTTCTTGGAAGACATCAGTTTCATTCTTTACTTGACAAGTTGATCATTTCTGATCCTCATGCTCCAACTTGAGGAGGAGTGTTAAGGAATAGTGATATTTAGCAATATTACTTGTAATTGTAATTAGATTACAATACCTTTTCTAATCTGTAATAGGTATTTTGTACAAGTATATAATGTACCCAAAAGGATGAATACAATCATTACCCCATAAATTCTTCAATAACCAAGGAGTCAAATGTGGTCAGGATTTCTCAAGGTAACGATGACTTCAAAGTTGATCGCACAAGAATCTTAGAAGATGGTAATTTTCTGGCACCAAAACCCAGCCCCGACTTTCAGGACTCGAATCTTGTTGAACCTTCTCTGAGTAATGATAAAATTACCTCCCTTGATAAACTTGAAAATCATGTTGAGTGTTGGATGAAAACTGAGTATGGTAGTAATTCTTCAGATATTGATGATCTGAAATTCATTTATCAAGCACAAATCGATATGTGTTGATTTTATGAAAAAAATGTTGATGAAATCTTAAAAGTTGATATTGAAAAGTGTATTGATTGGGATGCATTAGTTAAGTCATGTGGAGTAGCGGAAAGAGATCAGTTTGTGACTAGGAGAATGACTATGAATAATGACAATGGCGAATTTGTCGTCCCTATGTTCGGTTATGATCCTGGTATCTCTGAGATATTCTATAGAGGTTCTATTGGAGTTGCTGGTGAGGTAGAAATAGATGAATGCAATTGGTGGGGTATTTTGATCCTTCGACTGATTTCGAAGAAGATGCTAATGTAGTGAGCAAGGAAAACATTATTTTTTATGGTGGGAAATGGCAATCAGCAGAGGTAACATCTACGTTAGATTCAGTTGAGAAAGATGCAAGAACTAAAATCATCTTGCATATAATTTTGGAGGTTTATGCTCTATGTAGGGAATTCAAGTATCATTTTACAAAAGTGATTTACTGCACCATGACAGCAGATGTCAGAAACAAATTTAGGGAAGTTCATCATGTGTTTACAATGAAGTTCCAGATGAGACTAGAAGGTCTTGGTGAGGAGGGTTTGTCACGAACATGGGGCAAGAGTGGCGCGTAGTACCATAGCAGAGGCCGGGAAACTTATCTATGCAGTGGAGCTATTATGTTACAAATCCGGCGAGACGGTTCTGCTTCACTGGTACAAATAGGACCATTAGAATTCATAGAATACATCTGTTGCAGTTTGGAAGTTATTAGATCAAAGTGTAACATTTCTCATCTCAATGCATTCCGACAAACTCTCAACTTGTTTAACCTGCAAATTACCATTTTATTTTCTCGTGTTTCTTGGATCATAACAGATATTTGGAAGTGAATTAAAAATGAATTTTTTACCTCAATTTTGAACCGAGGTAAATGTTGGTAAAAAAAACCTTTTACCTCGATTTCTAATTGACGTCAGTAGGTTTTATGACCGACGTGTTCAATGGTAGTTGGTCGACCAGGGTAGATCATACCTGCGACATCGCAGAAAATAAAGTCGGCTTCCACATGAAAGCGACGTCGGCTAGAGCATGAAGGCATGCGATGGGTCAAAAATAGGTATGACCTCGTTCAAATCGACGTCATTTGTATGGAAAGTGATGTAGTGGAGCATTCAAAGCCACATCGCACGCTGACGTGGAACGATGATAAATACGACATCATTTTATGTGGCTGACGTTGCTAAGAACACCACAGTTCATGCGACGTTGATTTAGTGTTGTTTCATTTGTAAACTTAAGCGAGATCGCATATGAATCAGTTAGACATCGTTTCTCATATAGTATTATAAAATTAAATATTTGATGGCACAACAAAGCATTCGTCGATAGCAATTACATTGTATTTACAACAACCGGCATTACTAATATATTAAAATACTGATTGTTCAATTAATAACTCTCATTTTCCTATTTAGAAGATACACATGTAACGATGGATGTACAAATTTTAAAGCCGAGAGTGTACGATATAAATCTAAACATCGAATGAAGAAAGCGACGTTGCAGAGTGAAAGGATCGAGGTCGCTGTAGCTAATTGACAAGCGACGTCGGATATTAATATGCGTTCCAATCAGTTCCTACCAAATTTGACTTCGGTAACCATTTGGTCGTATCTCGTACTTGACGATGCACTGACCGACGTCACACTTTCAACCAGTGTGTTCACGCGAAAATTTGATTATTTTCCACGATCAACCCTAATATCAACCCTAAACTCATTGCATGATATTGAGAACACAATCAATATACACTATATATAACATGTAACAAAGTTAACATACTTGATGGAAATATTCAATCATTGTAGAAGGTATGTTCATAAAAGTGCTAAATGAACATTGAATGGAGGAAAAACTACCTCAATTAATTTGAACCGGGAGATGCTCCATCCTAGGATACTTGTTGTTTGGGGGAGAGAGTAGATTGGGTTCTTGAGTAGAGTTGAAATGTTTTGAATGGAGAGGAAGGTGTGAAGTTGTGGTAGGAAGAAGTGCATGTGTTGAGATGAAAAATGAAGGGGTTTTGTTGCTGAATATGATATAAATGAGATGGGTTTGGGGGGGGGGGGGGGGTTGTTCAAAATTTTTGGTGAAAATTCTGATTCTCGCTTCATTTTAAGCTACGTCAATTAAGTGTCGTTTAATGGTTTAGTGTATGCGAACTATATGCTACGTCGCTTATATGGGCAAAAGTATAATTTTCAATATTTGTTATAAATAAATAACTGTTAAGATTGTGGGCCCTCCCGACGACTTGTTTATGCCAAACAGGAACAAAATACTCATGCACGTGCGAATAACAAATTGTTATCTCCAATTTTGGATTTAGACTTCTCTTAATTCCTTGTAGGGACTCGAGTGTAAAAAATGAATAGATGCAACGGTAGTCCCAAACTCAATTACGATATTCCAAAAAATAACCTTGGTCACCCACAACCTATACACGACGTTGGTATTAGAGACACTGGTCTTATCCCCAAATAAACTTTGAACAGATCTTCCCAAATGAACCTTGTATATATATTTAAGAGTAATCATCTGCGATATACTACACACCATGTACTAGCACTCATTTAGAAATTATGTACACGAAGAACATGACAAATGAAATTTCATTTGATTCTATTTAGAGAAATTTACCCTTCTCATAACGCTGATAGTTAGGGGTTGGAACACAATGTTAAGAAAAATGATGGATGATTAACCTGATTTGCGCCTCTATTGGATAGTATGCATATTTTCCATTCGGGTGCAGAATGAAGAAGTGTAGTGAGTATTCGAGAAAGTTGGGGGTCATAGCTTAGTTTTCTTAAAGTTTCGCCATACACTATCTGAGGAGATTGTGATCCCGTTCCATTGACCAGAGCTTGACAAAATAGGATCATCGATCTCGTGACTTGGTGAATTAGATAATGGTATCTCCAGTTTTGCATTATGACTTCTCCCATTTTGTTGGAGGGACGTATTTTAAAAAATTGAAAAGTAAACCGTCCGACCCAAACTGGATTCCAATTTTCGTTCACAGGACCTTTTGTATCCCCATCCAAACTAATTAATGTTCTGCGACAGTGATAATGAACATGGCATGATCCCAATGAGACTTTCACAAAATCTTCCAATTATCCCTTGCATAGTACTCCCTCCGTCCCGGAGAAAATGGCACACTTTCTATTTTCGTCCGTCCCAAAGAAAATGGCACAATTCAAA
>JAULKM010000007.1:7771367-7783098 GCA_032355605.1 Rubia tinctorum
GACATTGATTATCACTTCGTTCGTGAGTTGGTTTCTTCGGGCAAGCTTCGTCTTCACCATGTTCCTACGTCCCTTCATCTTGCAGACATCTTCACAAAAGGATTATCTCGTCCTCTTTTTGAGTTTTTCAGGTCCAGGCTTTGCGTCTCTGAGCATCTGACGCTTCGCTTGATGAGGGTGTTAGGATAGACGAGATCGGTGATTGAGATTTGATTGAGATATGATAAGGAATCAGTCAACAAAACATGGATCATTATAAAACACAGTAGTAGTATGAAGTTCTTATAAAAAATAGTAAATCATTCTACCTCCGTTTCGTTGGATGTGACACCATAGGCTTATGTACTTAGATTTACGTGAATAAAATGTGTGGATGAAATTGAATTTAGAAATGTAAAGTAGAATGCGTTGATGAAATTGAAGGAATCTTGATATGAAAGGAAAATGTGTCAAATTCAAAAAAAATCTATCACATCTAAAAAAACGGAGGGAGTAACTAAAATTGAATAAACTATTTCCTCCCAACTAAACCTGAATCATTTATCACCTACCCACAATAAATACAAATATTCGCCCTCGAAAAACTCCACTCTCCCAGAGAAAAGAAGGGAAAAAGACAAAATCTCGAAGGAAACGATGGCACGAGGCACTTCCCAGTCTCAATCCTCCTCCGGCCCCACCACCCGCCCGGGCACGATGGCCGCCCCGCGGGGCTCCGCTGCCGCCACAGCCGGCATGCGCCGCCGTAGGCTCGGCGCCGGAGCCGCAGGTGCGTCCTCCAACATGAGCAGCGGCGGTGGCGGGTCCGCTGGAAACATGCTGAGATTCTACACGGACGACGCTCCCGGGCTCAAGATTTCCCCCACGGTGGTCCTCGTCATGAGCCTCTGTTTCATAGGCTTCGTCACCGCCCTCCACGTGTTCGGCAAGCTCTACCGCTACAAATCGGGCCCCGGGGCTTGATCGGGTCGTACCGGGTCACTTTATCGGGACGGATCACGCCTTTTTAATGCTTTTTGTTTCCCATATGTCAACGCTGCAGAACTGATCAATCAGGGCTAATCTTGTTATGGAATCAGGTTTTTGTTGTTTCTTGTTTTAGTATTTGAATTAATATGGATTCTTGAATGGCTAATTAATGTATATGCGTTTGCTTGTGTTGATTGAGATAATTTGTTTAGCCTAATCCATGTTTCTTACCTGTATTCGCTTGATGATAGACTAAATTGGCCTCCCTCTGTCTCATAATTAGCTCTAGTTATGGAACTCTAATAATGGGATGATGGAGTGTAATGTATGAAAGATATTGGTAGTGTTATTGAAGAGAGTACTTCACCAATGCTGCTTTTATGATGAAATTGTGATGCATCCAACAGTTACTAATGTTTATGATTTAAAAGAGAACTAGTTAGCTGCATGGTTGCCCGCCTTTGAGCTGTGGAAAGGGCTACGTGTAAGCATATCTATGTGTACAGAGTTACAATATCTATGTGTACAGAGTTACAATATCTATGTGTACAAGCTATAAAATGTCCTTATACACATTAGACTATCAACTTACCTTGTCTACTCTAATACACCTCAAGTGAAACGTTGGATTACCAGCCAAATATTGAAAAGAAGAAACTCAAACAGAGGTCGAGGTGAACTCTTGGTAATAATCTCTACAAGATGAAGGTCAGAGGACATATGAAAAGCCTTGAACTTGACAGAAGCCACCAATACACGATTAAAATGATAGTTAATGTCAATATCATTGGCTCTCTAACGTGACACTAGATTCTGAGAAAAAGAGAGAGCATTATTGTTCTCACACAACAATAGAAGGCGCATGATATGACATTCGAAGATCCCGTAAAAGATTCATCAACCATATAACTTAGCTGCAGTGTTACCCATCTCATGATACTTTTGGCATTAAACTCAAGCGAGACACAAAGGGTATTATTTGCAGTCCGAGAAATAAGGTTACCACCAAGGAAAATGACATAACCATATGTAGAACGACTGTCTCGAGACAAGTCCAGACAACATAATATTTACCAAAAATACAAGGGAAACTTGGAGAAAAATAGAATATCGGACTAATGAAGTGTGCCACTAACATAACGCGAAACTCGAGTAATCATCTGAAAATGGTTATCAGTCGGAGCCTGCATGAGCTTATTGATGATTTTCACAGCCTAAAATAAGTTGGGTCGAGTGATCGTCAAATAATGAAGAGTGCTTAAAAGGGAACAATAAAGTGTGAGATTGGAAAAGCAGTACTGGTAGAACTAAGCAAATGAGAGTAAGCCACATGTAGAGTAGAAAAGGTAATAGATTCAATCATACTAGCACGATGAAGAACACAACGAGCCTACTTGGCATGCCCCAAGAAAAAACAGGCAACGAAGGATGCGATCTCCAAGCAAACTAGAGCTTGCCCAAATAAGTGTAGCAAATTCCCGATTATCACGAGCAATAAACTGGCAGAGATTAGACGAGTTATTTCCAGTCAAAGTAACACCATCCACACATACCAACAAGTGGAGTAGCAAGGATTCATGAGAAAAAACAAAAGGCGAAGTAACGGAAGAACTACTAGTGAAGCCGAAAGGCATGAGAAAATCATCAAATTGTTGAAATCAAGTTCAAAGACTTTTCGTGAGGCTTTAGATAGCTTTTCAAAAATGACATACACAATCAACAAAGAGAATCTTAGTAGCCAGGTGGTTGCTCCATCAACATAGAAGTGTTAAGAACACTATTGAAAAAGGCGTTCTTAACAGCCAACTAATAAAATAGCCCAGTGATGCATGGTAGTAAGAGTTACGAACAATGGAAATCTTCATAAGTGAACTAAACGTATTATTATAGTTAAATTGGGGAAGTTGAGATAAGCCTTAAGACATCAAGCACTTCTTGTGATGTCCAAAAATACCATATGAATGATACTTTTGTAGCTAAAACCATTTGTGTCCGACAATATTAACACTAGAAAGGCGAGGAACCAAATCCCAAGTTTTCTGGCAATGAAGAGCCGCAATCTCTTCATCTATAGTTGAAATCCAACTTGAATCTTTCACTGCAGATCGATAACAATGGGGTTTAGTATGCAATAAAAGAGTATAAAGAAGACCAGATACATCATATCAGAAATCCCTAAGTATCTATAAAACCAATGTGTGATATAGTGCTCATAACATGACGAGACTATTTTAGAAGAGTGGGAGGTGGGTCATCCAAGAAAGGATCAACCGTTGGGGACATTAGCGGAGATGCAGGTTGGAACACACACGGGATACTGGAGGAGAAACAGTTGGAGAAACAACTAGGTCATCATCAATAATTAATATAGTACACCGCGAATGAAAGTCGCCAAAGTGGGGAGATAATGGGAGAACTAGCACTATGAGGGTCCAATAAAATCGTGACATAAGAACCAGCAATATGAGGGAAGAAGGTTTCATAAAACATAGCATGGCGAGTATAAAACTTCTTTGTGATAGGATGATAAAAATCATAGCCCTTATACCAAGAAATATAATCAAGAAAGTGCATGGTGTACTTTGAGGAGCTATTTTATGTGAAGCAATAAGATGAATATAAAAGAAAAACTCAACAGCTAAGTTTGAAATTTTGAATGAGCAGAAGTACGACTATAAATGACGGGGGTGGGTGATAGTCCAGACAACATCAGAGCAGGCAGGCGATTAATAATATATGTAACGGAAACGAAAAGTATAAACTCAATAAGATAAAGAGAAACCTGAGTTGTAAAACATAGCGAGACCCATCTCAGTGATGTGCAAATACTTAAGTTTAGCACGCTCATTCTGCTTTGGGGTGTAAGGACATGACATCTGATGATGAATACCCTTGAATTAATGAAATTAGTACCTTCATCACACTAAAACACTTTGATATGAGAAGAATATTGATTCCCGACCAAATACTTAAATTGAAGATAACTCTAAAAAAAGTTAGGCTTGCGACACAATGGATAAAACCACGGAAAACAAGAGCGATCGACAAAAGACTAAAGACGTCACTCTTTCACCTTTATCAAGGTAAGATTTATAAAACTTAACTACCTACAATATTTAGTAATACTGTGGGAAAGTAAGGGTATAACACAAGGGAAAAATGTATTTTACAAATAATTATACTCCTACCGTCTCAAAAATGGTGGAATTTCTTTTGGTTTTCTCTTTTATGCAAGCTGATGTGGCAGTGAATAATTATGGAAAAGTGAGGATATTTTGAGAAAGCAATGAGTCCAGTCTAAAAGTTGTTAAAGTTAAAGAGGACATTGTGAGAATTTAATAACAATTTATTTACCATTTCGAGTCATTTTCAAACCATGTTGGGACGGAAGGAGTATTATTTTCAGTCGGGATCTCTAAAATTGGTGATGAGACGTCAAATGCATGTATTTTCTAAAGCATTTAACATCTCTTTTGTTATCATTTTGTAGGTAGATTGTTAGGTTTAGACACGTTAGATCATAAGGGATTTAGCTGGCCATTTTTGGCTTTCATACCTAAATCCTTCATTTTTAAAACTATTTTGAGTCTAATGGATTTTTGTCCTTACAAGCACCTAGATTATATTTTCTGAGCTTATTTGTAGATTGCTTGTAAGTGCTTCAAAGTAGTTTAGTGAAGGTCATTCGCAAGGATGATAGAAGATTGAAGGTCACGAGTAAAAACGTGGTAGAAAATAGCCACAAGTTTTCTGGCAACGAAGAGCCGCAATCTCTTCATCTATAGTTGAAACCCAACTTGAATCCTTTGCTGCACATCGATAACGATGGGGTTTAGTATGCAATAAAAGAGTATAAATAAGACCAGATACATCATATCAGAAAAATCCCTAGGTATCTATGAAACCAATGTGTGATCTAGTGCTCATAACATGACGAGACTATTTTAGAAGAGTGGGAGGTGGGTTATCCAAGAAAGGATTAACCGTTGGGGACATTAGCGGAGATGCAGTTTGGAACACACACAAGAGACTATAGGAGAAGCGGTTGGAGAAACAACTAGGTCATCATCAATAATTAATATAGTACACCGCAAATGAAAGTCGCCAAAGTGGGGAGATAATAGGAGAACTAGCACTATGAGGGTCCAATAATCGTGACATAAGCACCAGCAATACGAGGGAAGAAGGTTTCATAAAACATAGCATAGCAAGTATAAAACTTCTTTGTGATGGGATGATAAAAATCATAGCCCTTATACCAACAAATATAATCAATAAAGTGCATGGTGTACTTTGAGGAGCTAGTTTATGTGAAGCAATAAGATGAATATAATGAAAAACTCAACACCCAAGTTTGAAAATTTGAATGAGCTTAAGTACGACTATAAATAACGGGGGTGGGGAATAGTCCAGACAACATCAGAGCAGGCAGGCGATTAATAATATATGTAACGGAAAAGAAAAGCATAAACCCAATAAGATAAAGAGAGGCCTGAGTTGTAAAACATAGCGAGACCCATCTCAGTGATGTGCAGATACTTAAGTTCAGCACGCCCATTTTGCTTTGGGGTGTAAGGACATGACATCTGATGATGAATACCCTTGAATTAATGAAATTAGTACCTTC
Source organism: Rubia tinctorum (assembly GCA_032355605.1). Taxonomy (NCBI): domain Eukaryota; kingdom Viridiplantae; phylum Streptophyta; class Magnoliopsida; order Gentianales; family Rubiaceae; genus Rubia; species Rubia tinctorum. Next base: position 7,776,964 of record JAULKM010000007.1, read on the forward strand.
ATCACACTGAAACACTTTGATATGAGAAGAATATTGATTCTCGACCAAATACTTAAATTGAAGATAAATCTCAACAAATTTAGACTTGCGACACAATGGATAAAACCACGGAAAACAAGAGCAATCGACAAAAGAATAAAGACGTCACTCTTTCACCTTTATCAGGGTAAAATTTATAAAACTTAACTACCTACAATATTTAGTAATATCGTGGGAAAGTAGGGGTATAACACAAGGGAAAAATGTATTTTACAAATAAATATACCCCCACCGTCTCAAAATTGGTGAAATTTCTTTTAGTTCTCTCTTTTATGCAAGCTAATGTGGCAGTGAATAATTATGGAAAAGTGAGGATATTTTGAGAAAGCAATGAGTCCAGTCTAAATGTTGTTAAAGTTAAAGAGGATATTGTGGGAATTTAATAACAATTTCTTTACCATTTCGAGTCATTTTCAAACCATGTCATTTTTGTTGGGATGGATGAAAAAGGAAATTGTGTCATTTTTGTTGGGACGGAAGGAGTATTATTTTCAGTCGGGATCTCTAAAATTGGTGACGAGACGTCAAATGCATGTATTTTCTAAAGCATTTAACATCTCTTTTGTTATCATTTTGTAGGTAGATTGTTAGGTTTAGACACGTTAGATCATAAGGGATTTAGATTACCATTTTTGGCTTTCATACCTAAATCCTTCATTTTTGTAAAGTATTTTTTGAGTCTAATGGATTTTTGTCCTTACAAGCACCTAGATTATATTTTGTGAGCTTATTTGTAGACCGCTTGTAAGCACTTCAAAGTAGTTTAGTGAAGACCATTCGCAAAGATGATAGAAGATTGAAGGCCACGAGTCAAAACGTGGTAGAAAATAGAAGGGTCAAAGAAGGAAGACAAAGAAGCAAATGAATTGTGATTTAGGAGTTGAAACGAGTTCTAGTAACAGTCCAAGAAGAATCAACATCCGAGGGTGGACCATTGGATTCGTCTTCTCGAGTGCTATGAAATCAACTACAAGAACACCTAATTCTAATCAGCGATTCACCCATAGAGGCGCATAAAAGTTGAAGGAAAAAGTCAAGTTTTGGAAGATTCGAAGACTGGCACGACCCATGTAGATTTAAATGGCACGTGCCAAGACCACGCTAAGAAGACAAAGTCAAACCACGGGACGTGCAATTCTACGCAGCCACGCACTCAGAACGGCAGGATCAAGGCTCTAGTTCGTGGTCCGCGTGCTCAGAAATCCTGGGGAGCACCTCTAGTCCGTAGCCCACGTTTGCGCAGGCCATGCAGAGCGGGATATGCATTATTGCACGACCCATGCTGACGTGGCTTCTATGTCATTAGGGTTTTCCAAACTTGGGCCTTTGGATGCCCGTTTATCTTTTCCAGTGTAAAGAACCTTTAGTCTTCTAGGGTCTAATAAGTAGCCATAATATCTCTATCAACATGCATGCACTCACTACGTCGGTACTCACGAACCTACAATATTTCTAATCCAACACTCCCTAGGTAGCAATACAAGCCTAGCACGATGGATATTACATATGAAACTACAGATGCATCATAGAACATACATATCATGCATCTTATAAGAATATAAAGCATAAATCAAACATGAATCATCATAGAACATGAAGATAGGAAAATATAAGAATCTCACAAAAACATCATCTAGTCATGAATACAAATAAATCCCCAAGAAAATAAACTACTCTACTACTACTATTAAATCCATGGCATTCATTGGATTAAATATTGTGGATCTAAGAACTAAGAGAAGGAAAAAAAGAAGAAGAACTCTATAGAGAGAGAATTCTCCTCTTCCTTCCTACCTACCAAAACTAAAATCTACATTATGCCTACTTACAAAACCCTAGGAGACTAAAGGCTCCTTATATAGGAGACAATAAATGGCTCTCTAAAGGTCACAGTTGGGGAAAACCCTAGTGAAACCCTAAGGCCACCACTAGTAATACGTCGACACGGGCCGTGAAAAAATCACTCGGCTTGTGAAAACGTACCTAGGTAGCGGACTGGAGCTACTTCCCGGGTGTACTGAGTGCGCGGCCCGCGAAATGGAGTCTTCATCTATCTTCTCTAAGTGTGCGAGTCGTGCAAAAGCATGCGGCCCACGCTTGGACTTAGTCTCCTCGGTGCTTAGCATGGCACGGGCCATGCAAATCTACACGGGTCGTTCCAGTCTTCTCTACTCTTCCAAAACTTGGCATTTTCCTTCAACTCGTATGTGTCGGTATGGGTGAACCGCTGATCCAAATGGAAGTTCTTGTAGCTAATTTTATAGTGCTCGAGAAGTCGAATCCAACGGTGCTACACTTGAAGGCTAATTTTTCATCGTTCCTAGAACTCAATTTTAACTCTCGGATCATAATTCATCCGCTTCTTTGTCTTCTTTCTTCGACCCTTCTATCTTCTACCACATTTTGACTGTTGCCCTTCAGTCTTTTGCCATCCTTGCAAATGGCCTTCTAAAATATACTTCTATTTTATCGAATATCCTTCTAAAACAGTTTGAAGTGCATACAAGCAATCTACAAATAAAAGCTCATAAAAATGGATTTAGCTAGGTGCTCGTAGGGACATGGAATCCATTAGATCTAAAGTATAAAAATGAGAGATTTAGATATGAAAACTGCAAACGACCATCTAAACCCTTCATAATGCAACTCACCTAAATCTAGCAATCTACCAAACAAAAGATAACAAAATAAGTGTTAAATGCCTTAGGAAATACATGCACTTGACGTGTCATCATTCTCATTATTCCTAGATCTAAGAGTAGGTAGGGAGAGATGGAGGCTACTCCTCTCTTCATTTATTTTTCCTAGTTTTTTCCTATGGAAATGAATCAAATGATTGCTTAGGATTCAATGTCTATAGAGTAGTTTATTTCTTGGGGAATTATTTGTATTCATGACTTGATGTTGACTTTTTAAGATTCTTAGATCTCCCTATCTTTATGTTCAATGAATAGTTGTGCTTGATTTATTCTTTACATTCTTGTAAGATATATGCCATGTATGTTCTATGATGCACCCGTAGATTCATGTGTAGTATACCATCGTGCTAGGTTTAAATTGCTATCTTGGGAGTGTTAGATTAGGGCTATTGTAGGTTCGAGAGTACCAGGGAGGTGATTGCATGAATGCTACCCTGAGAGTACCGGCCCAATCGTTAGACTCTAAACTAATTGGCTATTTGTGTAGTAAAGTGCATGTTAGGGACGCTAATTGATCCTTAAAGAAGTTAAACACTCGGTTTACCCCGATAGAATGAGCATAATAGTTTGTAGCGACTAGGGTCGTGTCAACCCTAGAGTCATCATGAGATGCCATTTCCTTTTACCTCTCTAGACCTAGGGATTGGTGTTCATAGTGGAGTGCCTGAAATGTATTTTCCTCACTCTCATATCTAACGGTTGCGACCTACACAAGACTTTATTCCTTTAAGCGAGGACTCGTTAGTATTGGGAGTGAGATTGATGGGGAAAGAGGAGCGGATCCATAGTTCGATGAACGCAATTTTCCTAATTACGAAGGCAATGTAGTAGCTTCTAAAAATGGATCTGAACCTTTGGGTAACAAACATTGGGAATTCCCAGCTATCTCCACACAATGTGACATAGGCATGAGATAGGTTTATATGTGCTACATGATATAGAATCTAGGATCAATGTCATCAATCGATCATGTTACAAAAATATCTCTAAGGCTAGTCTATTATAATTTAATCTCTCTTGTTTGCATGTTCATTAGTTGTTAGACAAAACCCCCAATCATATGTTTATAGAACTAGCTACATCCCAACACAAAATCGGAGTGACATCCGATTGTGGGTTACTTGTAGTTAACTTTCAAATTCTAGTATCTTTGTGGACGACATTGGACTTGCCACTAGCTACTCTATAGTGGTTAGTAGTGAGCATGGGAGCAACTTATAAATTTCTATCTTTGTGGAGCGCATGCGGGTAATTTGATAAAAAGAACGACCACGTGGGTGCCGATCAATAGGTTTGGAGAGTTTTGAAATATTTTTTTATTTAAAACTAATTTAGACAAAAAATTAAAAAATATTATATTATAGAATAAAGATAGTTCATTTAAATTCCACTCATCAGGTTCATAAAACGGTCATGGGTTCTCAAAATTCATTCAGTTCCTAGTATTTTTCACATTTCCAACATATGTACTATTATGGGTCATAAGAATCCTAATAGTACCCCTATTGACAAATTAAAGTATTCTTTTTTTAAATTAATTGAAATATTCTAAAAAATTCACCAATAAAAAATCAGTTAACAATAGTTTTGTGATCAGGAATAATATATAAAGTTTGATCTAGTGAACATGTTATCAGTGTCCATACAACTGAATAATCTATCATTATCTGTTAAAAGACCGTCAATATTTTATGGACTCATAACATACCACACATACTGTGCATTTGGCAGAGTTGTGTTTATGAGCAATGCTGGCTTATTTCAAAAGTTAGGGGAGACCAATTTCTGTTTTTTCTCCAAATATAGCTTATTCTTTTAAAATAAGCATTTTTTTAGCTATTTACCAAACACTAAAAAATACTTATCTTATAAGCAAAATACTTATAATCCCTGGCAAACACATCCATAGCATTATGAAAAATGTGATTAACCTAGATACACTACAACAAATATCACATTTTACGACATGCAAAATGTGTCACTTATCACTGATATACTGTCGCAAATGTTGTTGTGCGACACAGTTGGCATCACTTTTTATAGTGTCGTGTATACCCGTGTAGTATTTCAGCTACACAATTTTTGAGTGTGTCGCAAAGTAAAAGACACTCTTTGACGTCACTAAATAATGTGTCGTGTATTTCTGCGACATATTTTGTGTTATTTTCAAAAGTGATGGATAGGTATTTGTGACACGGTATGCAACAATTCAATTTAGTGGCACATGTGCTTTTGCGACACATTATGCGTCATTTATATATAGTGACATGTGGATATTTCTAGCACATTGTGCATCATTTACCTTTGTGACGCATGGTTATTCACAACACATTTTGCATCATTTACATATAGTGACGTGTTTTTTGACAAATCGTGCGACCTTACTTAAATTGTCGAATTGTCATTTATGAAAATACTTGCGACATCAAATAATGTGATGTGATACTTTACAGCATATGTATTATTATACAGAAGTGTCGTATATTATTGTGACATACTCAATATTTGTTGCATATAATATTTTTTAGTCACAAATAATACCAGATCTGGTATCACTTAATTACCGTGTCGTTCTTTATACATCATATTAAGCATCACAAATTAGCATGACGAAGTAATTTGCAACACTAATTCATAATTGTTAAATTTATGCCGCATAATATATTTACGGCATATTATACCATTAATATAAATATCTATATTTTTATGCGACACAATTTATTCACATATTCAAATATCTAATTTAAATACCAAAAATAGCTTTATACAATAAATATATTATAAATAAACGGATTACAATAAAAAATAAATATATATTAATAAGATAATTGGAATCTAAATAGAAATGACTAACTGAAATATCAGAACTAATACTAAACAATAATCAATGATTTCTATTAAATTATCAATATTCGAAATAAACATATCTCCAGTACTAGCAAATTAGTCTAGCAATATCTAAGTTTCTCTACTGACAAGTGAACCTGCAATAAAATCCATAGAAATCAATCTTTCCTAAGTTCCATGTACTCCGAGCAGCGCTTTTAGCTTAATACAAGGATCTCCGGCTAGTCACCCTGTAAACATCAATTAAGGTTCAAGTGAGTTTGTGCCTGAAAGTTTGAGTCGGGCTTAGAGTACTTTACATCCTTAATGATCAACATAAGAAACATTTGTAACATTTAACATCCCTGAAAAACTGGTTTTACCGTTTTAGGCGTTAACTAGTAAACCTATGCTCCAATGTAGTCTAACATAACCAAGTATGTAAAGTAAATAAACACGAGACACGCAATTTGGTTACGCAGTTCGGTGAAATTCACCTACGTCTGCGGGGCCTGGCCCAGTTCAGAATAAATCCACTAATCAGAAAGATATAGTACAAAGTACACCATAC
>JAULKM010000007.1:7783198-7805238 GCA_032355605.1 Rubia tinctorum
AGGTGGATTTCACCGAACTGCGTAACCAAGTTGTGTGTCTCGTGCATTATTTACTTTACATACTTGGTTAAGTTAGAATACGTTGAAACATAGGTTTGCTAGTTAAACTAAAACGGTAAAACCAGTTTTTCAAACATTGGATAAAGCCACGTAAAACAAGAGCAATTGACAAAAGGCTAAAGACGTCACTGTTTCTCCTTTATCAAGGTAAAATTTATAAAACTTCAACTAATTACAATATTTAGTAATATAGTGGGAAAGTAAGGGTCTAACACAACGGAAATCGTATTTCACAACTAATTATACTTCCTCTTTCCCAGCAAAAATGGCGGAATTATTTTTGGCTAGCTCTTTTAAGAAAGCTGATGTGACCGAGAATAATTATGGAAAGTTAGGGATATTTTGGGAAAATAATGGGTCCATTTCAAAAATTGTAAACGTTAAAGAGGACATTGTGGAAATTTAACAACAATTCCGTTACCATTTCGAGTCATTTTCAAACCATGTCTTTTTTGTTAGAATGGACAAAAAAGAAAATTGTGCCATTTTTGTTAGAACGGAAGAAGTATTATTTTCAGTCAAGATCTCCAAAATAGGGTTTGGAAGGTTTTGAAAAATATGTTTATTTAAAACTAATTTAGACAGGAAAATATAACAAAGGTTTATATTAGAAAATAAAGATAGTTCATCCAAAATATCCACACTTCAGCTTCATACAATGATCATGGGTTCTCAAATTCATTCAATTCCTAATATTTTTCTCAATCCCAACATATGTATTATTATGGGCCATAAGCATCCTAACAATACTCTTATTGACTAATTGAAATATTCTTGAAATTCACTAATATAGATTCAGTTAACAAAAGTTTTGTGACCAGGAATGGTATAAAATTTTTGATTTAGTGAATATGTTATCGGTGTCTATACAACTGAATAATCTATAATTATCCGCTAAAAGACCATCAATCTTTTATGGACTCATGACTTACCACACATAGTGTGCATTTAGCAGGGTTGTTCTTATAAAAAAGTTGACTTATTTCAAAATTTTGGGGAGACCAACTTCTACTTTTATTACAAATATAGTTTATACTTTTAAAATAAATATTTTTTAATTGTTTGCACAGAAAAATACTTATCTTATAAGTAAAATATTTATAAATCCTTGTCAAAGACATCCATAGAAGTATGAAAAACGAGCTAAAACTACACTACAAGAGAATGAACCTATTACTTCACTAATTTTACCTCGGTTTTTTTGTTAAGGACAAATAACCGAGGTAAAAGGTTCTTTTACATTGGTTATTTTTTTCAAAGTAAATAATATTTTTTACCTCGGTTTAAAAAATCGAGGTAAAAAATCTGCAATGACCGACGTCACACGCATGTATGCCATGCCGAGGTCGCGTATTATTATGACCAACGTCGCATGTGACTCTCGCAGACAAGAATGACCGACATCGCACGCATGTCTGGCTTACCGAGGTCACGTATTAGTGTGACCGATGTCGCATGTGACTCTCGCATACATGAAATGACCGACGTCGCACACATGTCTGGCTTACCGATGTCGCTAGTTTTTTTTACTTACGTCGCATGTGATTCTCGCACACATGAAATGACCGATGTCGTACGCCTGTCTGGCTAACTGACGTCGTTGATTACTGTGACACGCGTCGCATGTGACTCTCGCATACATGAAATGACCAGCGTCGCACGTATGTATGGCTTGCCAACGTTGCTGATTATTGTAACCGACATCGCATGTGATTCTCGTAGACATGAACTGATCGATGTCGTACGTCTTTAAATAATTGAATACATATATATTAATAATTTGATTTATTTGTTAACAAAACTAAAATTTAGTTTTTTATGCAATTCCATTTCTTTTAAATATTTTTAAAAATTGTGTTTATATTTTCAAATGACTTATGTTTATATTTTTCAAATGAAATAAATTGAACGTAGAGTTCGAGTAATATGTGATCGAATTTGCATATCAATAAATAAATTTTATTTTTTCACCGAATAATTTTTTTATACTACTTATTCATAATTATATAAAATAAGTAGTATAAAATTTGGTTGCTAGGTTAAAATTAATTACAAAATATCTCATCATTTCTGATACATTCCAGGTATGACATATAAATTTTTGCGAGGAAGGTAATGTGTACCAATTTAGTGATTAGATGGATATGACACCACTGGAAAACAAACACATAGGCACTGGTATGAGTTACTCTAGATCATGTACTAGCGCTTTCCAACATTTCACCAAAAAATAATTTATTTAATATTTTTATATTTAGGCTTGAATAACAAAAATCGTGTATTTTTTAGCAATGGATAATGGGGTGACACAATTTTGGGTCATAGTGTAATTTTTCAAGACTGTGTAGAAGTAATCAATGTTTACTTTCGAGACTCTTCCGTTCACCCATACATGCCCAAATTGAAAATTCACAATCTTATATTATTGAATTGCATTTTGGTGTCGCCATTTTCGTGATTCGACAACTCCAACTTTCTTGGAGGGAGCTAAGTGCAAAAAGTAAAAACTTTACTCGTAACTCCAAATTGAAATTCGCTCGAAGGTGATGCTACCCTATACACACTCATTGTATTTTCCAAATTTGTAACGGAATATTTATCAACAATCGAGTATAAGAACATATCCGTAATTCTCTTCTATTTTCCTTTCTTACTTCTAAGTATTCAACCCCGAATTACTCTAGTACATGTACTAGCGGTTTCCAACATCTCACCAAATTTTTTATATTTATATTTCAATATTTGGGCAATAATAACAAAAATCATGTGCTCCCTCTATCCCAGAGAAATTGGCACAATTACTTTTGGATCAGTATTTTATGCAAGATGAGGTGGAAGTGTTGATGGAAAATAAAAGGAAAGGTATTTTGGTAATGGAAGAGTTTACTAGTATATTTAATCAACCATTTGAGGGATAATATAGTAAATGTATAAGCTCATTTATTGCCACTTTAGTAAGAATTGAATTGTGCCAATTTTTGTGGAACGGACAAAAATAGAAATTGTGACAATTTATCTGGGACGGAGGGAGAATTTTTAGCAATGGATAATGGGGTAACACAATTTTGGGATATAGTGTAATTTTCTAAGATTGTGTTGAAGTAATCAATGATTACTTTCAAGACCCTTCCGTTCACCCATACATGTCCAAATTGTAAATTCAAAATCTTATATTATTGAATTGCATTTTTGTGTCACCAATTTCGTGACCGATAACTCCAACTTTCTTGGAGGGATCTAAGTGCAAAAAGTAAAAACTTTACTCGTAACTCCAAATGGAAATCCGCTCGAACTAAACAATGGTCAACCCTTACTTGACTTTACATAAATAAAAACTAATAACTAAGGTTTGACATTAATTAATCAATGGTCAACCCTTATTTGACTTTCCATACATGAACACTAATGAAATTTTTTGACCTTGAAGAATCAACGAACAACACTTACTTTACATTCCATACATAAACACTAATGAAATGGTTATAACTTAACTAATCAGCAGTCAACGCTCACTTGACATTCCATACATAAACACTAGTGAAATGGTTAGAACTTAACTAATTAACGGTCAACACTCACTTGACTTTCCGTACATAAACACTATTGAAATGGTTAGAACTTAACTACTTGACGGTCAACACTTACTTGACTTTCCATACATAAACACTAATGAAATGGTTAGAACTTAACTAATCAATGGCCAACCCTTACTTGACTTTATATATGTAAACACTAATGAAAATGTTTGACTTTCACTAATCAACGATTAAGACTTACTTGACTTTCCATACATAAACACTAATTAAATGATTATAACTTAATTAATCAACGATTAACCCTGACTTAACATTCTATACAAAAACACTAATGAAATAGTTATACCTTAACTAATCAACGATCAACCCTTACTCAACATTCCATGTGGAAACACTAACAGAAATGTATGACCTTAATAAATGAACGGTCAACTCTTAATTGACTTCTCATGTATGAACACCAATGAAATATTTCCACATAAATATCAAAATAATAGTTTTTAAAATTTTATTATTGACATAGGTTTTCAAAATTTTGAATTTAAAAATAAAATTTTAATGTAAAATTTTAATTATATAACTTTGTAAATTCAATTCATACAAATTTTAATTCTTTATTTCAGCCCAACTTCAACCCAAGATCCAAACCCCACCACTATATATACCCAAACCCCACCACTATTATTACCCCAACCCTAATCTAAGCAACTTCCTCCCCCCTTTCCTTTTTTTTTCTGGCCTCGCCTCCATCTTCTTCTTCTCCTTTTATTCCACTGCTTCCCCCTCTTCTCCCACCTTCTATCAATGTGAGTGGAGTAAAAAGAGTATAAATTTTACACACTTTTATCAATCATATATTCAGAATTTTTAAGTTTATACTCAATTGCTTGCGAGCATTTTCATTGTTGCTTAATCCCGAGGGCTAGTTAAGTATAAATACCCATATTTGTGAGCTAATCCTGCGCGCTAGTTAGTTAGCAAAATTTTGAATTGAGAGTCAATCCCGAGGGTTAGTTGGTGATCAATTTGTGAGGAAATATTAGGGTTTGCGAGTCCCCTTTTAATCAAGATTCACTATCCAGAGTTTTTGCAAGGAGATTCATGTCACCCCTTGTTTTTCCATGTTCATCTACTTTTGATCTTTCATTCTTCATTCTAGGTCTGAAAGTGGGTGTTCAAGTTTTCAAAAGTTTCGCAATTCATATAAATCCCTTAAAATATTTAATTATTCGTAGCATCCTGGGATCACATATTATACCATATATGTGAAAATAAATACTCTATAATATGCTAATAATGATTACATATGCTATAGAAAATATAGCATATCAAATATCTCATACTTAGACCTTGCTCATCCTTGAGTCAGCAAATAATACATACTCATTAAAGAGTTACAAAGTATCAAGATATAAGTAGGTATAAACTAGTAATCATAACAATGAATCAAATAAGCACAACACATATATGAGCGGGTGTGATCGTGCAGAAAGTCCTATTCTTCATCTTTTTCTTTCATCCAGCTTAAGTTTTTTTGGTTTTCACCTAACCACTCTTTTTCCTTTTAATTTAAGCCTAGCTTTACACCAGTTATACCTTTTGGGTTCACCTACATTTTATCTAATTCAACCTTTTGGACTTTTGACTTATCCCATGATTATTAATCTATATGATCCCCATTTTATTTAGTTTTTTCATTTTTTTTCAAAAAAAAATGCAACTATGCAACACAAAAATTAGCAATTATTATCCCTCCCCCAAACACTAAATGTTTCGTTGTCCTCAATGCAAAAGAAATCAAAGAATAATGGGAGAAAAAGTAATAAAACTCACTGAATGAGCAATCTTTTCATACTCCATTGACATCTCACACCAACTCCTCAAGCTAACCATAAAGAATGAGTCATTCCTTCATGCTTAGATGAATGAACATGTCCAATGCATATTCAAAGAGTACAAATCATGATTCATATCACGACAATCGAACAAAAGTGATGTAGGAGCTCTCTTGCTGCAAATTATAATCCTCCAAGAATGCAAACCTTCAAAGTATATGGTTTGAAGGAATGATCAATCTTTGCATACTCCATTGACATCTCACACCAATTCCTCATGCTACCCACAAGGAATGAGAAATTACTTCATACTTAGATTAATGAACACGTCCAAAGCATATTCAAAGAGTACAAATCATGATTCATATCATGACAATTGAACAAAAATGATGTAGGAGCTCTCTTGCTGCAAATTATAATCCTCCAGCAATGCAAACCTTCAAAGTATATGGTAATGAGGGATGTGTAGATGTGGATATGTTGTAGGAAGATATATGATAAGTGGAGAAAGATATGTGATTTTTGAAAAGGAAAAGATATGTTGGTGAATGATGGTATTAGAAAAGGAATATATGCCTAGGTTAGAAAAGAAAATTTTAAGGTAGAAAGACAGAAGGAAAAGTACGTGATTAGTATGAGAAGTGTACATGGAAAAGTGGTAGAGCAATTTGGTAGGATTGGGTATGAAATTAGAAAAATAAATCCAATTTTTCTAAGTATTGGGACCCTAGTCTTTTTAGTTTGGAAATTTCTCACATATGCATATTAATGATTCCAGTGACGAATATACAAATTGAATTTGAAAAATTAAATCTAAATTAATTACCTACTTACCTTGGGTTACATTCCAAGTTGTGCCTTTCTTTAATGTCGTGGGTTGGCATCCTCCTATGGTCTCACTCCTCATGTCTTGGTTCGGATAGAACCAACACATCCATTTTTCCCCTGAACTCTTCATGGTATAATTTCAAACTATGTCCATTCACATTGAATATATAGACATTCCTTTCATTCTTAATCTCAATTGCTCCATGAGGAAATACTTGTACCACTGTGCATGGACCATCCCAACGAGATATGAATATTCTAGAAAAAAGACAAAGGTAAGAAAGAAGCAATAAGACTTTATCTTTGGCTTTAAAGTCTTTTCTCAAGATAAATTTATCATGCCAAATCTTCTCTTTTTCCTTGTAAATGACTACATTATCATAAGAATCACGAAGAATCTCCTCTATCTCATGCAGCTGCAAATTTTAAATTTCTCCTACCTCATCCATGCACATGTTACATTGTTGTATAGCCCAATGTTCTTTATGCTTGAGCTCTATAGGTAAACGGAAAGTTTTACCAAAGATAAACCTAAAAGGAGACATCCCTATAGGAGTCTTGTAAGTCGTGCAATAAGTCCATAAAAGCATCATCCAATCCAAAACTTCAATCATTCTATTTGGGAGCAACAGTCTTCTCAAGGATGCTTTTGATTTCCTTGTTGGAAACTTCTACTTGTCCATTGGTCTGTAAGTGATAGGCTATGTAAACTAACATAATATTTCTTCAATATAAAATATACTACCTTATTAAAAAAAGGGAGTTCATCTATCACTTATAATAGATCAACCAAGGGAATCCAAAAATTGGTCCTTTTAAGAATTATGTAACAACTTTAGAATCATCAGTCTTGGTGGCCTACACCTTCATCCATTTTGAAAAGTAGTCCACTGCTAACAAAACATTTTGATTCCCGAGGGTGGTAGGAATTCAATACCCTAAACCTTAAATATCTCACTAATGTGGTTGGTTCCTTCTAAATAATAGTGGTGATCAGGAGTTAAAGTTCACTGGTGCTCTTCTTCTTGAATCCTACGATCAAAGATCCCAATTAGCCACATGGTAAACGCTCTTATGCTTAAGTTAGTATCTTTTACTAGGAGAATACAATTTTAGTAATTTGTCCCTTACCTTCCTCTCTCAACCTCTCCACTATTTATACTCTTGTCGAGGTATGACCGCGGAGGCATATAATCCACCTACTAGATATATAGGTGGTTAAGACCCATGACACTTGGTATGCTAGTTGTGGTGATTGTAGCCATGGTGGTGGCTGCACAACCCGCCTCTTGGATATATAGGAGATTGTGATTGTCGAAGTGGTCAAGACTCGCGCATTTTGCATGTGGGTTGACTGTTTGCCTCCTGTCAATTCGTATGTCCGGACAATAACTTCACTAAGTTTATTAAGATTGATGCGTGCAATTTGAATTTGTTGTTTGGGCCCTATTTATACCATAAGCCCCATCCACAGAGTGTCAAGAAACGAGAGCAAAGTTGTTAAATATGTGAGATAGGGAGTAAGAATATAAAGATTGAGTTTGTTAGATGATCCTAATTTGTATGTTTGATCGTCTTGTGGCATTATGCGCAGTGGGTTCAACTGAGACTTCCTGGGTTGACATAATGCTTGACTTCTTTCAAAGTTGGTAAACGATGTCACAAATAATCTTCGTACTTCTTCCAATAATGTGGAGGGTGTGGAGTTCAATGGTTCAAGGAAAATTTTGAAAATTGAAATTTCTTCTTTTCCTCCTCGATTTACTCGTTTTGTACTATTATATCGAGGACATGACAATAAAATATTTCCACGCTATCAATATAATCAATTCTACGGCCCTTTCATCGAAACATGTTCCTCCCTTATTATGCCGCCAACTCTTCGAGTTCTTGGGCATAAAAAGGCAACTTCCTTCATGACAGTCATAATGGATATTTTCTAAGCGTGGGTCCCGTTATCTATAAATGGGCTCCCTTAATATCTTTCCCATTCCTTTACATCTTTGATCATCGTACTTGCTTACAAGGTCTGTTTCATTTTTAAGTCATCTCTCCAGATCCTCCTCGGTCATTGTTTCAAAGTTGTCATTCATCCGTCAATACAAGTAAGCTTTATCCTTTTCTCTACTATTTTCCATCATTTTATATGGAATTCCCGCCATTATTACAAAAGCAACGGATTATTACCAAAGAAATTAAATGCTAAAGATACACCAGAATTCCAGTCCCTAATTCCTAGTCTTTAGGCTTAATTGGATGCACGTACAAGCATTAATTCAGGGAAATTGAATGATGAGCTCAAAATATGCAATATGCGTAATTTAAGACACACATCACTCACTGTTAAAGTAGTTTATAACACATGAGATTTCTAAATTACTGGGGGGGGTATTAATCATATCACCTCCCTCAAATTCTAACCCTTTCTTTTTTTAAACAAAAATTTCAAATGCAGATACTAGACTCACCTTTGGTTCCTGGCGGAAGACATTGTTGCCCACGCCTAGGAGAAGGACCTCGATTTTGACACAATGCATGGAGAAAAAAAGAACAATCAAGGGGTGATGCATGGTTTCCACTATCCGAAGAGTCGTGGCTCGACAAAAGCGGTGGTACTAGACGCAAGCGTCATCCAACTTCTCTCCGCGTATCCCATCAACTCAAGCCGAGATTCACTAGCATTGCTTGCTCCCTCCTCTTCAAAGTAGGAATTGATAGTGGGCAAGCACCAATCACAACCCCCACCAAGTTTCGAGAGCCAAACCCCAGTCATCATCACCAATTTCAAAGTAGAGATCGATAATAAGGGCCTCCCACTAGCAATCATGGACTGAGTGGCAAGAGTGGGCTTGCTGACAGGGGAAGAGGTAGACAAGAACATGGTCGAGCTTCATCAAATTCATATGAAAGCAACGAAATAAAGATTTCTTGGAATTTTTTGGCTCAGTCAACGTAACATTTCTTCAGTCAATCCGAGAAATTGGGTCCGTCCCCCAATACTCACCAACACAAGCCCAACTCTCTTTGTGCATCAAAAGGAAAATAGAGATTGATGATTAGCCCAAGAAAACAAGTCCAAGTGCATATATTTTCATATATAAAAAAATAGACCTTACGGCTCCATTAGCTTTCCCTCGAGGATTGCTCTTTTTTGCGGGTCATCTGACTAGTGGACTAGCAACGGCGAATGGAAAGAACATGTCCCGCCAATAGCCACGAGTTTGCTAAGTTGAAATTTTCAGGGGTTGTCACGTTCTTGTGCAATTAGACATCTGTGAGATCTCTTCAAAACTATTTTCTCCCAAATTTTATTTCTTTAAGAAACTACATGTTCAACAATACAATTTTCGCTAATAAGAGACGCCTAGATTTTTGTTGAGTCTTTGACTCAATTGGAAATTGAGGTGGTCCAGCCTTATTCTTGAAGAAAGATATAGATGTTTCAACTTTGTGATATTTTTTAACTTCATTGATTTCATTGCTAAAAATTCATGTACTGATTTGATCTAGCATTGTGCAGGAGTATACGACTAGCTGGACACTAACAAACACTGGCTTTTCAAGCAAAACTTCCCCATACTCAACAACAATTCGATTTTCATGCTTTTTTTTAGGGAAGCTCACAAAAAATTAACTAAATTATATATTAACGTCTCACTCTACTGATGTGACTAAAGCAGGAGACGCCATCAATCGAATCAATTAAAATACAGTGAAACCTGAAACTTTATACCTTCTAATAGTTAAGAATGAGTTTTAAAGAACATTCAACCACTGCACCACCAATTAACTATCGCTAACGAATTCGAATCTACAATGTCACCTTCATGAACCACTTGCAATATGAGAAACCACCATTGAAACTACCGACGCGCTTCTCTATTATGGAGAGTGTGAATTAACCACTAACCCGGTTTTCTTGCTTAACTAATCGTTTCTTTGATTCTTCAAAAATAAAATCAAACCTGATTTTTCGATTCGGTTAACCCGAAAATCATTACGGTTTCGCGGCTTTCGCCATAACAATTCCGGTGGGTCAGGCTCTGATATTGACCCGGATTTGGCATAATCAGATGTATTTCACCAGCACCACCGAAAACACACAGTGAATAAACACGCAACTCTCCTTTTCCTTAGATTCTCAGTTTCTGCCTCTCTATTTTTATAATATTGATCCCCTTTTCGGCGCAGCTGTCACACTACTTTACTTAAATTGTGGATGAATGATTAAGGAATAATTGAATTTTAATCCGTCAATCCCCAATTGATCTGCCGTGAATTCAGTGGATTTAGGACGGAAAAAGGTAGCAGTGGCCATGGAGGTCCGGAACGACGTCGTTGGGGCGGGTAATTTGTCGCCGGCAGATCGGGAGT
This sequence comes from Rubia tinctorum, assembly GCA_032355605.1. Lineage (NCBI taxonomy): Eukaryota > Viridiplantae > Streptophyta > Magnoliopsida > Gentianales > Rubiaceae > Rubia > Rubia tinctorum. The sequence continues at coordinate 7,793,832 of JAULKM010000007.1, forward strand.
CATCGCCGGCTACCTCCAAACAACCCAAGATATCTCCGGTCGCTGTCGACACCAATTCCGTTACCCAGAGGTTGCAGAAAGAACTGATGGCTCTCATGGTACGTTTTCACTGTTAATTCTTATGTTGTCTTTCTTCTTTCGTGTTGAATCTGTTGATTGTTTGAAATTTCGTACTTGAATTGACATAAGGTGCTTGAATGATTAGGCATAGTGGTGTTTTAAAAAACTTACAATATAATGGACGGAGGACAACAAGATGTTCTTTGTTTGTACATGTAGTAGATGTTTGAAAGATTTCCTAGTACTAGCTGATTAAGTTTTATGGTTTGGTTGCATTAGAAGCATTGCAAATGTAAATTTTTGCTTCAAAAATATGTCTGTGACAGTTTAATTGTAAGGCGATTGCTTGTGTATTCTTGGTGATTGAATGAGTTAATGTGATTCTTCAGTGTTAAAAGAGACTGCTGGAGTTTGCTTCTAGAGACTTCTGCTTAAGTAGTACCGCCATATCTTTGATAGTCAAGTTTTCTTTTGACTCGTAATGGTTGGCGACTAATCACACGATCATAACTTGTAATGGTTATGAAGTTTACAACTTTCTGATCTTTTCCAGTCATTATTATGGCTAAGAAAATCATTCAACCTCCATGTGATAATAGAGGATGGATATCATGTGATTTAGAGTGCTATAGATTCAACACACCAGAAACTTTATATCACAGGATATCGTGACTTAATGCCATTCTTCGATGTTAATAGCTTGGGTGAATTTTTGTAGTTTAAATGTTTATTTCTCTGGCATTTGGCTACTCCAATTGCTATTCACTTCTTAGTGATGTAGCCTGGAAAATCTGGCTGCCCGTCAGTATTCAGTTAGCAAAATCACGGGAGAGCAATGATAGATCAGTGCTCATTATTGACTATGGAGTCACCTATATTGGGTTATAGTACAGTGAAATAAATACTTTGGTTGAATTCAATCTGTTGAAGTAATTAAATTAGCTAGTTTAACTTGTATGAAGTTAAACGAGAGTCAACTAAATTTGACAACAGCCCATATCAATAATACTTAGTAAATATGATGAAGATAAAAAGAAACTCAAATGTTACAAACCTTGCTAAAGTAAATTTTTTGTTTAAGTTCTACCGCAATATCTTTGACAGTTGTGTTTTTTAAAAACTCAAAAATCGAAATGGTTGGCTATTGTTCACATGATCATTTCTTGCGGTGGTTATCAAGTTTTCAACTTTCTATTCTTTTCCAATCATTATGGTTAAGAAAATCATTCAACTTCCTTGGGATAATGGAGGTTGAATATCATGGGATTTAAAGTACTATATACTCCCTCAGTCCCACTTCATATTACTTAATTTGACTTTGAGGAGTCAACTGCATCAATGTATAAACATTAATATCTTTATTTATATGTGTAAAAAAATTCTGAAAAAATAAAAACTTAAAATTATATGTTACAATGAATCCAACAACATATAACATGATAATAATTTTACATATACAATAACAGAATTTTGGGGTCGAAGTTGGCTAATTTTGACTTGCAAAAGTCAAATTAAGCAATATGAAGTGAAACGGATGGAGTATTCAACACACCAAAAACCAAGTAGCTGTAATGATAAAATAAAAGTTTGGGTGAACTTTTAAACTTAAAATGTTTATTTGTTTGGTATTTTGGCTTGTACAATTTCTATTAACTTCTTAGTGATGTAGCCAGGAAAAATCTGTCTGCCTGTCTATGTTCACTATTCAGTTAGCAAATCATTAAAGAACAGTTTTAGGTCAGGTTCAAGCCTTCTGAGATTCTCGTCAAATATTATGCCAGCTACTAATCCTTAATAATTCCTTATTAAATTAAATCGAATTGAAACATATGATCGGATAACTGCTGCATCAAACACTGCATCAATTTCTTCTTCAAATTGAAGTATATTCTCTATAGTGTCAGCATATGTTATCATTTAAATTTTCATTCATAGGCTATGTGTCATAGGAACAGTCTAAGTTGTTCTGTGTCTTTTCCTTTTTGCTGAATCTGTGCCTTAGTTTTTTGAATCTTTCATGTGACTGTATGACTGAAATCCGATTGTTCTTCTGTGCTCCAAATTTGATACTTTGCATCCTTCACGCATGCAGATGAGTGGAGGGGATATTGGAGTCTCTGCTTTCCCTGAGGGTGAAAACATATTTACTTGGATTGGCACCATTGAAGGTGGTGAAGGGACTATGTACGATGGTCTGTCTTACAAGCTCTCTTTACGCTTTCCCATCGATTACCCTTTCAAGCCTCCACATGTAAAGTTTGAGACGATGTGTTTCCATCCCAATGTTGACCAGTATGGAAATATTTGCTTGGACATCTTACAGGTATTGATTGTCCTTAGGAATTCTGAACAGTGAAAGTAAATTTGATTCCGATGCAACAAAAACTATGAGTTCATGCTTCCCTCTCCTGATATGGTGCCGTTGTATATAATTGACTCAAGTTATGGTTGTACAACTAAGCTTATGTAATAAATAAATTTTGACCCTTTTGCAGTATATTGTCCAAGATCAAGATTAGAAGTTGAAACTTTCATTGATTTTTTGTTTTGTCTTGAAGGACAAGTGGTCTTCAGCATATGATTGCAGAACCATTCTTCTATCCATCCAGAGTTTGTTAGGAGGTTTGGAAGTACCTAGTGCCTTTATAATCTTTTTATTTCCCCCCTCCTGTTTGGCTAGACTGTCATTTTATATGCCTGGTTTTATTCTATACATGCAGAGCCCAATAATGAAAGTCCTTTAAACAACTCTGCTGCTGCACTCTGGAAGAATCCAGAAGGTTAAAATTCCTATTGTCATATCACTTTCAACGGCAATTTTTTTTCCAGTTCTCCATAATGTCACCTTGTTCTGTGACTGCCTCTGTATGTTTTCACTTTACACTCGAGTAAGAATTTAAGAAACAAGCTATCACTGAATCACCCTAAAATGTTGCTTTATTTTGGTTGGTCTCCTTTTGGAAGATTAAAACTTTGCAATAGCTCTAAGGTAGAGAGTGTGTCCCCAACGATTTTAACTTTAAAGAGGGTTTCTTTCGATTAGCATTAGTTTTTCCTTGTGATGCTTTCTTTATAGATGCAAAATACTGAACTTTGAAAATTGTCTTGCAGAATATAGAAAGATGGTTCGAAAGTATTACATGAGCGGAGAAGTATCCGAGAGCTGATCTGTATTGATTAGACCATGTTCAATGGTAGAAACCGCTACCGGTTCCTTACCAATTAAATATATTATTTTTTCTCATTTTCTCTTTTTTCATCCAACTTTAAGAAACCACTTAAGAAATCATTCACTTTCTCCTCCACAATGGTAAGCAACCACTTTATACTATTTATGGACCCCATTTGATTTTCTCTATCATACTCATTAATTTTACCATTAACATTTAATTTATTTAGATTTGTGCACAAAAAACAAGTTAAATGTGAAATTTAATATTAAATTTCATATTCTACCAATTAATTTTCATCCTTTTCAAAATTAATAATTTCGGTTTGTGTTAAAATAAAATATTTTTTATGTTATAAAATTCGCTTATCAATTAAACAAACAAAAAGGCTGGAATTAAACAAAACAAAAATGGCTGGCACGGCTAAATTTTTTTTTAAAAAAAATGGACATTCAGTAACAAGGGCCGGTCAAATTTCTCAAGCGGCCAAGACAAAGGACACCATGTGCGTGTCAGGGCAATTAGCCAGCTTTTGGTCAGGGAACCGGTTTCTTGACTGGTTCCCACACAAGAAACTAAGGACCGGTTTTTTAACTAAAAACCAGTCTAAAAACCATCATTGTGGGTGTTATTGATTTTTAGAGCGATTTTTTAACATTAAGAAACTACCACTTCCGATGCCCTAAGTACATATGAATTCACCAACCCCCAAGGGTACGTTTCAAACTCCAAGTGCAGGGATCACCCATACAAAACTTGGTACTTTCCCATTTGTATGAGACGGCATATTATTAATTCACAATCGATAATTCATGCATAAGAATACGGCAATTTCACAAATAAGTTTGAAACCAACAAATTTTATAGTTAAGCTTCCTCGGATCGGGGAAGAAAACACAAAACCATTATGAAAAATTTATAAAAAGAAAAAACACAGAAAAAAGAATTCAGTTTAAGGTATTAAAAAGGAAAAAAGAAAAGCAAGATGAAATCAAGTTCCATATCAGAATCGAAATTATATGAAGCACTCACCTGCATGTTGTTGTACCTGTTGAAGGTCTTTCTGCATATGCTGCAAGAAAATTGCATGGGTCCAACAAGGATCTGTGCTGGAGTTGGAATCCAAAATCGACTCTCAGATGCCTTCCAACCAGAATCAGGTACAGCCTTTTCCTTCAACTCGAACGTTCGGTTGCTCTCACTGTCAGAATAAGGCAGCCCTATGTTCAAAGCCACCGTCACTTTCTCTACTTCATCGCCAAAGATTCTTCCATCTTGCTTGTCTTCCTCCTTCACACTGTTTTTGAGGTCGAATTGGCTTATGAGAGGGAGGCATCGCGCCGGTTCGCACACAAATTCTTGCTGAGGACTACAGAATAATGGCAGTCTCAACATAGTACTGATGCCTGAGGAATCCCACATGAATTCTTGCTGTGTTATTGAAGATAAGGAAGATGAAGGCTTGAGCCATTCAATGAAGTTTGGAGTAGCTGCTGCTTGGATGTTTGAGAATGGACTCATTTCGTCAACTCTCGGATTATCCGGTGGTGATTTCTTGGTTTATATGTACACTCGTTTACTTTGTGTGGGAAAGTGTATACTTGAGTTTGATTTACCAAAAGCTAAAAATGTGGTTTGGTTTTGTCTAGTCCTTTGAAAACTTTTCCACCATTCGCCGTTGTATGGTGTAGAATGTTTCGCACATGAACAGGAATGTAAACACAAGGTAATTAGTGGTGGGGTTTAACAAAATGGCAGTCAAAAAGATACGAGAGACTGTTTTTCTTTTTCCTTCTTTTCTTCATATAATTTACATGGAATACTAACCACACTGTCCCATCTCAATTAATTAAATAAGCTCGTTCGTTGGGCTTATCATTGCATGTTACAGTCTCTCTAACCACTCAGCTCAGTCGCCACCGTTAAATGCTTTTTCCAAAAATTCTTCCCACTCTAAGCATTTTCATTTCAGCCACCAAAACCTGACCCAGTCATGCCGGCATCTTCACTTAGAGCGATCCCACCCTCCTTTGCAGATCCATTCGCACCAAAGTCATTCAAACAGGTTGACAAGTTTGTTCTAAACCCAACCAAACCATATAGGATAAATAGTAAAACTTGTACTTTTTTTTTCATTGAAATTTACATTTAGATATCCTGTTTTGAAGTTCTCCTTTAAGAAGCCTTTAAATTTTTTTCATTGACATTTACATTTAGATACCTGGTTTATTATGTGACAGGTTATGTTGGTTCTCACCGCGTCGTTTAGGGTAATGGTTCTTCACTCCTAGTTCTTATGTTTGTGATTCTCGAATTTCTAAGTCTCTGTCTCTTTGATAATGGGCTTGTTGTGTCTGACATCACTAAAAATTTGTTTTCGATTAGCAAATTAACTCATGATTTAAACTTTGTTATCTGCTTTGATGATCACCCATTTATTATTCAACATAAAATCACTGGTGAAATCTTGGATCACGGTCACAGTGAAAATGAGTTTTATGTTATTGACTATGGTGCATCCGTTTTATTGTCTACCGTGGAATCAAATAAATCGCATGCATCTTTTAAAACTTGGCACAGTAGACTTGGTCATGTTCCGCATTCCATTTTTTTAGTTTGCGTGCTTTTGGATCCTTATCTGTCTCATCGGTTTTGCCCAAATCAACCCTTTGTGACGCATGTTAAAAGGCTAAAGGGAAGCGTTTATCTTTTCATTCAAATGATAAACATGCTGCTAGATTTATGGTAGCCCTCTCTTATTTTCTCTGTTGATGGTTTGTTCTATTATGCCTTTTTCTTTGATGATCATTCACCACTCTCGTGGTATTACCCCCTGCGTCTGCATAATTAGGTCTCTTCCATCATGAGGTGTTTCAGAATGATGGAGGAACTGAGTTCGTAAATGGTCGCTTATACTCTCACTCTCAAAAAAGGGCATTCCCTATCAGATTTCTTGCTCATATACTCCTGAGCATAACTGTCAGGCCGAGTGCAAGGACCATCATATTGCTAAAATGGGCTTGTCTATGTTATACCACTCCCGTTCCTCTATCTTGCTGGCCCCATGCCTGTGTTGTAGCCGCTTATACCATAAATCGGTTACCCAGTCCTGTTCTTGACGGACGTTCACCATATGAAGTTATTAATGGATTGGTTCTCATATACACGAACTTCCATTTGTTTGGTTGTCGTGTTTACCCTTATTTTCATCTATATGCAGCTCACAAAAATGCTTCTCACAGTTTGCCCTGTGTTTTTATAATGTACAACTCACAGCTGTGTTTTTAATGTACAACTCACAGTATAAGGGATATCGATATTTGGATCTTACGTTTGCAAAGACACATGTCACCAGATAGGCTTGGTTTGACGACACTTCCTTCTCTTATGCCGATGGTTCTACTCTAATATTTCTGTTCTTTCTAGATGTCTCTACTTTTTTTGATCATGCTGATGTATCAGTTGATATTCCTATTTCTTCCAAAGTGGCATCTCTTCCTGCTCAGCTTTTCACTTTGGTTGCCGGCCTTCCTGGCTCATCGATGCTATCGTCCTCACCAACTACGACATCCTATTCTGTCTGTTCTGCCGATTCAGACCATCTAGTGGGCGCTCTGATGCATCCTGCTCCTCCTATCTCGCCATCGACCAGCTCATCTTGTTCACTGACCAGCTCTCCCGGTTCGCTGACCACTTTGTCGGCCTCTTCGCTGGTTGCAATGACCCGCCCCCTCCCAAGCATCATTGAACAAGAGAGGAGGACAGTTAGGGGTCAAAGATAAGATTTATATATTTCTCCCATTCTTACTGCTATACTACCAAGCATGGTGATAGTGGCAAGTACCGGGGCCATCCACAGAGATGTTAGGAATCTAGTAATCCACAAAACACAACTGTGGTTGGGTCCTCAATCCAACCACCTGTTAGGTATAAATAGTGTTGTGAAAATACTCATTGGGGGAGATTTTCAAATATCTACTACAAGCATGCAATCAACGGAATAAACAATATAAATAACACTCGGGAAACATTTGCTTAACATGGTCAATGTTATTCTTATCGTTAATTTCATAAAATACAAGAATTTAACCCTATTCTAGAGTTTGTGTCACGTGGTGCGGACAATGGTCAAAACTTCCTCCTATCTGTCACATAGAGGTGCACTTATAAAATCTTCCATCAGTATCGTCTCGCATCCGCAAATAGGGGAGTGGAACAACGGTTATGGCACATTGCGCTGGTTTGATTCTCCCACCACAAACAAACTACTCCTAGGCCTACAAAGGCAAAGGAAGTAGTCGTCTTATCGATGGCTTCTAGGATCAACAAGATAATCCTAGTTTCTACCTACTCTATCTCTACCCGTAACCTTCGGACCTCTTTGGTCAGCTAACTAGATGCATTGTTGATTTTGATGATTAACAAAAGTAACCTTTATGCACATGCCTAGTTCCGGACTATCGTCACCCTAAGTGCATCTAGGTTTCCTTAACCGGGAAGCAACAATAGTGCGCCAACATGAAAGTACACCCGATTGTGTGCTAACAAAGTGCGACAATCATGCAATTCACAAGAATATTAAGATCAAGCCACGACCCGTGTTGGCCAAAGAGGCTCGTTCCGGTGCGAGATTTAGACTAGAAAACCAATAATGACCGTCTAAACCCTTTGTCGTGCAAACCTAACTAAAAATAGCAATCAACTAATCATAATATGATAATAAATGTATTAAATGTATCGGCTAGCACATGAATAATAGTGCACATCAATCCCCCAACATTTAAACCTTTACTCGTCCTCGAGTAAACAAAAACGAGAAAATATCTAAGCGAAATGTAGCATGCAAAGAGAAGTTAGCCAATACATTCAACTTATTCCCAATCTAAAGAAGTAAGAATCTCACAACCCTCACACTCCTCGAAGTTGCTAAAGTAACCTAAACATCCCAAAATATTGTGAAGAAAAAAGTAAGTATGAAAGATAAGTGTTGAACTATTTTACTCCCCCAAAGAAACTGCCGAAGATAATCCAAGAGATGTTGATGAAGAAACTGCCTACGATGGCCAAATAATGTTGAAGTTCTATTTCAAAATTTTCTCATTTTTCCTAGGAGCCCTTTCGGGTTTTAATTCTAGAATTCACACATGTTAAGCTCACCATCTCACCTTTTTCCACACGGCCTCTCATTTATGCCTAGGTTTTTTAACCTAGTAGGCCCTAGCCTCTCATTTTTACCTAGGGCTTTTGACCTATCCAGATTTTACTTCCCATTTTTTCCTAAGTTACCCTTTCGGGTTTCCAACTTAGCCGAGTATATATATATATATATATATATATATATATTTTCATTTTTGTGTCTAGCACAAAATGCCTCAAAGTTGGGCTTCATACTACAAAAGATAGTGAAAGAAAAATTTACACCACAAACGTGTTCATCCCAAAAAATTCCCCAACAAAGTGATAACCAACTAAAGATCACACCACCAAAGGTTCTACCAACATCCCAAAACAAAACAAACGAACAAAATAAAGCCACACTAAAAACACAAGGAATCCCAAGATGAAAACTCCTAAGTGTTTCACTACTCCCTCCCCCACACTTGAACTTTCCATAGTCCCCAATGCAATGAATCAATAAAAATCATAAGTGGGGAAGAGAAATGTAGTGAAGCTCACTCATGTGACCCTAAAGGGTCCCTATTCTCGTGCCGAGTCTCGTACCTCCTCTTGTGCCGAGTCTCGTACCTCCTCCTTCTCTCCTCTCGAGGCATCTCATACCTCTCAATAGGAATGACATCTTTGAAACCATCTAGATTCGAAAGGTGAAGTGTCTCAAACACTTCCTCGATGGCCTCTTCATGAGCTTCCGACCTCTCATCCACGATGGCAAACTCTTCCTTCATTTTCTGCTCAATGGAATCCAATCTAGACCCCCCAAGTGCGCATGGTGTCCTCCATAGAATCTAGACGCATCCCAAATTTATACAACTGAAAGCTCATCCCACCTACTACTTCACTGATATCCCTTACAATCTTGATAGAACTAACAAGTTACTCTCCGAAGATATGGAATGGATAAAAAAATTGTGGGTAGGATAATGTGGCTAGCAGGTGCTCTAACTGGGATCTCCCTATCATCCTCCTCGATGTATATATCCGGATTTGATAGGTTTATATAGAAATTCTTCTCAAACCTCGGATCAGGGGCTATGAAAAGGTCATCCAACACCGTATCCTGATCGATAGCTGTGCGCTCTGGCCGGGGTGGAATCATGAAATTACACACCTAAGAGCCACCATATAGCCATACAAAGTGATCCTCTGAAGTAGTGGTGGTCACCGTCCCTTCTTTTGCTAGCCTGTCCATAGTGTACCATGTTCATGAACTACCCAAGTTCGCCACCACCAATGAAGAAGGAGATGAATGGCCCAATTGTTGGGCTAAGAGTCTAACCATACCTCCCATGGAGATCTTGCCACCTTTCCTGTTTCCCTTTGCAAGGCACTCATCCACGAAGGCCGCAACCATGCAGGGGTTAAAGTTTCCCTCTGGAGTCATTACCCAAAAGACATGGACATTCGACCCCGAACATTGGTAGATTTCCCCATGACAGAACACTCCCATAACCAACAATCCCTGAAGATAATACAATGTTGGGTGGACGATTTCCATGCTCTTGCAAAGGTGCTTCCTTTCTGTGCTCGATAGGATCTTGAAAAAGTTGCTCAACGAGAATGGAATACCTTGTCGGTGATTCCTTGGAATTTACTTCCCGTACTTCCACCCAAATGTAGGGAAATGTCCCGATGTGACATAGTGTATTCACTGTCATCCAAGTGGAATCAGATGAGTCTCCTTCCCCCACTATCCTTCATTTCCTCCAAAGTCGCCAAGAATTTCAAAGTCCATCGATTATAGGTATTTGAATACCTGGCCAAGAAACCCTCTGGGCTTATCCTACGAAGCAAGTACATGAAAGGATCGAGTAGGCCTAGAGCTCCCAAAGTTTCTTTGTAAGCAAACTTTGTTTCCAAGATAGTCTGCTTCGGGCAGTTTAGGTACCTCCACCTCTGGCCACACCCTCAAATTTTTTAGTCAAACCCATGAATTCATCAATGATAAATGCGGGGTTGGGAGGACGGGATGTTGCGGCTCTCGTTTCCCAACCTTGGCCGGCTTCTTCCCCTTGTTACCCCGGGAAGTGGTTTCCTTTTCTGACATTTTCCTCTTTGGAGCCATCCTATTCACAACAACAAAAAGCTGTAATGCTAGGATAACCCAAGGCTTGCATTAAGATTCATTAAAAAAGAACATTCCTTCCTAAATAGCCAACAATTCAAACCATGTTATCTCATATAAAAGCTATTCAATCAAGAACCATTATTTCTAAACTATCAACCCATGAACAATCATAGCATTCCATCAAGAAGATCATGAAATCAAGAAATATTCCTCTTAAATCATCACATTCAATGAAGACCGAAACATAAGAACAATACACCCACCCCACACTTAGTTTGGCACAAAATCATTCAAATATCTAAAAATTCTCTCCCAAAAACAACTCTCAACATATTTCCAAGCACAAAGCTCGTCCAGAAATCAACATCATGCTAAATAAAAAAAGTAAACATAGAGCTCCAAGGATTACTCGGAATTTCAAGCCAAGAGATGAAGAATCCACACAAAAAGAAACAAAAATGCTAGTTTTTGTGAAAAGTGGCCCAAAATTTTGAAATATCCCAAGGAAAGGTGAGAGTGAGTGTTCTTGAGAAATTTTAATGAGCCAAATGAATCCTATGTGTGAGGTAATGTACTATGGATCATTATTTTCAGCAAAGAATGTGAATAAAAAAGAGGTACAAATGAGATACGGATGACATTTTTGAAATTAGAGAGTGAGAGGGACAAAAGTACCAATCAATTTATGCATAAGGGGGGGGGGGTGTTTATGTACTATTTACACCAACACCTAGAGGGAAAAAGATTTTTCTGAATTAATGAGCCAAGAATTCCATATTTTAGCTTAAAATTTAAATTTTTGGCCCAAAAATCGCATCATATAAGTCTGGCACTAGGCACCACTCGTGCCATACACCCAACATGACCCATGCTAGAGATACCTTTGGGCCATTCCAAGAGGAATGGGTCATGCTAGACTTCAGCACGAGGCCCC
>JAULKM010000007.1:7813930-7828624 GCA_032355605.1 Rubia tinctorum
ATTGAAGTGAGCACGAAAAAAGTAGGAGGAAAAAAGGGGTACTTGGGTATAAGTTTACATATTTTGGCCAGTCACCGGTATATCTGCACTTTTGAAAATCAGCATGGGTACATTAGTACTTTTGAAAAACTGAGGGTTATATTTGTACTTTCCAAAGAACCGAGTGTCATCTAAGCATTTTACTCAAAAAATTATTAATTACCCTAAAAGAAGAGAAAAATGGATAGCTTGATACACATTTGGTAGGCAGAACAGGAAACTCCAAACAGAAACCCATCTGGAAGAAAGGTAGTTCAATTCAATGGTGAAGCAATTGTTGTGACGCGGATTCCCAGTGCGTACAGAAATGGGGCTCATCATCAAAACTCACAACCCTACAGGGATACCTCCCTTGCTCAACCAGACATCTTAAATTTTGATCGAAAATTCTAGTGTTTGGAAAAGGCTAAAGATGAAGCAAAATGGGGATTTTAATTTATGATGACTGATGGATTATAATCCAAACGGGTTGTTCTCTGTTTAAATTATAGTCCATGTGCAGGGATTTCATTTTGGGCTTAATTTAGTACTAGTAGTACTGTCCAGTACAACATGAAATAAAATAATATAATAAGGAAAGGAAACAAAATATTATCCAAATGAGAATAGAAAACATAATCTTTCAAGAATGAAAATCTTGAACAGATCCAAGTATTACCAAAATATAAGCTCAGCCCACAAGAATCAATGGACTAAATCTATGTAGCGATTGGAACCACCGGCCCATGTCTTTCACTGCCGTGCAGTGCACAAACGCCATCATGCAATTTCGTAGGGTTTGCGATCTCTCCCTCCGTTTATCCCTGTTCTTCTACTTTTGATATTTCATTATTCATATTATGGGTCTAAAGATGGGTGTCCAAGTCTTCAAAAGCCTCGTAATTCTTGTAAATCCCTTAAAATACTCAATTATTCATAGCATCTCTGGATCACAAAATTGCACTGTGTATGTGAAAATAAACACTCTATAATATGCTAATAATGACTACATATGCTATAGAAAATATATCATATCAAATACCTCCATACTTAGACTTGCTCATCCTCGAGTCAGGAAATAATACATATTCATGAAAGAGTTACAAAGCATCAAGGTCTAAGTAGGTATAAACTAGTAATCATACCAATGAAAAAAAATAAGCACAACACATATATGAGTGGATGTGATCTTTACCTTTTTCTTTTATCCTGCTTGACTTTTTTAGTTTTTCACCTAATCACTCTTTTTAAATTTAAACTTAGCTTTGCACCAGCATATACCTTTCGGACTTACCTACTTATTGCCTAAGTCATCCTTTTGGACTTTTTACCTATCCCGTGATTTTTAATCTACATGTTTCCCATTTCCCCTTCTTATTCCTCATTATTTTCATATTTCAATTTATTTTCAAGAAAAAGTGCAACCGTGCAACATACAAATCAGCAAGTATTATCCCTCCCCAAGCACTAAAGGTTGCATTGTGCTCAATGCAAAAGAAATAATAGAATAATTGGAGAAAATTATAAGAAAACTCACTGAATGAGCAATCTTTACATATTCAAGGAGTACAAATCAATACATAAAACTCACTGAATGAGCAATCTTTACATATAAGGAATGAGCAATTCCTTCATAGTTAGATGAATGAACACATCCAAAGCATATTCAAGGAGTACAAATCATGATTCATATCATGACAATCGAACAAAAGTGATGTACGACCCCTCTTGCTGCAAATTAGAATCCTCTAACAATACAAACCTTCAAAGTATATGGTAATGAGAGGTGTACATGTGGATATGTGGTAGGAGGATATATTATAAGTGGAGAAAGGTATGTGGTGTTTAAGAAGGAAAATATATGTAGGCGAATGGTGGTATTAGAAAAGGAATATATGTTTGGGTTAGAAAAGAAAATTTTAAGGTAGAAAGACGGAAGGAAAGGTATGGGATTAGTATGGGGAGTGTATATGGAAAGAGTGGTATGTAAAAGGTAACAATTTAGTAGGATTAGGTCTGAAATTAGAAAATAAATCCAAGTTCTCAAAGTACTGAGACCCTAGTTTTTTTAGTATAGAAATTTCTCACATCTACATGTTAGTGATTCCAATAGCGAATATATATATTGAATTTGAAAAAAAATCTAAATTAGTTACCTACGTACTTACCTTGGGTTGTCTTCCAAGTAGCGCCTTTCGTTCATGTCGTTGGGTTGACATTCTTCCATGGTCTCACTCCTTATGTCTTGGTTCGGATATAACCAACACATCTATCCTTTTTCCCCTGAACTCTTCATGGTATAGTTTCAAACTATGGGCACTCACATTGAATATATAGACATTCCTTTCATTCTCAATCTCAACTGCTCCATGAGGAAATAATTGTACCACTGTGCATGGGCCATCCCAACGAGATACGAGTTTTCCAGAAAAAAGGCAAAGGCAAGAAAGAAACAATAAGACTTTATCTCTGGCTTTAAAGTCTTTTCTCAAGATAAGCTTATCATGCCAAGTCTTCATTTTCTCCTTGTAAATGACTACATTATCATAAAAATCACGACGAATCTCCTCTATCTCTTGCAACTGCAATTTTCAAATCTCTCCTACCTCATCCACGCATATGTTGCATTGATTTACAGACCAATGTTCTTTATGCTCGAGCTCTATAGGTATATGTAAATATTTACCAAAGATAAACCTAAAAGGAGACATCCCTATAGGAGTCTTATAAGTTGTGCAATAAGTCCATAAAGCATCATCCAATCTAAAACTTCAATCATTCCATTTGGGAGAAACAGTCTTCTCAAGGATGCTTTTGATTTCCTTGTTGGAAACTTCTGCTTGTCCATTGGTCTGTAGGTGATAGGCTATGTAAATTAACATAGTATTTATTTAATAGAAATATACTACCTTATTACAAAAGTGAGTTCAGCTATCACTTATAGTAGATCAAGGGACTCCAAAAGATGTTCCCTTTTAAAAATTATTTACAATTTTAGAATCATCAGTCTTGGTTGGCTTTTATATCCACTCATTTGGAAACTCAGTCAACCGCTAACAAAATATTTTGATTACCAAAGGTGGTATGAAAAGATCCTATAAATTCAAACCCCGAACCTTAATTATCTCACTAATGTGGTTGGTTCCTTCTAAATAATAGTGGTGATCGGAAGTTAAAGCTCCCTGGTGCTCTTCTCCTTGAATCATACGATCAAAGATCCCGATTAGCCACTGGTTAAAAACTCTTATGATCAAGTTAGTATCTTTTCTCAAGAGAATATAATTTTAGTAATTTGTCCCTTACCTTCCTCTCTTAACCTCTCCACTATTTGTAGTCTTGTCAAGGTACGACCGTGGAGGCATAGTATCCACCTACTGGATATATGTGTGTTCAAGACCCATGACACTTGGTATGCTAGTTGTGGTGATTGTAGCCATCGTGGTGGCTGCACAACCCACATCTCGGATATATAGGAGATAGTGATTGTCGAAATGGTCAAGGCTTGCATATTTTGTGTTGTGGGTTGACTGTACGCTTCCCGTCAATTTGTATGTCCGAACAATAGTTTCACTAAGTTTATTAAGACCGCTGTGTACAATTTGGATTGCTATTTGGACCATATTTATACCATAAGCCCCATCCACAGTGTATCGAGGAGCGAGAGCAAAGCTGTTGAATGTGTGAGATAGGCGTAAGAATATAAAGATTGAGTTCGTGAAATGATCATGATTTGTGTGTTTGATCGTCTTGTGGCATTATGCATAATGGTGTCAATTGAGACTTCGTGGGTTAACATAATGCTTGGATTCTTTCAAAATATGGTAAATGGTGTCACAAATCAATTTTGTACTTCTTCCAATAATGTGAAGGGTGTGGTGTTCAATGGTTGAAGGGAAAATTTTAAAATTGAAATTCGTTCTTTTCTTCCTCGATATATCCATTTTTTATTTGTCTATCAAGGGCAGGTAAATAAAAATATTTCCATGTCATCACTGTAATAATTTTTGGGGCACTTTCATCGAAACACATTCCTCCCTTGTTATGCCGCCAAGTCTATGAGTTCTTGGCCATGGAAAAGGCAACTTCCTTCATGACATTTGTATCTTTTTTTGCGTATTTTGATAATGGATATTTTCTAAGTGTGGGGCCCATTTTCTATAAATGTCTCCCCAAATATTCTTCCCCTCCCTTTACCTCTTTGATCATTGTACTTTCTTCCAAGGTGTGTATTAATTTCTAAGTCATCTCTCCGGATCCTCCTCGATCATTGTTACAAAGTTGTCGTTGCTCCGTCAATACAAGTAAGCTTTATCCTTTTCTCTGTTATTTCAATCCTTTTATATGGAATCCCCCACCATTATTACAAAAGTAATGAATTATCGCCAAAGAAGTTAATCACTAACGATACACCAGAATTGCAGTCCCGAATTCCTAGTGTGCAAGCTCAATTGGAGGCTCATATAAGCATTAATTCAGGATAAATCAATGATGAGCTCACAAAAGGCAACATGTGTAATTTAAGGTACACATCACTCACTGTCAAAGGAGTTCATAACATAGGAGCTTTCTCAACAATAAAGAAGAGTGACTACTTATATATCCTCCTTCAAAGTCTAACGTTTTTAAAAAAATCAAAATTTTCAAATACAGATAATAGAGTCACCTCGGTTCCTGACGGAAGACACTGATGTTCATGCCTAAGAGAAAGACCTTTCCTTTGACCTAATGTATGGAGAAGAATAGAATATTCAAGGGTGATGCATGGTCTCCACAAGTTGAAGAGTCGTGGCCCGACAAAAGCAGCGGTACTAGACTCAAGTGTCATCCAACTTCTCTCTGCACATCCAATCAACACACTCTGAGATTTGCCAGCATTGCCTGCTCCTTTCTCTTCAGAGTAGGAATTGACAGTGGGCAAGAACCAATCACAACTGCCACTGGACTTTGAGAGACAAACCCCAATTGTCATCACCGATTTCGAAGTAGAGATCATTAATGAGTGTCTCCCGCTAGCAATCATGGATCGCCGATAAGTGGAAAAAGTGGGCTAGCTGATAGGGAAAGTAAAAGGCGACAACTGATTCAGATTGGAAAATGGAGACAAGAACATGGTTAAGCTTCATGAAATTCATATGAGGTAGCAATATAAATAATTCTTGGAATTTTCTAGCTCACTCAACGTAAGATTTCTTCAGTCAATCCGAGAAATTGGGCCCGTCATTCAATACTCACTAACACTGGCCAAGTTTTTTTTACATTAAAAGGAAAATAGAGATTGATGATTAGCTCAAGGAAACAAGTCCAAGTGCAGAGAGAATTATTTATTTATTTTTAAAAAATAGACCTTACAGCTCCATAAAATTTCTCTCGAGAATTGTACATTTTTGTGGGCCATTCGACTACTGGACTTGCAGCGGCGAATGAAAAGAACATGTCCCCACCAACAACCACGAGTCTACTGAGTTAGAATTTTCAGGGACTGTCACATTCTTGTGCAATTAGACATCTACGAGATCTCTTCAGAAACATTTCCCCGCAAAATTTGTTTCTTTAAGAAACCTCATGCTCATTAATAAAATTTCCGCGAATAAGAGACGCTCTAGATTTTTATTGAGTTGTTGACTCAATTGGAAATTGAGGGGGCTTAGCCTTATCTTGGAATAAAGATATAGATGTTTTAACTTTGGGATACCATTTTTAACTTCATTGATTTTACTAATAACAATTCATGCACTGATTGATCTAACATTGATATGAATCTCCTTGCGAAAACTCTGGATTGCGAAATATTGGATCTTTATTTAAACTGAGAATTTGCCCAACTCAGTATAAATGCACGAAGAAGCAGCATCTAGCCCACAGGGTACACCCAACTCCGACTTGTTCTCTAAATAGCCCGCAGGTTTAGATCACAATGGTTCTTTATAAGCGTCTAGTCCGCAGGGTACACTTAAAAAGGAGATTGAAACTTAATTAACCCGCAGGATTAAGCAACAATGAAGATAATGAGAATAACTCAAAATTATGAATATTTGATTGATAAAAGTGTCTAAAAATCTCGGCCATCTCTTTTTTAAATAGAGATAAATTTTGGCCATTACAAAAGAAGACAGAATTCTGCAAAAACCTAGTTCAAACATGATTTGTCTTCTTTGTCCTAAAATAACTACAATTAAATGTTCTAATCTAATTCTAACAAAAATAAATCTCGGCTGAAATTGTAATGTCATAGCCGAAAACTAACTAACTAACTAATAGTATTCAATCCAAAATCTACCTATTTATTACCAGGCCCATGTGGCCAAATGTTAGGATTTATAAATTATAATTTATAAATTTATAAATCATGGCTTCTTTCTTCTGAACTTCTGCTGGGTTTTCTGCATTTGACCATCTCAAACATGCATTTTCGTAAGTATGCACAATCTCAATAAAAAAAACCTTGCAGAAAAAAGAGTATTGTGTATTCTTGACAAAGTTTTCTAGTTTTTCCTGAAAATCATAGTCAAATGTTTCTTGGGGATGTTTTTCATGCACACCATATACTCCTTCCATGTATTGAATTATAAATTTACTCCAAACACTGAATGCCATTTTGATATTCGTATCAAACATTGTGCAGGAGTATATGGCTAGCCAGACACCAACAAACACCGACTTTTCTAACAAAACTTCCCTAAACGTTACAACAATTCAATTTTCATGCCTTTTTAGGGAAGATCACATAAATCAACTAAATTACATATTAACATCCCACTCTACTGATATGACTAAAGTAGGAGACGACATCACTTGAATCAATTGAAATCCAGTGAAGTCAGAAACTCCATACATTCGAATAGTTGAGAACGACTTTCAGACAACATTCAACCACTGCTCCACCAATGAACTATCACCAACAAAGTCGAAAACCACCACAATGTCACTTTCATGGACCACCGGCAATCTGAAAAACTACCAACATGCTTCTCTATTGTAGAAAGTGTGAATCAACAATTGACCAAACCTAATTCGCATTCAGTTTTCTTGTTTTTTTAAAGATTACATACAAGCAACCAAAATACACACTCCATCTGTCCCAACCCAAATTATCCACCTACTTTATGATATTATTCTCTATTAATTTTTGACCGTATATTTGAATAGATATATGATAAATAATACCATCGTACGTGATATTGTTGAATTCGTCGTAACAAGTAGTTTCTAGAAAGTAATTTTTTAATTTTGCGTTATTATTGTAGTTAAACATATTAACGGTCAAACATGTTTCTCGAACAGTGTGCAATGATTGGGCTGTACTTTGGGCTGGGACAAAGGGAATATTAACATATAATCTAGGACCTAATTAGGAGACACCACCATTGAATTTGTTGAAACTCAGTAGAGTCTAAAACTCTCATCCATTTTAATAGGTAGTGACGCTTTTCTGTGAACACCCAAACAATATACCACCAACGAACCGTTGCCATTGAAACCAGAACCACCCCGATCTCACTATCATCGACCACCTGCAGGTTGGGAAACCACATTGTGGACCACCGACACGGTCCTATGACGCTGAGTAATCCCCATCAAGAAATTCCTTTAATATACACAATTCTTGATAGAAATGGGTTCAGAAATGTGTTTTGAACCTTGAACCTCTCAGTTATAGAGAGTGTGACTTACTTAGGTCTAATTCACTTCGGGTTTCTTGCTTAACTAAACGTTTCTTTTTATTTTTTAAAAAAATGATATCAAACCTGAATTTTCGATTCGGTTAACCCGATAATCATTACGGTTTCGCGGCTTTCGGCATAACTATTCCGGTGGGTCAGATTCTGATATTGACCTGGATATGCATAATCAGATGTATTTCACCAGCACCACCGAAAACACACAGTGAATAAACACCCAACTCTCCTTTTCTTTAGATTCTCCGTTTCTACCTCTCTATTTTTATAATATTGATCCCCTTTTCGGCGCAGCTGTGACACTACTTTACTTTAATTGTGGATGAATGATTAAGCAATAATTGAATTTTAATCCGTCAATCCCAATTGATCTGCCGTGAATTCTGTCGATTTAGGACGGAACAGTGGGCATGGAGGTTCGGAGCGACGTCGTTGGGGCGGGTAATTTGTCGCCGGCAGATCGGGAGTCATCGCCGGCTACCACCAAACAACCCAAGATATCTCCGGTCGCCGTCGACAGCAATTCCGTAACCCAGAGGTTGCAGAAAGAACTGATGGCTCTCATGGTACGTTTTTCACTGTCTATTCTTCTGTTGACTTTCTTCGTTCGTGTTGATTGTAATAAGTTTCAAACTACTTGAATTGTCACAAGGTGTACTTGAATAATTAGACAGAGTGGTGTTTTATAAAACTTACAATTTAAAGGATGGAGGACAACAAGATGTTCTTTCTTTGGACATGTCGTAGATGTTTGAAAGATTTCCTAGTACTAGCTGATTATGTTTTATGGTTTGGTTGCATTAGGAGCATTGCAAATGTAACTTTCTACTTCGAAAATTATGTCCGTGACAGTTTAATTGTAAGGCAATTGCTTGCTTGTGTATTCTCGATGATTGAATGAGCTAATGTGATTCTTCGGTGTTAAAAGAGACTGTTGGAGTTTGCTTCTAGAGACTTCTGTTTAAGTAATACCACCATATCTTTGATAGTCAAGTTTTATTTTGACTCGTAATGGTTGGCGACTATTCACACAATCATAACTTGTAATGGTTATGAAGTTGTTAACTTTCTGATCTTTTCCAGTCATTATTATGGTTAGGAAAATCATTCAACTTCCTTGTAGTAATAGAGAATGGATATCATGGGATTTAGAGTGCTATAGATTCAATGCACCAGAAACTTTATATCATGCGATATCATGACTTAATGCCATTCTTCGATGTTAAAAGCATGGTGAATTTTTGTAGTTTAAATGTTTATTTCTCTGGCATTTGGCTAGTACTATTGCTATTCATTTCTTAGTGATGTAGCCTGGAAAATCTGGCTGCCCGTCAGTATTCAGTTAGCAAATCAAGAGAGCAATTATAGGTCAGTACTCAGTATTGACTATGGAGTCACTTATATTGGGTTATAGTGCAGTGAAATAGATACTCTGGTTGAATTTAATCTGTTGAAATAATTAAATTAGCTAGTTTAACTTGTGTGGAGTTAAACGAGAGTCAACTAAAATATTTGACAACAGCCCACAAATTGTTAGATTAATAATACTTGGTAAATATGATGAAGATAAAAAGAAGAGTAAAATGAATTTATGCCCCCGAGTTGTTTGTTTAGTGCACATATACCCCATTTTTTCGAAAGTGCACATATACTCCTCCAATTTTTTCAAAAGTGCACATATAACCCTCCCAGTTTTTCGTATGTGCACATATACCCCTGTAGTCGGAGATCACGTTTGAAAAACTGAGGGGTATATGTGCACAAACAAGGAACTGGGGGTATGTGCACTTTTGAAAAACTGAGGGGTATATGTGCTCTGAACAAGGAATTGGGGGGCATGGATGTACTTTACTCTGAAAAGAAACTCAAATATTACCTTGGTAAAGTAATTTTTTTCTGTTTAAAGCTCTACCACAATATCTTTGATAGTCATTTTTTTAACTCGAAAATCGAAATGGTTAGCGATTCTTCACATCATCATATCTTGCAGTGGTTATCAAGTTTTCAACTTTCTGTTCTTTTCCGATCATTATGGTTAAGAAAATCATTCAACTTCCTTGGGATAATGGAGGTTGAATATCATGGGATTTAAAGTACTATAGATTTAGCACACCAGAAACCAAGTGGCTGTATATTTTACTACCATAAAGATAAAATAAAAGTTTGGGTGAACTTTTAAACATAAAATGTTTATTTGTTTGGTATTTTGGCTTGTACAATTTCTATTAACTTCTTAGTGATGTAGCCAGGAAAATCTGTCTGCCTGTGTATGTTCACTATTCAGTTAGCAAATCATTAAAGGACAGTTATAGGTCAAGTTCAAGCCTTCTGAGATTCTCATCAAATATTATGCCAGCAACTAATCCTTAATAATTCCTCATTAAATTAAATCGAATTGAAACGTATGATCGAATAACTGCTGAATCAAGTACGGGCGTCAATTTCTTCTTTAAATGGAAGTATATTCTATAGTTTCAGCATATGTTACCACTTAAATTTCATTCATAGGCTATGTGCCATAGGAACAGCCTAAATTGTTCTCTGTGTTTTCTTTCAGTTGTCAGAGGTTTACTGAATTTGTGCCTTAGATTTTCGAATCTTTCATGTGCTGTATGACTGAAATCCGATTGCTCTTCTGTGCTCCAAATTTGATACTTTGCATCCTTCACGTATGCAGATGAGTGGAGGGGATATTGGAGTCTCTGCTTTCCCTGAAGGTGAAAACATATTTACTTGGATTGGCACCATCGAAGGTGGTAAAGGGACTATGTATGACGGTCTATCTTACAAGCTTTCTTTACGCTTTCCCATCGATTACCCTTTCAAGCCTCCACATGTAAAGTTTGAGACGATGTGTTTCCATCCCAATGTTGACCAGTATGGAAATATTTGCTTGGACATCTTACAGGTATTGATTGTCCTTAGGAATTCAGAACAGTGAAAGTAAATTTGATTCCGATGCCAAACTATGAGTTAATCCTGATTTGACGCTGTAGAAAATAATTGACTTAAGTAATGGTTGTACAACTAAACTTATGCAATATGTGAATTTGGTTTCACCCCTGAAGTCCCATTTTGGATTGAGTTTCGACCCTTTTGCAGTATATTGTCCAAGATCAAGATTAGAAGTTGAAACTCTCATTGATTTTTTGTTTTGTCTTGAAGGACAAGTGGTCTTCAGCTTATGACTGCAGAACCATTCTTCTATCCATCCAGAGTTTGTTAGGAGGTTTGGAAGTACCTAGTGCTTTTTTAATAATTTTATTTTTCCCCTCCTGTTTGGCTAGACAGTCATTATATATGCTTGATTATATTCTATACATGCAGAGCCAAATAATGAAAGTCCTTTAAACAACTCTGCTGCTGCACTTTGGAAGAATCCAGAAGGTTAGAGTTCCTACTGTCTTATCACTTTCAATGGCAATTTGTTTTTTTTCCAGTTCTCCTCCATAATGTTACCTTGTTCTGCGACTGCCTCTGTATGTTTTCACTTTACACTGCAGTTAGAATTTAAGAAAAAAGCTACCACTGAATCACCCCAAAATGTTGCTGTATTTTGGTTGGTCTCCTCCTTTTGGGAGATTAAAACTTTGCAATAGCTCTAAGTAGAGAGTGTGTCCCCAATAATTTTAACTTTAAGAGGGTTTTTTCCGATCAGCATAAGTTGTCATTGATGCATTCTATGCAAAACACTAAACTTGAAACTTGTGTTGCAGAATATAGAAAGATGGTTCGAAAGTATTACATGAGTGGGGAAGTATCCCAGAGCTGATCTGTATTGATTAACATAGAAGTCGGGAACACCATGATTAAGGGTCACCATCGGGTAGCCTCTAGAATGCGGTTCCTGCTTTTGATATGATGACTTTCCACATTGTGGAGAGTGTTGATGGGAATTTTTTTTTTTTTGAGCATGATTCTGCTCAGATTGATTATATAATGGATTTTATGTAGTTATCTGAACTAGTATTGCCCTGTATCAAGAAACCAGTATTGCCCTGTATCATTCTGGCTTCTTGTCACCCACCCGTCTGTGTACAATTGTTTTAGTAATGAATTTTCATGTTGTCGATAAACTTGTACCGCACAGAACTACAAATTGAATTCCATTGGTACTTCTTGTAATGGGAATTTTGCATCAATTCAAATTTAAATGTGGTTTTCCATTGATCTGAATTGGTCTGGCCAATCGGTTCATCAGTCCGAATCCAAACTGATGAATCTGGTGCATCAGTCCGAATCGGTTCACCTCGAGTCAACTCGGTGCCGAGTCCAGATTTCTGGAAGAAGGCACTATGTGCAGTGGTGAAGGTTTTCTGGTTTTTTTTGGTGATGCGACATCTTTTTCACGGTTAACCTTCGATGGTAGTTGCGAACTGCAAACAAAGGGTGCTCAAAGATCGATCTGCAGTCCCCCCTTCTCTCTACAATCCTCTGTCTTCTCTCTTCCCCAAAAAACAAAAAACCCTAATTGCTTCAGGTGGGCTGCTGCCGCACTACCTTTCTCCTGCACCCCTACCACAATCCCACCCTTCCCAACCCCCCTACACCCATACCCTTCTTTCCTCCCCGGAGATCTAGACTGCTAATGTGGTTTCCGACGTGGTTTCATCGGTGTGGTTTCCGACGTGGTTGCTTTGGCTTCCAATGATGGTTGTGGTTGCTTTGGCTTCCAATGATGGCTGTGGTTGGGGCTTCCAGTGATGGTCATGGCTTCCGTGGCTTCCTCCGTGATGGCCGCTGCTTCCGCCGTAATAGTCGTGGCTTCCGCCGTCCAACACCATTTCTGCAACTCAGCCCAACTCGGTGAAACTCGACGCAACTTAGCGCAAATAGGCTCAACTCAGCGCAACTCGGACCAAGTCGGCGCAACTCGGTCAGACTATGTGCTGAGTCAGAATACTGGGTGCAACTCGGCTAGAGTTTGGAATTTTTTGTTGAGCCAGAATACTGGAGAACTCTATTTTTGGGATGCAACATCATCGTGACGACGATAGGTATACTCGATTTTTTAATGATGCGATGGTGTCATTTTTATTGGTATATCTTGGATGGCGGCGACAAATATAGAGTGTGAAAATGTTATTTACAATCTAGAGACCAAAACATGTTCCCTACAGCATTGAATTCTGGTTGTTTCTCTGGTGGAGGACATGGGCAGGGGGGTTCTGCTTCATTTTGTTTTATTATTTGACTTTTCAATTTTCTAATTTTCGGGGTGGGAGGCACTTAATTATGCACTTATTTTACTTCTTCATATGTTTCCTCCATTTTATGCTTTCTTTTTTCTGTTCAGTTACTTAAAAAAGGATTTTGAATTAAAATAGTTATTTGATTTAAGTATCGGGTAGGAATTATCTATGTCAATGCTTATTTTTTGGATAGCCCGAGTCTGATAAAATTTGATTTATTTCAAATTTGATATCCAAAGAGATGGTTAGGAGAAATCCAAGTCAAAGTTGTTAAATCAACGAATTTTTGGTGATACTGCTCTTTCTGAGGATTTAAATCAAATTTGTAGACTTTGGTCCATTAGATGTTTAGGCTAATTTTATTTTTCATTCAATTCAATTGATCTTTTTAGGCATTTGGGGCCGAGTTAGAGATAATTCTACGCACTCTAAGTGGTTTCTACACAAGGATAAAAAATATTTTTGACAATTAAAAGGACTGGTTTTAGTCTCCTAGTTTAAAGGGAAATGGTCTTAACGGGTTAAATGGAGACGAACCGAACCTTTAGTTGGAGATTTTCATTGATTTTGTTTTCATTTCCTTAAATGTTCGATTAGAGGTGTGGATGGAATTTCTTGCGTGCGTCTATTTGATACTTCATTGTATTTGCTCCTGATGGTAGTCTCGGGTCGTACTAATGTGACAACACTAAAGGTTCGCAATGATAACCACTTATCCTTGATTTGTCCTTCTTCGTTACCACATTGGCCTTTGATTAGTAGTGTATTATCCATTAGTGCTTTTGAGTATCCCTGTTTTAGCCATTTGAGACCTTAGTTTAGAATTGTACTATCTACTTAGCGCCTCAAATGTAAGCATTCGGGCATTACTTAATGTAAGCCTTCGGGCATCGCTTGATGCAAGCCATTTTCGTCAACAACTAATCTTTAATAGAAAAGGTCTAGGAACCCTATAAACCCAATTAATTTAAAAAAATAGTAAAGTGCTAAAATAACCCCGACTTTAGGCTGAAAGTGCCAATATAACCCTGCAATCTCAGAAAGTGCCAATATAACCCTTGAACATTTTGACCGTTTGGTCAACCGGTTTACTCATGGAATAGTGTGAAATTACCATTTTAACCTTTGATTTTTTTAAAAACACAGAAAATGTGGAATGACTTCTTTGACCCTCATTTAATTTCTCCTTTTGTCCTTATTTTTCCGTGATTTTCTCCATATTTTCCCAGAAGTTGTTCCCGCTTCCATTGTATTCCCCATTTATTCTACTTGAAAGCTCGCAAACCGAGGCAATGGTTTGAGTCGAATTGGTCACCGTTCTCGTTCGTCCCTCTGAAGCCGTCCTTGTACTGTCGTTCGTCCTTCTGAAGCTATCGACGGAGTTTGTGGTTTTCAACCATTCGCAACGGGCTGACTCCTTAAAACCGGGCATCTCCGGAAATGGTAATTTCATGTCAAAATTGTGTTGGTTTGGTTCAATGATTTAGATTTAGGGGTAAAGGGTGCTTTTGGGGTGAATTTCCTAGGGGTTTTTTAGTTTTTATAAATTTTGCTTGTTTTATTGTGTATGTGATGGTGGAGTTTTTTTGTTTTGTGTTGGTTTTTTTAGGCCTGTTTATGTTGTTAAATTGGGGCTGGTTGTGCAGTCCTATTGGGAGGTCGTCGCCGTACCTCTCAAAGATGCTATTTTAAGCCATTTTGCTTACTAAATACAATTAAGTAGATAGTATAGCAAGTCGGGATCGTCCACAGAGACGGGGGATATTCTCAAGTGTTTGCTCATAAAATGGTAAAAACTACGCTAGATA
>JAULKM010000007.1:7828724-7848379 GCA_032355605.1 Rubia tinctorum
CAAATATGTTCTGGACATAATCCATGACTGTGGTCTAACTAAGTCCACACCGGTTGCCACACCTCTTCCTCCTACTTGGAGGGATGATGATGGTTCTCCCCTCTTGTCTGATCCAGGTGTTTACAGGAGATTAATAGGTAGACTGCTCTATCTCAACTTCAACAGACCTGATCTGACTTATTCAGTACATCATCTCTCACAATTTGTTCAGGCTCCTACATCTCATCACTTGAGAGCTGCCCTCCACATTGTTCGATATCTCCAATCATGTCCCTCTCATGGTCTATTTTATCCAGCAAACTCTGCTCCAACTCTTGCAGCCTACTGTGATGCAGATTGGATCAAGTGCACTGATTTTAGAAGATCAGTCACTGGCTTTGCTATCTTTCTCGGTTCATTGCTTATCTCCTGGAAATCCAAGAAACAATCTACTGTCTCCAAGTCTTCTGCAGAATATGAGTATAGAAGCATGTCCCAGACTGCTTGTGAACTCAAGTGGATTAGTTTTCTTGCTGCAGATCTTCAAATCCCATTGCAGTTTCCTCTTCCCTTGTATTGTGATAATCAAGCTGCCATCTACATCTATGCTAATCCGGTTTTCCATGAGCGCACTAAATACTTGGAGATTGATTGTCACTTGGTGCGAGATTACTACTTAGCCGGGTTTCTTTTGCCCACCAAAGTACCTTCTAAGCTTCAGCTAGCTGATGTCTTCACCAAGTTTCTTCCTGCACCTGGATTTCATCTTAATTTGGCCAATCTAAACTTCCGTTTCTTCTCTCCCGTTCAGTTTGAGGAGGGGTTGAAGACAAACTTGGTTGTGAAAGAGGTAACAAATTTTGAAGCATAACTTTGCTTGAAGTCGGTGGACAGTTTCTTGCTTGAAGTCGGTGGAAGGTTTTGGAGCAAAACGCAGTAGTTCCATGTCGTTTCATGCCAAACGCAGTAGCTGAATGTCGTTTCATGTAAAACGCATGGATTGCATGTCGTTTCATCTAGTTTGTTGACTTAGAAGGGAGGTTGATAACGATTTTTTGTTCTGCTGTATATAAGAGATGAATTCATCTTTTAGTTGGGCAGAGAACACACATTTTTTGTGTGATGATTGTAACTGACTTCTTCTCCTTCCAGTTTAACCATTCAATGCTGATGGCTTTTCCATAAAATTTTCAAGGTCCTCAACAACGTGACAGTGTCGGAACAGTCCTCGCATTCGTTTACATACTTGAAAGCAGTTCTGAAGGCTCTTTGTATGGCGAAGTCGGTCCCGAGTTTTGTCACGTTGGTGTCCTGACAGTTGATGCATCCGATGAGAGCCCCAACGTTGTATAAGTGGTTCTCCTTGAAGAACCACTGGGCGTCGGAGATGACTGCGATATCGACAGTCGGTAGTTTTTGCGCCCAGGAGCGATCGATCTTGTCTAGATGGATATTGAATCCTCCGGTCAATGCTCCGTTGACTACTGTCTGATATGAGTTGACGAGAAACCGTGTCCATAGCGTCATGAGGGTGAAGTTGTGATGCGGAAAACGCCATGTTCTGAATCGATCTTTTGCATCCTTGTAAACATCTTCTGGAGATTCTTCCTGCAAACTAAAGTTGGAAATATGAGAATAATAAGGCAGTACTAGTTCTCTTACTTACAAAACTTTGAAACCATTCAATCTGCATGCTTTGAACTTTGACAATTAACTTGAAAAATGTTTTATCTTTAACAAATTTCATTAAAGACAATTAAAATGTGTGAAAAGTTGATACTTTAAAAGTATATGTTATAACGAATCTAATAAGTAACAATATTTCATATAATAGTATTTATACTTCTTGTATACTTATTCAATTTTATGGTTAATAAATAAATTTTTTGGATTAAATAAATAATTAAATTGCAGTTTGAAATAATACAGACAGAGTTTAGCGTACTAAACCCACCTTAGTCCAAACACAATTTTTTTTATATAAAAAAAGATGATTCATCCCAATTTTTTAGAAGATGATTCGCTCCAATTTCTCAAAGTGGGACGGCGAGCATGTCCCATTTTCGACTCTTATGTCACCAGATTCACGGTATTTTGTAAAAATAATTGATCAAAAATTCAAAACACAACATGGTTTGTTTAGTTGAGTGGGAGAGATAAAAAAACAATTAAAGTGGAGGTAATTTTTAAAAGAAATTATTACAGTGGTGGTCATAGTTAAGTCTGTTAGTTCATTCAGATTATAAAAAGAAAAGCCTGTTAGTGGATAATGTGAATTCGTGTTGTTTTTTTAAAAGTAGAAACAAAAATAAAAATGCCCCATTATTATTAGTGGGTTAAGTGGTCCACGAAAAGTTTGATGAAGCCAAACCACTACTTAATGAACGAAGGAGAGAACAATACGGAAAACTGACCGTTGACAACAGACAAAGCAGCGATTCCACCTGATTCCGGGCTACCGAATCTCCGACGAACGCCAACGTCTTATCCCGAACTATACCCAGAAATCTTCCCGCTTCGAACCCCGGAAGATCGCATTCACCCGGCTTCCATTCCATCTCCATCCCATGTAAATTGTAATCCTTGTCCGGTTTCCCATGCAACAAACAGTTCTTAGAATCCGGCAACGTTTTGCAGCTCAAATTTGTGTACAGAGGAGCTTTGTGGGCGTCCCAGATCCAACGGCCCTTAAACAAGTCACATGTTCGATCATCCCCTGTATTACGTAAAGATTCACTTATGAACGAATTGTTATTTCTGTAAGTGTAACTACAATAGGCATAGAAACAGAACACGATGTTTACCTGAAGGAGGGTGACGGCTAATGCTGAAGCGTCCGGCGGTGAAGCTCAGCCGGAAATAGAAGGCTCCGAGCATTCCGGCGGTAACAAAACAGACGGTGTAGATAACCAGAGATGGCCGGTAGCTTCTTGTGGTCGCATGATTTCAATTTCAATCCAATACCACGACCATAGCTGTAGCTTTTTCAAGCTTGGAAATAAAGTAGAACTACTTCTCTTTCTATTTTATTACTGGTGTATGCATAGATCCGAGTTCTCCACGCAACAAAAATTTTAGATGTCAATCATATATATATATATATATATAAAGGGAAAAGATTTCATTTCAATGTACTTCAGTAAAATAAATGGAGTAATAGAATACGCCCAGTAACGTTTGACATGAGGAACTCAAGGACGGTATCTCAAACCACAAACTTAGGATTATAGAATTTAGCATATATAGCTAGCCATTAAATTAATTAATGAGCTACAACATTTAGACTTCTCGAAATCCAGAAAGGGCCTTGTGTTTGGTGGTTAATTTTCTACTTTATGATGAAGTGATTCCACGGTGGAAATGATAATAGAACATCCCCACGAGTATGAAATACACCCTAGTTAGATAAATTGCATTGTTCCACAAGGCATAATGTTTCTCTGAGTGCTAGTGCCACCATCAATCCGTTTCCCCCGCCATATACAAACACAATTAATTTGCAAACTATTTAACTTCAAAACATTGATAAACATTTCCCATCATTGATTAATTTTTTTTTAAAAAAACCTTGATAAATAAATTTTATATAAAAACTATTTCATTATTATTCAATTACATCCTAATTACTATTATTCCATGATGTAAAAATATACTACGTATATAATTTCATATTTAGAAACATTTAGAAACATTGTATCCCCCATTTAAAAAAGTACATAAACATCGTATCCCATATAATTTGCGAATTTTTTTGTCCCTATAAAATACTCCCTCCGTCCAACTTTAAATTGCTTATTTACTTTTTGAGAGTCAAACTTTGTAAACTTTGACTCTAAATAAAAATTAATATATAATTAATAAATATATCGTGTGAGATATTGTTAGATTTGTTTTAACATCTATTTTCTAAATATCAATTTTTTATGCGCCATTATCATAAATAACTAGAGATATTTACAGTTAAATATACTCATTGAATACCGTAAACAAGTAAATAAGCAATTTAAAATGGGACGGAGAGAGTATGTTTTACTCTATATATGTAATGTTTCTAATAAAAAATCAAATATTTTACTTGTAGTTACTGCAGAGTATAAATCTCTAATTTCATATTATTTTAATTGAACCCCGTATTTTCTTATGCCCAAAAATTTATCTTTTTATTATGCACTGTTATTATTGCTCAAAATTCAACTTTCCTCATTGCATTTTCTATTTTTTTTTCTTGATAAATTATATTTTAACCCAATGGTATCTATTGTACCGTATCCCTAGAGCATAATTTGTATGTAATGTTACACTACTAGAAAACCCCTCCCCCTCCCCCACCCCCACCCCACCCCACCCCGCCCTTTAGTTGCAGTATGTAGCAACTTTATAAAAAATAGTTGATATGAATTTACATTACGGCTATTATTTTTCTTTGCAACTGTTATTTTAATTAACGCTCCAACCACATTTATTTTAGCAGCTATTAATTCAATAGGCACTTCTAGATAGATTTTTTTTGTATTGGCGGGAAATCATAGCGGTTATTTCCTATATAACCGCTACTATATAATTTTTGGTTGGAAATTAAAGAACCGATTATTAAAAAAATGGCAGCATTGTGTACTAGCATTAAATGGTGATGTGAAAAATAACTACATTTCGCAACGATTTTATTATAAAAACTGATGCAAAACTGTTATAAAATTCATTAATATTGGCAAAAATTAAGAGAGGGGTTGAATTCACGCGGATCTCCTACCCATTTTTATTGCTCTAGAGATGTACTCCCTCCGTCCCATAATTATTGGCTTATTTATTTTTTCACGGTATTTAATGATCATGTTTGACCATCAATATCTCTGCCTACATATAACATTTTTGCATAAAAAATGATTTAGTAAAGAGATGATAAGATGAATCTAACAACATCTCACAGTAAAGAGGTGGGCGATTTGAACACTCAAACAACTAGGAACCATACCTAAACCCATGCGAAAGAAAATTTATCGTGCTTTTAGTATAGTAATAGATATTATAATTAAAAATAACAAAAAAATAAAAAAAATAAAGATAAGAATGATGAAATGGGGTGGGCGGCCAACCCCACCCCATTTGTGTCAAGAAGACACTAATAAAATGAGGCAACTTGCCTTCATGCAATTGGGAAAAAAGACACGTGTGATGTGTCATGCAATAACTTAAAGAGTATCATTGGATATGACACGTTTTTTCTTTTTGGTTATCTTTCTGGATTTGCCTTTTTTTGCGATGACAAATTTTTTTCAGTTTCATCCATTCATTCTATTTTTACTTTTTAAATTTAATTTTTTTAACTTATTTCATTCACCTAAATATATATATATTGTCACATCAAATGAAATGAAAGTAGTGTTGCAATTGTGCGATTTGTGTCACAGGGGACGCAAGTATACAAGGTGGGGAAGGGATGAATTGGTTCCCTCAAATTTCGAAAGAAATCACCTCTCTCCCTCCTTCTGACATTAAATAAATACAGAAAATTATGTCGTTTGGATCGGAATGATGGAATTGCACTAATATTAAAACATTAAAACTAAGTGAGTGTTTTTATCATCCTTGTATGAATTCAATTAAAATTTATTATTGCATGCTATTTTATGCATGTTAATTTTAATGTGTTATTTGAGAATTTTATATAATACATGAAATGTTTATAAATATTATGCTCGATTCATGTTTATTATTTTGCTTCATAATAATTAATCAAAGCGTGTACTTTATCATACTGTGCTTAATTATTATAATACTAGGTGAAATTAATTACTGATTACATGTGGATGACCGGCTTGTATTTTATCTTTCTTTGTCAAATTTGATAGCGTGATACTTGATTACTTGTCTGTGTTTATCGGGGTCCCCGATGCGATTAGAGTTTGGTCTAGATTGGCGAGGAACGATATTGACCGTACCGTACGACTAGACTGATACGAGCTCGTAACTGAACATATTGGGTGTGGTTGACGAATATGGATTTCTGGATCGCGATAGCCTTCGGGCACTATTGAAGGGTTTATGCTCTGATACCAGTCACAGTAGCCATATAGGAACTTGATTGCGTCTTGGCATAACCGTATCCTTTTACTATGTGATAGGATCTATG
The DNA here is from genome assembly GCA_032355605.1 of Rubia tinctorum. Lineage (NCBI taxonomy): Eukaryota > Viridiplantae > Streptophyta > Magnoliopsida > Gentianales > Rubiaceae > Rubia > Rubia tinctorum. Next base: position 7,834,834 of record JAULKM010000007.1, read on the forward strand.
TGGTTATTTGCATCATGTGATCACAAAATTTAACTTGGTAAATATTGGCGATGCATGAAACCTCAATGAGTAAGGAGCTTACTCTAGTTCATCAACCCTAACAAGTGTAGTGGAACAGTTAGAGTGAAGTACGGTGATGCCTTTACTTCTTTTGGGGAAGGATCTCGGGCGAACCTTAGAATCTTTTGGTTAAGGATCTACATACCGGATCCTTTAGAACTTTTGCTTGTACTTTAGTTAAAACTCTTGTTTAACACTTGTATTAAGACTCTCACTGTAATAGTAATTTATGTTTTGGATTTTCTAAATTTCTGCTGCATAAACTGTATTTGCTCGTTACTGCATTTAATTAATCCGACTTGCTGGATTATGGTAACACATTAGGTCCAACCCGATACTTGCATTGAGCAAGTGGGTCGTGGATATGGGGTGTTGCAGACGTGGTATCAAAGGTTTCCTAAATGAAGTAAAGGTTGAACCAAAACATACCTTAATAAAAGACTCCACTTAAACTTAATAAATTATATACACTACTTCAAAAATTTCTCCAAAATTTTCTCTAGACTTTATTAGTTGACAATATGAGTATAAAAGTGATCTCGGGTAAGGAATTGTGGAGCCTATTTAGGAGAAGTGGCATAAGGGTGAATTCATTGATCTTTCCTTCCAAGGAAGAACCTATAGATATTTTTAAATATAAAATTATACTATCTAAGCGAGTAAAATGCAAAAAAAAATTATCAAAACTATTTCATTAGGAGTTAGGAATTATTGTATCGTAATATGAAATGATAAATAAAACTAAGAAAGTGGCCTTTTTATTTGAATTGACAAACTTTTGAATCGCTTGGGGATGACCAACCCAGAGTTTGAATAAGATTCTCAGTTTAAATTGAAAGGTATCTAACTAATAATAATAATAATAATAATAATTTATACCCCTAAAACAAGACAATAAAGTAAGCATCATAATACGTATCTCCACGACTATTAAATAATTAATACAACGAGATAAGGTCGTTAAATGCAGTAAGTCTAACCTCCATTCCTGTAGGCACTAATGGAAGGAGAACAAGGTAGAAGCTCTAACCCATCAATTGGGCACAACCCTCCACCTAGTGGGATGGAGTTGTTCGCAAGTCTAGTTACTGAAATACTAAGTCGGATGATAGAGAGGGAAAAAATCCCGATCTCCTTCAAGGGATCAAAGTCAAAGGCCAGAGATGAAAGATGTGGCTTTGGAGCAGTTCCAGAAGTTCCACCCCCAGGTTCAACGGCGGACCCGACAATGAAGTAGTGGAAAATTGAATTGAAACAATGACTCAAAATTTCTGGGCCCTGGGATACACAGATGAGTGGAAGGTGAGTTTTACTATATTCCAGCTAGAAGGGGCCGCTCGGGGTTGGTGGAACATAATACAAAAGAAATGGAAAATGGAAGAACCCCCGCACCTGGGAAAATTTTGAGAAGAAGTTTAAGATGAAGTATATTCCAATCTTAGTTAAAGAAAGGAAAGAGGTGGAATTCATAAACTTGAAGCAAGGCGTAATGAGCATATTGGAGTACGAAGCAAAGTTTCCCAGAATCTCTAAGTTTGCGGAGAAGTTAGTCTCCACGGATGATGAGAGGAATAGGACATTCGTCCAAGGGTTAAGGTTGCAATTGAGGGATGCCTTATCCCCGAAATATCAAAGTAACTATGCCTCAGCCTTTGAATCGACTTGTAGAGTGGAGGAAACCAAGAATGCCTTGCGTGCCATGCACTAAGCTAGATAGGCGAATGTGAGTTCTCAATCGATGTACAACTCAGGTGCACAAGGTTTAGTCTCTGGGGGAAACAAGGCTCCAAGAAAGGATATGCCCCAACCATGTGCCTTGTCCTATAGCCCAAACCTTAGGGGTGATCCAAAAGAAGCATCTCGGAGCCGATGCACAATTTGAGGGCAGGGAAATCACGAGGTTAAGGATTGTTGGAGGAAGACTAATAAATGTCTGCGACGTGGGAGTTCAGAGCACAGGGTGTTAAAGTGCTCACAACCCTAACTGAAGGCATCGTCTCATCCATTTGGATTGTAGGTGTCAGTGACCAAACCTTCTCAAAAGGGAGGAACTAGCGGGAGTAACAAGTCGAATGTGCAAGATTGGGTTTACGCTTTGGAGGATCATGAGACCCTCGTTTCGACCGAGGACATCGAAGGCACCCTCCCTATCTTGGGTAAATTGGCTACAGTTCTGATTGATCCTGGTGCTTCTAATTCTTTTGCTAGCTATTCCTTTCTTGAGAACATGAAAGATATGATAGAAGACTTACCTTATAAGTTAGAAGTTAGCACTCCCACAAACGATGCTTAAATCTTAACTGGACATGTACGTAAAAATTGTAGGGTAAATGCGGGGAATTGGGAATTACCAACAACCTTAATTGCTTTACCCTTAAAGGGATATGAAGTAATACTTGGCATGGACTGGCTTGCTAAAACCCTTGTCCGGTTGAATTGTTATAAGAAAGAGGTTAAGTTGTGTCGGCCGGGGAAACCCTCGATTGAAGTAGATATGAGACGAAAGAGATCCTCCTCATTATTTGTTTCCAGCGTCAAGGCTCGACGTATGATTTGAAAAGGGGCAGCTGGAATATTGGCCTATGTCATGAATTAGCCTGTAAACCAATTAAAGGGAGAAAATATACTTGTAGTCCGAGACTTCCCAGATATATTTCCGGATGAACTTTTAAGTTTACCTTTGGAAAGGCAAACTGAATTCACCAAGGGTGTTTGGAAAGATGGTTAAACCAATGTCAACTACATTATCAAAAACAATACAAGTGACCAACAATCGAACCTTTATTTTGCACATGCATGAGAAACAAATGTTGGGATTAACACAAACTAAAATATACCATAGTTTTACCCTCCGTTGATTGAGTAATGAACTAGCCCGTAACTAGGTTGAGGATAGTAGTAACAATCTCATCCAGTAGCTTTTCGAATGGGGTCTCTATTTTTAGTTTTTCGCTACAAAAATTTGGATAAAGAGGATGGTAAAATTTAGATAAAGTAGATTGTGAAAGTGGGTTAAAAATGAAATGTAATAATGACAGTTAATGATGATTCAAAGGTAGTTGTTACGAATTACACCTAGGAAAATGAAACACACCTCTTAAAACAACGGAGATCCATGGCTGCACACATGTGTTAATGTACACGTAATACACTTTTTAAAAGTTTGACACAGGTTTCGATTCCACTCAATGTGTTCGACGGAAGATCCGATTTTGTAGTAGCACATTATTATGGCGGTTAAATATAACCCCCTATTTCTTAAGAATAGAAGACAATTTAATATCTAGCGTTGTTAATAGTACATGCTTAGACTGCGGTTATCGGCAAACCGCCGTCCAATGGAATTTTGCATTCGTCCAACGATTAGCCTTCCTCCTGATCTAATGATCTGATATATGAACATATGAAAGACGGCGGTTACGAGCAAGAAATTGGCAGATGTCGTACAACTGCGCAGTTAATGTCCAAAATTGTACTATTGTTTAAGTTTGAATTTAAATGGTTCCTTATGAGTTCCAACCTTTCCCTTTCAGCCTCAAAATTTCATTTGTGCCCACGACCACAACCCTATTCTAGCGCTAGATCCAATTGAATTATTTTTATTTTGTTTTCAATCACAGTTTTCGGATCAAAATTTCATAACCTCTCCATTGATTAAAAATTTTAACACAGTGATTTTCTTCCTATCATTTCAGCATATTTTGCCAAGTTCATCCTCTAGAGAATGATGATGATGATAATAATTATGGATTTGTTAGTCTTAGTGATCGTTATATGCTGGATTTTTGAATGATAAATGGTGATAACTATTTGTACTGAAAATGTCACAGGAATTCAATTGTTAAACTACATTGCCATTACTTGGAGGAATTTTTTTGTATTAATAAAAATTTATTTAACATAATGAAATGATAATTATTTTTAAAAAAATACAACGTTGAACGCATTGCAGATATTCAGTTCTTCCAGGCTGGGCCAAGAGCCATATTTTCAACCCGGATGTGCAGGTGCTAGAAAGTGTGCATACCCGCATTTGAACACCCCTATATGTAGGTGATGTGAGATTAATTACTCAATAAAAACAAATCTGTTGTGATTCCAATATTTGAACTGATCCCAACATAGTGTAATGATTTGTGGGGCCATATTTTCTCGAATATATGGAAAAATGTCAACCACTTTTTCATTAAATGATACTTTTAACAACTGAAATTATATCAGTTAAGATTCAACATAAAATCTCATCAATCTCTAAGTCTGGCGCTTGTTTGAAATAGGGGCTGGAAACATTATTATATTAATTTTATTTTGAGTATATATCTGACGATCCAACATACGATATCGAAAATATGTTGGAGACCTGAACTTTTGATTTTGTTAAATCTTTTGGATCAGAATCTGTGCTGAATGGAATAATCAATTCATAAAAAAAGAATTCGTCGATGCTTCCAAATCGGAAGATTCTTTCAACATAATTAAGCAAGTTATAATATTATTCTACTGATTTCGGAACCCTCGCCAGAGATTTTGCACAATCAACACATATAATCGTTTCTGCATCAAAATTCAATTATGTAAAGAGCAATATAATCATAAACAATCTGGCATTAACATATATGTTTCCAAAAGGCATACGGTATTACAACGTTACAAAGAGTTTGCTACTAGTCAAGATTGAAATAAACACAAAAGGGAGCGATTTCTATTTCGTATTGACATGCAGCACAATCGGTGTGCTCAAATTCGTTATCCCAACTGACACTTCTGTTTTTTGTGATTTGTACTACAAAAGGTTGGGCAACGAAGATTCATGAGCATTCCATTTACAATCATAACCCACCTCACAAATTTGAGCAACCTTTGTCAACAATGAGTGATCTTCATGGGATCGATTCTTGAATTCTTCAGTAGCATCAAACTAATCCATTCTGACCATATTCGTTCACCATCCAAAAATATTTTTGATACGCCAACGCATAATAAGCTCCTAGATGTCCAAAACGATGAGATTTTTCAAGGAATTCAAAACCATTTCCTGGAATAGATTTCCCCCCCCCCCCAAGAAATTCCTTCCGAAAACAGATAAAAATAGAAAAAAAAATATTCCAAGAAGTATTCATGCGCTAAATCTAACACATACAAACTCAACCACTCCCTTCCTGTATAGTGCTCCCGGATAATCTGCCTCAATGTTTGCATCGATGAATTTTGTGAATTGGTTGTCCATAGGTCATTTAGAAAGTGCAACATCTTCCAAGGACACTTGTTTGCATATCAAGGATTGTTTGGAAAGATCGTTAAACCTATGGCAACTACACTATACGGAAACAACATAAGTGACAGACAATCAAACCATTATTTCTAACAAGTAGGTTAAACAAATATTGGGATCAACACAAACAAAAACATGCCTTTGTTTTGGACTCCGGAGGTTGTGCAATAAACTGGCCGCAACTCGGCCGAGAATAGAAACAACAATCCCATACGGTAGATTTTTGAATGGTGTCTCCATAGCTAGTTTTGTTGGTGTAAATAGCTGGATGAAGATGGTGGTGAATCGATTTGGATGATTTGTTTGAAAAGTTGGGTTAAAAATGATAGTTAAATGAATAAATATAATAATGAATGGTAATAATGATTCAAAGGGAGTTGTTACAAATTTCACCTAGGAAAATGAAACGCACCTCTTGAGAATCATATCCATGGTTGCATGCTAAGTGTAAATGTGCAAGTTATCCATTTTCCAAATTATGACACAGGTTTTGTATCTGCGACTCGAGTCCGACAAAAGATCTGAATTCATAAAAGTGCAATTGGACGGCGGTTAAATTTGACCCTTGTGTTCCTAAACAATAGACGAATGTTTTAACTTTAACCCCCGTATAATGATATGCAAAATCGATTGACCGTCCAACGATTGGCTATCCTCATGATCCAATCATGCGATTATTGAACATATGAAGGACGATGCATTCGTGCACGAAACTGAAAGTCGCCACGTATAATGATATGCGAAATCGATTTGCCGTCCAACGATTGGCTGTCCTTATGATCCAATCATGCGATTATTGAACATATGAAGGACGATGCTTTCGTGCACGAAACTGAAAGCCGCCACGCAACTGCGTCGTTAATGGGCAAAATTGCACTTGTGTTATATCCTTATTTTTTAATATATAGATTGAAACATTAATGTAGTTTCTCTGTCCCATTTCAATATGCAATTTAACTATTTATTTAGTCAAAATTTCTTAACTTTGACCATAAAATTGAATTGGTGTACAAGAAAAAAATGGTGTGTGATATATACCATGCTAAATTAGTCATAACATATTTTTTTAAAATTTCAACTTTTTCACAAATTTTAGTTATCCTTAGGAAAAGATACTAAGGGTAAAAAAATTTCTAAGTTCGGAGTTAAAAGTCAAAGTGTGCAATTTGAAATTGATAAAGGGAAGTACCAAAATCTAACACATCCTCCTGTTCTGTTTCGAGTTTGGATGTCTTTCTGTTACGGAATGGATTAGATTTAAGTCATTTAACTCCATCTGCGAACGGAATTAAGGACGGGATCTTTAACATCAATGTTTGAACTTAAAATATATATCATGGGGTACGCTTCTTCTATTCAACAACTTTATATGCTAATCAGCTCGACAAGTTCCAAATGTAAAATCTTTCATAATTTCACAACCAATTACAAAGCACGAAAGACAAAAACATACTTTTCGGACGTAAATCACCAAGTTCAAAATAAAATCATTCTCCCTCATCTGTCTCAATTTAAACTGCACATGTACTATTCATTTAGTTAAAGTTGACTAATTTAAACTATAAAATTCTATTGATATATAAGTAAGGATATTATCATGTGGCATAGTGTTATATTTGTCTTAATGTGTATTTTCAAAATATTAATTTTTTATAATATTTAATTGTACATAGTTAAAGATATTAATGGTCAAACATTTTTGAGTTAACTGTCAAAAATCAAAGTGTGCAGCTTAAGATGGATCGGAGGGAGCATATAGTTGAAGTTAATTTATATATTTTGGTTACGTAAGAAAGCAACAATATATCATTTTGCAAGTACAACAAAACTAAGGATCCGCTCATCTTTGATCTCGATAGAGTATATTAGCATCGGTTCATGTGATCCAAAAACGCAGGTAAAATCAAACTGAACATCAAATCCAGTTTTCATGAACATTGATGCAACGATACAATCACACTGCTAGACAAAAAGATTACATTTGACAACATTAACTGAGGCACTGAACCTAATCTCGTGAAATTACTGCAGAAATCTTTGAGCAAATGCATACACATCAAGCTCCTGTAAGTTGAGCTTCCAAGTGTCTCCATTAGACTGATGCTGCTGATTATAGAACATTGAACCGCCGTTCGCAGTCGTCACAGTTCCGGTGAAATTCACCATTGCTTTCTTGGGCGGACCGGCACTACTATCACACTCATTCTAGCTCCGGCGCTTCGCGTGCTGGTTGAATGTACTACCAAACAAAGGATTGTTCATCAGATGTTCGTCATAGGCTGTACTATTGTTCTTGCAGTTGCTGCTACTAACGATGCTACTTTGAGATGTAGCGGCGTTGTTATCGGATTCAACGGAAGGAAAATCTCGATGATGATAATCATTAGCCAGAATTTTAGCTAGCAAGTGACAATTTTTGGACAAGAAATAGTTTGAGCAGAGATCCGAGGGATTAGGGTTATCTTGTGTGTATAGTCCTGAAGGATTAGGGTTTGGAAGTTCCTCCTCCACATATGTTACCTCCCCTAGGTCTATATTCGGACATTGGGGAAGCTCCCTTGAATTCTTTGACATGTTGCCTTTCTGCTTGATCCGACATAGGACCCAATCGTCCAGCTGAAACATGTAAGGCTTATCAGACACCAATCACATAAAAAACGGCCTTATTAAGTTGTTTTTAGTAGCATACTTACCCTCATGGATCCTTTAGACCTTGATGGCCTGTCGGGGGAATCCGGCATCCGGTACTCGATCATGAGCCAATCCGTCTTGGCTCCACTCGGAGGCTTTCCGATGTAGAAAACAAGAGCTTTCTTGACACCAATTTTTGCACCAGATGAGTTTATGATAGGCTTGTCCGTTCCGGTTGCTTTCCAGTATCCAGAAGCTGCTGTTCGGTTAGGCCTAGCTCCATTCGGGTACTTTCGATCCCTCGGGGTGAAGAAATACCATTCCTCATCACCGAATTGCGCCTTTTCTGAAAAGGTTCCCAGTAAAAGTTAATCAATCAATGAGAAAAAGCAACAGTATTACGAACAGAGCTCTTATTTCAGACACGGGTGTAAGGAACCAACTTGGTAACTCCCATGGATTGTAGCCGTAAAGCTCGATTTCGGCTATGATGCCAGCCGGGACCGGAAGAGATTTAACTTTGTTTTGGAGATAATAGATTATGAGTTCTTCATCTGATGGATGGAATCTTACACCAGGGGGGAAATGGAAGCTGGAAATGGATTGAGTCTCCATTAGTTGTGGAACTTTTCGAGTTTGTGAAATGAAGTTGAGAGAAATGGGGGGTATTTATGCTTGCATTTGGGACGTTTCTTCCAATATATATACCGGAAAGTGATAATATGGGATAAATTTACAGAATATATGAATGTGACCACATATTTTTCTTTGTTCTGTATTATTAATTTGGATTTCTCTGGAGTCGGGGCTAATGCGTGCAGGGCTGAGGGTAGCCATATGGCCGCAGCGTGAATGGTAGGCTGATCCCAATCTTTTAGTACGGCAATACGGAATATATGGGTATATTTTTTAAATTAATTAATTAAATATGTTGAAAAAATTAGCTAAAATTTATAATACTGCTCTCAAGGATATTATTAACCGGTAATTATTAATGAAAGTCCAGAACAGCTTAACAAGAAGGAAAAATGCACTTTAGGCATCAATCAATCATGTTATTTAGGAATTATTTGCAACATACTCCCTCAGATGTCCGACTACTATTGGTCACTCAATTTTTTCACGATTTTCAATGATCTTCTTTGACCATTAATACCTCTAACTATATATATATATATATATCAATTTTGCATTAAATTTTTTGATATTTACCAAATAGAAGTTAAGATAAATCTAATAATATCTCACATGATATTTTTGTCATATATATATTAACTTACATTAATGGTAAAAATTTATTAAATTTGATTTTGAAAAAGTAGAGTAGACAAAATTAGTGGGACGGAGGTAGTATGCAACAGCTTAGATGTATGAGACATAGATCAAATCCAACAAACTATTTGTGTCATCTAGATGTAACCAAAACAAATCACCACATCGACCTGGTGATAATTCTGTATGCCTATTGAAGAACGGGAAAATCACCACACATGTTAAGTGAAAATCTAACTCTGTAGGGGATTAAAATAAACAAAAATTAAAGTATAAAAAGTAAAAACAAATATCTTTCCCCATCTTCAATGTATGGAAGATGAGGAAAGATAATTAAATATGAGAGGTTGGAGAATTTTTTAAGAGAGAAATCTACGTCTGGTCTATGATTAATTAGGGATGTTAATGAACTGGTCCGAACAGGTAATGGAGTCCTGATTTGAACTGTGTGTAGTGGCGGCGGTGGCGATGCTCGCAGCGGTGGCAGATTTAGCGTGTTTGAAGTTGAAGAAGAAGGTTAGGGAGTATAATGGTCATTAGATTTTTCTTTTCAAGGTTAGGAGTATTTTTGTTTTTTCCGAGTAGGTCAATGTCTGAACTACACTAGTCAACACCGGAATAGAAAAAATATAGGAATATTTCCTAAAATCTAATTCAATCACATAAATATAGGAATATTTCTTCACGAATTTCTTCGCCAATTTCCTTATGTCATGTGAATTTTCTTTTTTGATGTTTGAATATAAATTATTCCATATTTGCATTATTTTCACAAATTGCCAATTAACTAAATATGAAATTTACACATTAGAGTCAATGAATAAGGATAAGCCTTTTATGCATGTGCAGGTACAGGTACTGAAGAGAAATTGCAGCTCATCACCAGCTGGAACTCCAATGCAACAAACTGTACAAGTAAACTGTGATGCTACATGCTCAGAACATAATTTTCAATACATATTAAACTGGAATGGAAAGAAAAAATATTCATAACTAAATTGCAAAAAAAATTATATTCTTGTCACACAATGATACAATTTCTCAATTAATAAGTTTATGTTGAATAAATGATACAGATAAAGCTTGCACCAAGATAAGAATAAAAATATCAAGGACATAAACTGTGAACATTTCTTGCTACCGTCTCATATATCCTGTTCGGTCAATGAATTTCCGTTTCTCCTCAACTGACAAGTCTTGTTATATCTTCTGGAGCATAGAAGGAGGAATTCAGTCAATTTTGAATTTGAAATTTTCATGAAATATTTAGTGACTAATTCAACATCATACCCTAATGTAGGATGACATTAGGTAATGCAGTGGATGATTCCCATTTCGATTAAATTTAATCAAGTTGGTCTGGAGATTGATTTTTCTTGTAAATTTTCCATTGTTAACGTTTTAATAAATTTATTTCGGTATTAAACAATAAATATTTGGCAAAGTCTTGGAAAATACTGTCTTTCCATATGCATATGGAAATAATGACTTGAACTAGAATTACAGAAAGGTAACATGTTTTAGTTGGAATATGAAAATTTAAATGTACAACGTGCAATAATTATAATTTTATGACCTGATTAATGAAAGCCGAAAATTTTATTTTAATTTCTTTCAATTTGCAGTTTAAACCTTGGTATTTCCATAACTTATGGAAAGACCGTATTTCAATAGACGGACTCTAAATATTTAGGGTGGAAAACTGTGACTAGAGATCATTTTCATTCGAATCAAACATTGCACCCAACTACTTAAACATCTCAATTCTATAGATTGTGAGTTATAAACCCTACAATACTGCAAAAGTACTACACACTAGAGTTGAAGTAACACATTTTGACAACACAAATTATTTGTTAAAAAAGTTTTTAAAATATTGCTTAAATCCTAAAAAAGCGTCGCATAACTTTTAAAAAGTTATGCATTAGATCTGATGCAAAATTGCCTAAAACAATATATGGTTTAGAACTTAAAAGTGTTGTAATATGACTAATGTAACATCTTGTTTATCTAAAACTATAATTTCAGACTATTGCATTCAGTGGCGGAACTAAAAGAATATTTGCGGAGAGGCGGGGTTGGGCAGGGCTGGGCTAGGCGGGGTTGAGGCGGGGCTGGGCTTGGAGGGGTGGGGCCGGGGAGGGGTATATTACCCTAGTCACCGGAGATGTGGGTTGTGGGGTTGTTTTTCCGCCATTGATTGCATTTCTCCTTTTTTTCCGCGGACATCAATTCTCCGCCCTGAAAACTCGCATTACCACAAATAATGACCATCAGGGTAACATATAAGCACATTACACCCGGAACGAATTTACAATACCATCTGCACATCATATCCCAAGTTCTATATACGTACCCAATAACCCAAACATAAAATTGTGCAACCAAATCAAAACCACGATCCTTGCATCTATAATCGAAGTACTACACAACAACATGATCAAACCAATCGAGTGAACATAAGTTGCAATTTTTAAGAACGCAACCAGATCGAGAAAAATACATCGCTTGCACCCTATATTTTCGTGCATGTGTGAATAGGGATCTTGCTTGCACCATACTGTATATTTTTGTGTGTGTGAATACTGATATTGCTTTCGGAAACAGAAGTTTTTGGGGATTTTCTCTCTCTCTCTCTTAATTTCTCAAAGACCTAAATAAAGCTAATTAATACCATCTGCTTGTTTAGAAGAATGCACTTTCTCAATTGGATAATCATATCAAGGAAAGTCATCCATTGATCCCTATTCTGCTGCCAAATGTGCTGTTGAGATACTGGAAACAAATCTGGAACAGATATATTTACTTTTATTAGACCAATTTGAAACATCAATGACACATTTGAAATCATAATATTCATGGTGTAAAAGTACATATGTAAGAAAAACCTAGTTCATGGTCATCGTCGATTTTTTATTAGGGTTCTTGAAAGAAAGGAAATACATGTAAAAGTAGGGCATGCTAGTGTGTTAACCTAGAAGAGAATGACAATTAAAAGGGACAAAAAAAATACCATTTAATTAATCTTCCTTGACATTGAATCGTCGTCGGAAAATGACTTGATCAAACTATTATTTTATTACATTACGATTCAAGGATTAGTTAACTTGTCTAAATCCTCACGAAAAGTACATAAAAGTTAACTATTTGGAACCCCTAGCCAATACAAGAAAAGAAAATGACATGAAAAATAGTGACACCCATTTATTTTCTCCCATCAAAAGAGCCGTGTTTCAAAAAAAGAATTTTGCTAGTAATTAGTATTTTCAATTTTCGCTCTACGTGGTCAGACTATTATTTTGTGCAATGATCATAATTTATGATTTATTTAAAAAATTGAAGGGTGGGTTGTGATCTTATTAACCTTACTTATTATTTAGAGTAAAATGCTTAGATGACCTCCAGATCTTTGGAAAGTGCAAATATAACCCTCAATTTTTCAAAAGTACTAATATACCCATGTGCGATATTCAAAATTGCAGATATACCCATGGACGGCCAAAATATGTAAACTTATACCCCAAGTACCCACTTTTTTCACCTAATTTATTATGGTACAACTGCTCACTTCGATGACTTTGGGTACAACCGCACTTTCAAAAAACTCAGGGTTATATATGCACACAGCAAAGAACTGAGCGTTATATAAACACATCATTCTATTATTTATATGTATTTATTTGTTTCACTACATATATTTATCTTAGTATTACTGTACAACATATTACGTCTTGACAAAGTATTGATAAAGACCGTCTTTTTTTAATTTTATGGAAACACAGAGTTTAATTAAAATAATCGTAAAAGTAAAAGGTAGTTGAAATATTAAAATTTTATTATGCAACGTGCAACAATTATAAGTTTATGACCCGATTAATGCAAATTAAAAATTTTATTTTCATTTCTTTTAATTTACTGTTTAAACCTTGATTGAGTTTTTCAAGAGACAAACTCTTATGCAGGTTGGGTCTTTAATATAAAAAAAAATGCTCTCTTCTTATGCGGCTGGAAAATATGCTCCCAAGTTAAGTTAAAAAAGTAAAGAGCGGAAGATTTCTTTAAATAGATGTAGTCAAGCCTAATGCGGATGATAATTAGCTCTATATATATGTATGTATATATATGTATGTATATATATATGTATGTATATATATATGTATGTATGTATATGTATGTATGTATATATCATATATGTATATATATATGTATATATATATATGTATATATATATATATATGTATGTATAAAGCAAGAGTCCGTCTCTTGAAAGACAGTCTTTCCATAAATCATGGAAAGACCAAGGTTTAAAGT
>JAULKM010000007.1:7848479-7870694 GCA_032355605.1 Rubia tinctorum
AGCCGGTGCGGCCACACCCCCCAGCCCCGGTGGTGCACGGCCAATGAACAGTAACCCGCCCCACCTCCGCCCCCGCCCCTCCGCCCCTCCTCCGCCCCATCCCCTCCTCCGCCCCTCCTCGAATTCTCCTCTAGTTCCGCCGCTGATCGGATCCATTATTCATTCATCAATAATTATCAGTTATCACATACCATTTTGCCCATTTTAAAACGGCATCCAAATCGAAAAGAAAGTACTGCTTCTATTTCGTCAAAAACTACGCAATTTTTTTATCATTATTATATAAGTCAGAAAGTATGCATTTTCAGAGGGAGTATAAAAACTGACTGTAATTCTTTTAAAGAGGAAGAAGAGGAAGAGAGAAGTTACCATCTTGAAAACTTTGACAGCATGAGCCTTAAGCTTGGGGTTGTTTTCTGGAACTTCATCTGTGTCCCTCAAAAATGAGAACATGGCCTTTGCAGCTGGGGCTATCTCCAATATCCTGCAATCAAATCTACACATTAATTACTTGTTCCAGTGAAAAAAGAAGAAGAAAGAAGATAAAGGTAAAGTTACGTGGTAAAAAAACGAAGGCTGATTTGAGGGATGTTGTGCTTCATGATCTCCCATGACTCCTTCACCAAAGCTTCTTGCCTCTCACTTACCACCATTTTCTCCTCTCCTTCTCCCTCTGCTTTCTTCCCTCCAGACAAATGTACTGGTATCTGTGCGCCAAGGTTATGTTAATATCCTTTCCTTCTTTTTTATGTTTGGGTTCTTGTCCTTTCGTAGAATAACAAAGTCACTAACAATACAAAAATTGAAATTAAATAGAATGAAATGTTTATATAACCCGTTATGAGCAAATATGACCCCAAGTTTTTTAAAAGTGTGGTTATACCCAAAGTCATTGAAGTGAGCAATTGTACCCAAAAAAATAGGAGGAAAATGGGTATTCGGGTATAAGTTTAAATATTTTGGCCGGCCATGGGTATGTGTACACTTTTGAAAATCAACCATGAGTATATTAGCACTTTTGAAAAACTAATGGTTATATTTGCACTTTCCAAAGAACTAGGGGTCATCTAAGCATTTTACTCAATTAAATATTCCACCCGTTGGTTTAAAAAATTTTTTTATAGTAGTTGACTTAAATCAGTTTTTAAAATTAATATTTTTATTTAATTATGCATAAAAATAATAATATAAATTCTGAGTGCGTCTCTTGAAAAACGCTCTTTCCACAACATGTGGAAAGAACAGGGTTTAAAATGCAAGTTAGAATAAATTAAGATAAATTTTCGGGTTGTATGAATCAGATTATAAATTTATAACTACTACACGTTACATAATAAAATTTTAATATGCAACTAAGATATTTTACCTTTTATTATTTCAATTAAACTCCGTCTTTTCATAAACCTATGGAAAGACAGTATTTCCCAAAACTTTGTCTAAAATTATATGTTATGGTAAATTTAACAAAATTTTATATAATGACATTTTTACATGCAGGTTAATTTAATCTAATGACCGAAAGAAGATTAATTTGACTTATTTAAAATAAATTAAATGTCTTTTGTCGAGATGTACGGAGTGGTTTTTTTGTTGAAAGTGTTCTCATTCTCATTGAATTGTTGTATGATAGTTATATTTTTGTGTTAGGTTTAAGTCGCATTACCCCTAACTAACAACTATAACTAATGTTGTAAAAACTTTCTACTCCTGAACACATTCTTTGGCTCACACATTGTGGAAGAGCCTCCCACAAAAGAACCTACCATGAGGTTCTCGTGCAAAATATTGCCAGTCTGCTACTCGACGCGCCTCCAGTCTACATTTTCACCGGGTTGCAATAACTCTATGGTTTTGAAGAGATCGTGGTTGGATTTCTCTAATCAACGATGGAAAGTACCTGCTTGTGGGGGGGTTTGAGAGCATGCCCGTTTTGATTTGAAACAGTTTTGTACTGCCTTCCTCCATGTTTATTCCTTGTTGGTCAGGTTGATCCTCACCGGGTTGCCACAACTTCGTAGTTCCAGTATTGGAAACATTTTAAAAAGTTGTCGTTTGATTTCTCCAATCAGTGGAAGCGAAGAGCCCATATATTACCGGAGTCACGATAGCACCAATAACATACCTAGACAACAAAAACATCACACAACTGAAATTAAAATTAACTTAAAACCATGCTTTCTTCAGGGAAAATCAAGCTACAACACACATCTTCTATAGCTCAAGAGTATGTATCGCTTAGGGAGTATTGCCCTCCAACATGCTGCAGGTGTGGTACTACAGATAGATGGGAGACTCCATCATATGTTGGAAACTATTTTGACAAATGCATGCTACTGCAGAAAGACTCATTTTCCCATTTATCAGTGGGTCATGTACTCGCCACAGGATGATCTTTCCGTCACCACTATAGACAATGTCATCACCTGTTTCACATCATCCCTCCGTCGCAATCGCCACGAGACTGCCATGACTACAACCGACTACAATGGGTATTTGTTGGACGACAGGACTACACTATGGTGGGGGATATATTTTAGGGACAAGCTAAAAAAAGGTGGACAGTGGGCTTATCAATATACTTTATATATTTCGGTCAAAATTAGTTATTAGTTGACTTTTTAAAGTATAGATTCCTTCCGTACTTTACCTATCGTATTTGGTATTTCTGATTAGTGTCTTACTTTCATGTTTGATGAAAAATTGAAAGTGGAAAATAAAGATGAAATAATTTTAATTAACAAATTATTTTTGCTATTTCAAGAACTTTTATAAAATACTTTTTTGTAAAACAATTATATTGGGATGAAGGGAGTACGAAATTTCACACATTACTATTTGATACTATTCACTAATTAACTTTAATCACATATTTGAATAGATGTATAAGTAATCACATTATTATACTCCACCATTAAAATGTATATAGTCTTGTTGGATTTGTTAGTTTCTAATTATAAACTTTTCATTTACCATTATTATACGTAATTAAACATAATAATGGTCAAATATGTTTCTTAATCACTGTGAAAAAATATTGTGTGAAATTTTACATCAGACAAAAGGAGTACTCCCTTGGTCCCACCCCAAATTACAGCTCAATCATTGCACGCCATTCGAGAAACATGTTTGACAGTTAATATATTTAACTACGTATAATAACGGTAAATAAAAAGTTACTTTCTAGAAACTACTTGTTACGAAGAATTTCACAATATCACATACGATAATATTATTTCTCAAATATCTATTAAAATATGCGATCAAACTTTTATAAAGAATAGTGTCATAAAATAAGTGGGTAGTTTGGGCTGGTACAGAGAGAGTATGTACTCCCTCCGTTCAACTAACATTGACACTTCAATTAGTGCCATAATTATTTAGAACATGCTTAATGAGTAGACCAAATTAAATGTTAGTGGGAAATAGCATCTTTCTACAAGAGCTGCTAGGTTTGAGAGCCAAGAATTTTATTTTTACCATTGAGTTACTGTAGCTTGTCAGATAGGATTCAGTTTTAACAATTTTGTATACTCCCTCCCTGTGGTCCAGCCCCTATTTTTTGACACTATTTTTTTCAAAGAGGAAAATGAATGATGGAAATTACATTAAAAATATAAAAAGTAAAGTGGATGAATGAAACTATCTAGGATTTGACAAAAATTGCTAGAAGCCAATAAAAAACCTTCCGTAAAAGGAAAATGAGACATTATTAGTGGACCAGAGGGAGTGCACATTACCCAGCTCAAATAGATGAGATATGTGGGCTCTAACACAACCCACACACCTAAAGTTAGGCCTCTATTCTTGCAGCCCACAAAAACATGCTAATGACTCATATTTCTCTTGCACTAATGATGCAAATGATGCTAAGCAAGACTATCTCCAATAATTTTTCACGGTTTAAACTTTTCTAGATCATAGGCAAAAAATTTAGTCTTAAAAGTAATAATCTCTTGCACTAAGTTGCTCAAAATTTTGGAAAATATCATCTTTTCATAATTATGAAGAGACTACAATTAAAATGTAATTACTAAAAATATGCTCCTCGCTAATTTTTATTGCAACTTGTAAATCAGTTGCCTGCTGCTTCCACAATGAAAATCAGGAGCCAGCAGGGCTTGAATTTTGGTCTTTCGAGATGCTAACCACTGGGTTAAACGCTTTTATATTTCTTTTTCAATCATTAAAATATTTTCTTATACTTCTTTAAATACTAAAATAGTAATCTAGGAGTATTAATTTTCTTATACTTTTCAGTATTTATATATTCAAAATATAAAATGTTCAAGTAAAATTTCCTAATTAAACATTATAATATTATTATATCAAAATTTTATTAATCTTTTATAACAAAAATTAGATTTATTCTCTTCAAATATATTTTTTAACATATAGTGTTAAGTTATAAGATCAATACTTCTAAATTACTATTTTAGTGTGAATTTTATCTCCATGCATTAATTTTATTTTTTTACGTGATCGATTGGATCATGTGTTCATGATGATAACTCGATTTATTCGTTTGCATTGTTGTAGTGTTCTCGATTTGATTTTCCAGATCATGCGTTCATGATTCTGTTTGTGCTTTTATATTTGGGGTTCCATTTTTTTGGACCTGTCTATCTGTGTTTTCAAAGTATTTACAGTTTCGACAATATATTCATGTTTTAGATCCAGTAGTGTTACAGTTGTAGAATATCAATGTTTGGCGAAGTGATATTGATGCGTGTTACGCTACTCTTGGCCAAGTGATAGGGGTGGCAAATGACAAATGGGTCAAATATGGGTCAAGTAATATTGGTAGTTAAATAATATGGGCATGGCTCATTTTGACCTGTTCTATGACTGGTCACGAACGGGTTGGGTTGAAATCCGTCGAACCTACCGATCGAAAATTATCCAACTTACTGCTCAAAAATGGATAAATCTGCATGTTTCAATTGATATATGAACTCATATGGGTTTATATACCAACCCATATTGATAATAACTGCGAGTTTCAACCCATGTATTGGCCCTTGGGGGTTTATATACCAACCCATATGAGTAAATTCGCGGGTTTCAACCCATATATTGTCTCATATGGGTTTATATACAAATCATATGGGTGAACCCGCAGATTCAACCAATATGGGTAAACCTACGATCAACTCGTACACCCAAGCCACCAAACCCACCAAACCCATAATTTTCAAATACTCATTTGATCCGTTACCCATTTAACCCATACTATCCCGGTTTAAAATAGACAACTTGCTTGACTCGCGAGTTACGGGTCAATTTTGTCACCCCACCAAGTGATCATGATTTTTTGTGGTTAGCAAGTTAATAAACACCCATAATTTTTAACTACACATATTACTCGACCAATATTTGACAAATCCACCAATTTGTCATATCAAAAGTTTAGTAAAACCGTGTATTTCATATTGATAATAATGGAAGTATATACATGAGATTCACAACAACTAATCCTACATATATGTAATTATGATCAAACTAGATATACGTAATTGATATAGAATATTCATGCTAAAGAATAGGTAAGTAGGTAGGTAGTTGCGGGAGTTTCGGAAGACTCGTTCAACACCCCTTATCAAGTTAGAGTCAGGAGAGACTTGTTGAGCACGCCAACTTGGAAATAATGCGATAAAAATCATTTGTTCCAAGTGGCTTTGTAAATATTTCAGCAAGTTAGTCAGAAGAAAGTAAGTAGCAGGTGGAGATTAGGCTGGAGATAATCTTTTCATAGACAAAGTGGCAATCAAGTTCAATGTGTTTTGCAAGCTCATGAAAAACTGAGTTGCGGACAATGTGAAGGGAAGGTTGGTTATCACAATAAACAGTGATTGGTTGTTGAGGAGGGAAGCCAATATCGCAAAGAAAATACTTGAGCTATTGTATCACAGCAGTGAGAGTTTCAAGAGATCAATATTCGATCTCTCCGGAAGAACGTGAAACAATGGGTTGTTTCTTAGTCTACCATGAAATAGGACTAGAACCAAGCATTGTGATGTATCCAGTTGTAGAACGACGGGTAATGGGGGCATCTAGCTCTAATCAAAATAAAAAAAACCAACTAGAGAAAGAGAACTAGTTACTGATAGTAGTATGCCTTACCAACAGAACCTTTTAGGTGGTGGAGAATTCGATGAGCTACATCAAGGTGATTTGAACATGGATTTAGCATGAATTGGCTAAGAGTATTAACGACATACTGAATATCAGGCCGAGTGACAGTGAAACAGAGAAGATGACCCACAAGACAACAATAAATAAAGGGGTCGAGAACTCGTGTATTATAATCTGGAAGTAAATGAAGGTTTGTTCCATAGGGAAAGATGATGGACGACAACCTAGTTGTTCTGAATCGGAGAGAATTTCAAGCGTGTATTTACGTTGACATAAAAAGATACCTTTGTTGGACCGAGAGACTTCAATACCAAGAAAGTATCGAAGAGTGCCTAGATCCTTAATTGAAAAGGAACTGGCAAGAAATTGTTTAGTTTCATGGATGGCCGCGAGATTGTTTCCAGTGATAATAATGTCATCAACATAAACAAGGACAAATATAGAAAATACCTTTGATATATGTAAAAAATATTGTAATATGTGGTAGATTGATGGAATCCATGTGATATTAAAGTGGAAGAAAATTTTGAAAACCATTGACGAGAGGCTTGTTTGAGTTCATACAAAGATTTTTGTAGTTTATAAACATTATTATCATACTTATGATGAAAACCTGGAGGAAGTTTCATGTAAACTTCTTTATGAAGCTCGCCTTGGAGATGAGCATTATTGAACATTAAGTTGGTGAAGGGTTCATCCCTGAATTGCCGCGATTGAAGAAGTAGGCGAACAGTAACAAGTTTGGCAACGGGTGCAAATTTATCATGATAATCAATCCATTCAATTTGGTTGTATCCTTTTGCAACGAGACATGCTTTGTAACACTTAATAGATCCATCAGAATTATATTTGATCTTGTAAACTTATTTACCATCGATGGGTAATTTTCCAGGGGGTAAGGGTAAAAAGACCAAGTACGATTATGCTCAAGAGCTTGAATTTCATATGACATGGAAGTACGACAGTGAGAGGACTTAACCGCTTGAGAATAAGTTTGTAGTTCAGAGTGATCAATGACTGTGGATACAAAATCACGATGAGAGGAACTCAATGTGTTTAAAGATAAGTGGTTGAAAAGAGGAAATTGAGTATAAGAGAAGACATTTGAGCATATGAAGTCACTTAAGTGAGGTGGAGGACGTCAAACTCGCGAAGGTCAAACAAGTCTTGAGGAGGTAGAACCAGTAGTGATAGGCACATGAGAAGAAGTTGGACCCAATTCCTGAGGAGAGTCAATAGTAGCCTATATAGGAGATGATGGTTGAATATGAGAATCGATTTGAGAAGAGTTTGAGGGAATGATAAGATCAATTTGGTCATCATTTAAAAGAATGATACTTATCGGCAAGAAGTTGAATAAGGAGTTGGCGATGTGTGAGAATTATTACTATAAGGGAGATGTGATTCATAAAAAACATCACGAGAGACATAAATGCTACGAGTAGAAAGATCGTAAATTCGATGTCCTTTTTGACCAAAAGGGTATCCAACGAAGATGCCAGGTTTGGCCCGAGAACCAAACGTATGTCGAATATACATATTTTTGGTGAAACACAAACACCCAAAAACTCGGAGTGAAGAATATGATGGAGATGTGCCAAATAATATTTCATGAGGAGATTTAAAATTAATGAGCTTTGCTGGTAGTGTATTTATAAGAAAGGCAGCAGTAAGAATACACTCACCCCAGAAGGAGAGAGGAAGCTGACTTTGAAAGCAAAAGGCTCGAGCAACATCGAGGAGGTAGTGATACTTACATTCAAATATCCCATTTTGTTGGGATGTGGCAGCACAAATACTTTGATGAATAATGCCACGAGTAGAACACCAATTTTGAAATTTTGCGCAAAGAAATTAAGCTCTATTGTCTGAGCGGATGAGTTGTAGTTGCGGAAGGAGTACCCCACCGTTTCCAATGTTGATTTTGGAAATGTTGCTACTCTCTCTATCCCAACCAATTATGCAAACTATAACTTTGGTCAGTTGACTCAAAAAAAGTGTAATCATTGATATATACTCCATAATTGTGCGTAAATACAATTTATGAAAAAATTAATATTTTAAAAATGCATGCTATTATGAATCAAACAACATAACATACAATAATATATTAACTTATTTATCAATTCAATTTTGAGGTCAAAGTCAATGAGTTTTAACTAAGTGAATAGTGAATTTGCAGTTTTGGCTGGGACAGAGGGAGTATTAAACTGGGAGTTTTAACAAAGTGAATAGTTAATTTGCAGATTTGACTGGGACAGAGGGAGAATTAAACTGTCTATTAATTTGATTTAAAATGGACAATCATGCGAAAAGTGTCTGACTTATATTTCATGAAATATATCCAAGTACATCACGAATAATCATCGACAATAGTTTTAAAAAAATAGCGAGGTCCATTTCGAGATGAAACAGAAAAAATCCTCATGTGTCTATTAGAATCAATTCAAAACATTTAGAAGAACGAGAACTGCTGTTAGAAAATAATTGACGAGATTGCTGAGCTTGTGGAAAAATAAGTAAAATTCTTGTTTGAAACAATATCAGAAAGTTTACAAGGAATTTAAAGAAAGAATTTTTGGGATGAACAAGGCGCGAATACCATGAATCAAATTTATTACATTCTTTGAAAGAAAAGGCATTATTTAAAACGACAACATCATCGAGTTATAAAAGTCTATTTTGCAAACTACTCCGACCAATCTTCGCCTTCGAGGAATGGTCCTGAAATAGGCATTGAGTATGGGAAAATGTCACTGCACGATCAGTATGTCGAGTTATCTGGGAGACGGATAATAAATTATATTTGAATGGTGAAATGTAAAATACATCCTTTAGAATGAGATTTGGAGAATGTTTGATAACTCCAATATGAGTTGTTGATGCCACTGAACTATCAGGCATTTAAACCAATAAATAATTTTGCAATGCACAGTAAGATGATAATAATGTAAGTGATGTGCATATGTGATTTGATGTGCCCGAATCTGAAGCCCGTAATTTATAGTACCACAGACATAACGCAAAATTTGAGTAACATCCTAGTAATGGTCATTAGTAGGAGATTGTATATACTGACTGAACGTGTTCACAGTATAAGAAATGTCGGGACGCGTAATGGACAAAAACTGTAGTGCACCAACCAATGAGCGATAAAGTGTGGGATTTCCGAATGGCTTACCATAGGTGCTTGAAAGCTACAAAAATGCTACAAAAGGAATAGCAACAGACACTGAATCCTACATTCCGATGTGCAATAAAATATTCTTGGCATATCTGGCTTGTCCAAGGAATAAGTCATCGAAAGTACGAACAACCTCCAGACCCAAGAAATACTGTAAAGTGCCAAGATTGGAAATCTTGAATTCCCGATTAACCGGATCGATAAACTTCCAAATGAGATGACCATCATTCCCAGTGAAAATAATGTCATCAACATAAACTAGCAAATAAATTAGAGAGGCACCTTGGGAAAACACAAATAAGGAGGTATCGGCAGAACTGCATACAAAACACAGGCCAACCAAAAAGGAACTAAAATGTTGAAACCAAGCACGAGGAGCTTGTTTCAAACCATAAATGGCTTTGCACAAACAACAAACATAGTCAGGACGCATATGGTCTTCGTAACCAGTAGACTTCTCCATGTAAACCGGGGAATCAAGAACATCATTTAAAAATGCATTCTTGACATCAAGCTATCGTAATGGCCAATTACGAGTGATAGTAAGAGATAAAACAGTACGAACAGTTGATGTCTTCACCACCGGACTAAATGTATGATCATAACCAAAATCAGGTAATTGTGAAAAATCTTGAGCAACTAACCTAGCCTTATGTCGATCGAGTGAGCCATCAGACTTGTACTTTAAATGATACACCCATTTAAAGCCAACAAAATCAACATTAGGAGGACGTGGAACCAACTCTCATGTCTGTTGAGTGCGAAGAGCAGCCATCTCTGAGTCCATGACTAGGGGTGTTCAAAAAATCGAAAAACCGATGACCAGTCAAAACCGAATCAGTATTTAATTTTGTTTATTGGTTAATTGGATAATCGGTTAATATCGGTTATGGTTATCCGGTTATGGCAATTAATCAGTTTATTTACTGGTTTTATTATTTGGTAATCGGTTCAACCGGATAACCGGTAAGAGATTTTATAGTATAATAATTAATTAATTAATTTCAACCCCAAAAATTAATTCATTAAATTTTGGGTTTTGATCACAAACCCATTAAGAAGACTTTAAATTACTAAACCAAATTAACTATTCTTTAAATTCTATATTATTAACCCATATATTTTTAAATAATAATTATGCCCAAAATAAATAATTATGCAAACAAAAGTCGATCTAGCTTATAATTGTGCCCAACACTAATAATCATCAATGTGATACAATTTTAATATTAATTCAAAAAATTATTAAACTTCTACGCAACACAATTATCCAATTTCTAATTTTTTAGCTTATATTCCAAGTTTTACGGATCTAACTAATCAATATCAATATGGATTTATATTTTTAATTTTAAATGAATGGTATATATGATAACCGATAACAACCGACACATCAACCGAAACCGATACTAATCGAACCAGCAAAACCGATAACATTATCGGTCGGTTATTCGGTTACTTATAAAATTTTATAAATCGATAGAAAACGAAACCGATTAACCGTCTAACCGACAAACCAATCGGCTTAAAACCCCCTATGCATTAGCTCTATATCGCCGGGGATTGGGGCAAGAGCTCTAGATGAGCTGGCCCTATCACCTCTGTTCCTCTTGGTCCTATAGCAGTTAATCTAATCATAGTAATAACAGCAAAAAGAGGCAATCCCAGCTCAACCAACCAAACTCAATCAACAAAGCACAACCTAACTCGAAAGTTTCACCAAACGCA
Organism: Rubia tinctorum; assembly: GCA_032355605.1. Lineage (NCBI taxonomy): Eukaryota > Viridiplantae > Streptophyta > Magnoliopsida > Gentianales > Rubiaceae > Rubia > Rubia tinctorum. The sequence continues at coordinate 7,859,524 of JAULKM010000007.1, forward strand.
AAAATCTCAATCCCTCTAAATCCCTCTAAATCCCTCATACTTGATTCAATTAATATTCAAGCAAAATATCCCAATACAATCCACAAACAATCAAAAACTCGAGTTCTAGTAATTAAACCTCTAAATTTTGACTCTATAATCTTCTGAAACGAGGATTAGAGGTCAAATACCCACAATATTGAGTGGGGAATCCTAGAGAATGATGTTGATGGCTAACCCAATCCCCAAATTAATAAAAGGGAAAAGTTCAAAAATGACCCTAAAAGATTAAGAAAGTGCAGGAATGACTTTGTAAAATATGAAAGTGTAAAACTAACCCTAAATGCTTGTAAAATGTTGCAATTATACCCAAATTACACTATTCTAGCATTGACCAAAAAGATTCAAGCATTAACCATTAATGAAAAGACAAAAATACCCCTACTCTTAAAACAAAAAAATGACAAAAATACCCCAAAATTTTCCTTCTTCTTCATCACCAGCTCCACCAATGCACCACCAACTCAGCTGCCACGCCACCAAATCTACAGTCGCGCTATCATCCACCAATCTCCTCCACCCAGACCCACCACGTCTCCTCCACCACCCATCTCTATCACCACCGACCACCACCTCACAACCCCACCACTATTAGCCACCTTATCTCCATCACCCCATCCACCCTCATTCACCCCCTATCCACCACAGCGTTCACCATCTGTTCTCCGCATCACCATCGTTCCTCACCATTTCTGCCACCACCACTCCGTCCAGTCGACCACCACCACTAAACCCAGCGAATCCCCACCGACACCACCACAAAACCCTAACCCTACCAAATCTCACCCCCGATGCCACCCCATCCTAGAGCTACTGTAAACCCTAGTCCGCCCTACGTCACCCAGCCCCGCCGCCGCCGCGCTTCCTATTCCCCACCACGCCCTTAACCTTACCTCGTCAGATTTATATGCTTCAATAGCCATACAAAAATTCAATCTACATATCCAATTACTCATAATTCGATTGATACAAACAAACTTCAATCAAAGGCACCGCTGAAATGGACGGAGGAAACCACGGAGAAGACGACGACAACCATGGAAAATGAATGAAAGACAAAAGCCGGGGAGAAAGAAAGAATGAAAAACTGAAAAAGAAAAGGGTATTATTGTCTTTTTCTATTTTTTGGTTTTCAAATATTTTTAATAGAAAGGTAAAATAGTCATATCAATGATTTTCGGCCAATTAGACCGTTGACATTTCGGTCAACAAAATTCAAGGTTATTTTTACACTTTCAGATTTTACAAGGTTATTTCTGCACTTTTGACCAAAATATAGGGTTAAAAATGCACTTTCCTCTTAATCAAATATGGGAGAATTGGGTTAAATAGAACAGAAATTTCAAATGTCCCAATTTTTAGGGCTCTTGATATTTTTTTCCCAATTGGAAAGGATTTGTGGTGATTTTCAATGTGAAAGGATAGAGGTTTTGTAGAGGAAGATGTTAGGAAAGAGTTAGGATAAGAAAATTGGAGTTTTCCAGTGAGGATTGCGGCGAGGGATCAAATTGGTGGCCGATAGCCTTCATGAGGAAAAGCGGAAGAAGGTTCTTTGGTTTACGTCTGAATTCGGGGCATGGGCATTTTATAGATTGGACGTCATGCACAGTTCACATATGCACGTTCCGAGAGCTGGCTTGGTTTCAGAGGGTTATACTTTATGAGCGTTCTTATTCATGAACCATACACATTTGCACAGTCTGTGAATTAACGGTTTCTCGCATTCCCATCTAACTTCCTTGTTGCAGACCGTGCAAGATTACACGGTCTGTGCACTAGGGTAACTTTTAACCCCTTTGCCCATTTGGCGTCAAACACCTACTCCCTTCCGACAAGGGCAAAAACACGCAAACCTAGCGTAGCACGATTCTAAGAATATAAATATCATAAAATAAGGAATAAAAGACATTCAACTACATTGTTCCCATCATCATCAAAATAAAATTCAGAAACGTACATGTATTGATGAACCTCTCAGTTGCACTAGTAGATCCCGAAAGACCAGCAGTAGTGACATATGAAAAAGGCATGGAAGATCTACCATCATCAGCAGGTCCAGATCCAAATGCAGTCAAAATCCTACCACTCGAGGTCAATGGAAAACTAACTTTGCCCCTCAACAATGAATTGTACCCCTTCCCTACGAAGTAAGTCATTGTTCTTCTTCACCTTCTCAATGTCACATTGTTGAGATAAAGGAAGTGCAAGACAATCTACTGCACCATCCAGGGGAAAACTATAAAATTAGGTCCATAAAGGTAGTACCAAAGACGCATTCACTGATTTATAACTCCTAATCTTATGGCACCTATCAATAGCCTCACAATACATCTTCGTAACAAACCCACACCAATCATAACTATTTATTTGCTTCAAAACTTCAAGTAAGCTAACTAAATTCATGTCTATGTTGTTGCGTAAAATGGGAGCTAACGTCACACGAAGAGCATACATAACAAAACCCCTCTTAAACTTAGGTATTTGTCTAGTAAAATGCCTCAAAACCATCTCATTCAATAAGCTAAGCATACTCACTTAGCCTTGCCTTCTTTATCATACTTACGTAGCCACCTAGCACTGATATTACAAGGCAACACCCTTAGGCTTACCCTTGTATCTAACCTCTGTAATCTCATGATCATAAATAGGCAGCTGGAAGATAACATAAATTTCGCCCCTAGAAAGACCATACCTTTCATCATCTATAGTCTATACTCTATAAATGAAATTGAAGTCATTGATCAAATAATGAACAAAGTCTTTCGGCACCTTCTTAATCTTAAACTTGAGCAGTCTGCCAAAATGGACCTTTTCAATCTATTTCTCGTGCTCACCCACTAGAGAGTTAAAAAAACAAATATGTCCAAATAACAAGTGCTCTTGTATCTATCATTAATGCTACAAAATAAAAAGATTGAAATAAAAAATAGCACCGACCGCAACATAAAAAAGTACTTTCCAATAACATCAACATACAAACTACAACCATCCATTATATATGTTATAAGCATCATAAAGTACAGAAACAAAAAAAATCACAATACATGTAACAACACAAATTCACACTCAACAAAAAAAAAAGTGAAAACATCATAACAAATATAAACACAATATCAACAAAAGAAGAACAGAATGTGAAAAATAAACACACCTTGTCCGCTTGATGAGACGTCAAATGCATGTATTTCTTAAGTTATTTAACATCTCTTTTGTTATGATTTGTGGGAAGATTGCTAGGTTTGGATAGGTTTACATCATAAGGGGTTTAGATGGTCATTTTTGGATTTCCTATCTAAATCTTTCATTATGTAGCCTAATATGAGCCTAGGGGATTTTTGTCCTTACGAGCGTCCAGATCTTGTTTTGTCAGCTTATTTTTAGAATGCTCGTAAGCACTTCAGAGTAGGTTAATGAAGGCCAATTGAAAAATTGGTAGAAAATTGAATGACACGTGTCAAAACGTGGTAGAAAATACAAGTTTCTAGATTTCTCTCAAGTCAAAACGTCAACTGTAGGCCACGAGTCGAAAACGTCGTACCAACGTTTCTGGAATGCTCTCAAGTCGATCAACATCGACTGATTGGTAGGAGACTGAATGCCACGAGTCAAAACAGCATTCCAAAGTTTCTGAAGGCAAAAATTGGTAGGAGGCTGAAGATCATAAGTCAAAACGTCGTACCAAAGATTATGGAATGTTCTCAAGTTGATAATAATCGACTGATATACTTTCGATAACAAGAGAAGGCTCTATATCACCTCTTACCTATAATTCTGAAATGTTCTCAAGACGATCAACATCGACTGGTATGCTAGGTGAAGAAAGGAAAATTACAGGCTTTTCCCTCTGACTACGCATCGTCGCGAGACGCTTCGCGGTCCACGACGATCGCCTAATTTCACCTGCAAAATACAATAGACACATAAATAACTTCAACATCAAAAAAAGAACCTGATAACTGCATAATCATAACCAGTAAATCTGCAAATCAACATAAATTTACAGCATGCAACAACAATAACTCAAAGAGAAATGTTCGTTTTAACCATATAACCTTGTAAAATCTGAAAGTTCAAATTTAACCCCATGTTTGGGACAAAAGTGTCAATCTAGCCCTAACAACCATATTGTGGCTAGAATTCTTTAAAATGACCATTATACCCCTTTAAAAATGAAAAATTGAAAAGGGGAAAATACTATATTACCCTTCCAAAAATGTATCACATATATATATATAATATTTATGTTAATTTTAAATTGATTTTCAATAATCGCTCTATCCAAAATAAATTGGCACATATCTTTGTTTATATGTGCAAAAGTTCTGAAAAAATAATAATTTACAAATATATGTTATGATGAATCTAACAACATATAACATGATAATAGTCTTACATATGTAATAATATAATTTAATAGTCGAATTTGACTTAGTTTGACTACCAAAAGCCAAAATAAATTAATTTATCTGGGACGAGGGAAGTATATAATTCGGTCTCTACAATGAAAAGTTGGTTCCGTCGCTCATAGTATCCGAGTAGCAATATGTGTCGATTTTAGTAAGGAAAATATTTACCATTTTTTTTGAATTTCCTTCGAAAAGTATTTACCAAAATTTCTTAGTTACGTAATGAAGGCGTACAAATTATAAATATATTAATAGTATATTAGTTTCTAAAATTTTAATGAAAACATATTTATAAGGAGTGCGCTCTCGTGAAAAATACTTTTTTTTATAATAGTTGTGATCTAACCTTATCTTTTTTTACATAAGTGATGATTTAACCCTGTATTTATTATTAAAGTGTTGATCTAACCATGTGTTATTAATGAAAGTACTGATCTAACCCGGCCGCCAACAATTTACGACAAGAGGTGGTGGAACCTAATGGTATAATAGTCATTAAAATTTTATTTTTAAACATAGGAGTATTTTTTTCCTTTTAAATTAGGTCAACGCCTGAATTCCTTTAGCCGACGCTGGAATAATGCAATTTGGGTATATCTGCACCATTGCTCAAATAATCTTAGGGTTAATTTTACACTTTCAGATTTTATATGATTTTAATTATCTGCAGTTTCAAAATTTATGAACTTTACCGTTTATTATATTTTTCCTTAAGTTATAGCTAGTACGGACAGAGATTTATTACTTTATATGTCAACAAATCGATTCCACATAATCTCTTGCCCTTTCTTCAGCACAACTTTGGCAACATAAGGATTGTTGATCTGATTTGCGTCGGAGAAAAGTCGATTTTAATATATATATTTTTTCATGTAACACGAGCGGAAGTTTATATTTAAGTAAATGTTCAGACTAAAAGTGTCAATTCGGTTATTCAGATCAGATTCGAGTTTGGATCAAACAGATTCAGGTTGAAATGGGTCGGGTTGAAATGGGTCGAAATTGGGTCGGGTCGAAACGAATTCAGGTTGAAACGGGTCGTAGTTTGTTGGTCGGGTCGTCAGATCGGGTCGGGTTGAAATTGGTCAAAATCTGTTGGTCGGGTCGGGTCGGGTTGGAAAGTGTCGAAATCTGTTTGTCGGATCGAAGCGAAAGCTAGAATAGAAAGAAAAAGGTTTTGAAAAATGGGTTACAGTATCAGCTACTCTGGAACATTTACTAGCGATTTCTAACATTTCACAAAAAATTCATTTAATTAATATTTTTATATTTAGGCAAAAATTTAAAAAATCATGTATTTTGAAGTAATGGATTATGGGGTAACACAATTTTGAGCCAAAATGTAATTTTCCAATATTGTGTAGAAGTAATCAGTTTTAACTTTTGAGACCCTTCCGTTCACTTTTAAATTTTCAAGTTGATTCGGTCGTGTTGGATTAGAGTCCATATTATTAGGTCATAATTGGGTTTCGGGTTGAATTCGTTTTGAGTAGAGTTCGGGTTTGGACCCAGATTATCAGGTTATAATCAGGTTTTAAGTTGAGTTCGGGTCGATTTGGGTTCGGGTTTGGACCCTGATTATCAGGTCAGAATCGGGTTTCAGGTTGAGTTCGGGTCAAGTCGAGTTTGGGTTGAGTTGGGTTCAGGTTCGGGTCAATATTGTGCGGGTCAGGGTCAGGGTCAGGTTCGGGTTGAATTCAGTCAAGTTGGTCCTTGTCGCGTCAGAGATTGACAGCTCTAGTTTAGACAAAGGTTCAATCACATCTTGGGCCCAAATCCTTACAAATTATCTCGTGGGCCGATTTCCATGGTTTATGGTTGTCTAAGACCTTAACATAGTAAAAAGAATTCAGAGATTCAGAGATTGCTTGTTCAGAGATTGCTTGTTTATATTTTCAAGATTCAAAGATTGCTTGTTTATAACGTGCTTGTGGGCCTACCCATAATCAGTTAATTAATAAAATAAGGTTTTATAATTGGTGGTCTTTCATTAAATTATAAATGTTTAATTATATATATATATTTTTAATTATGCATTAAATTTGTTAAATTCAACACTGCAATTTTAAATTTAAATAAAATATTTTTGTTTAAATTATACTTTTATATTATATTACTTAGATTTTGACATTCAAACAAAGTTTATTACATATTTTAACTTATAAAATAATTTTTAAAAATTTTAATAAAATTATTTTCTAAATTTAAAAGTAAAGTGGATGGTTAGTAAATTTATGGACACACCACATTTCCTAACATTTTACCATTTAATAAAATCTCTCATTTCTCCGGTTTGCGTTGCCGTTCTTTCATTTGCGTGGGAATTTCTTACAAGGCTTTACATTTATTTGCCTTCTTTGTCAAAAACTCAGATTGAGAAACGAAATCAGCCTCAACAAGAGCCTTAATGTGACCCAACACAAATTAAAGTTTTTGGTGATTACAGGTTCATCCTGTTTAACCATTAGTCGGACTAAAACAAGAGTTTTAGTTTCGTGTTTTTACCGGTTTATTTTAGGAATTTATGGGGATTGATGATGTTTAGATTTTGTTGTTGTTGATGTTTATGAATTTTTTAGTTTTGTTGGTATGACGCTATTATTTCCTGTTTGAATAGCTATTTAGCATGTTGCACGTTGTTGCTGTTTGGTCTAGTTATCACGATGTTTAATTATATTTGGGAATTAATTGATGTTTATCTAATTTGTAATGAGAGTCTGTATACATTTGAAGAGTTTTATCTTTCATATGTTATTGATATTTTTAAATGTTGAGTACAGTTTTGTTTTTCTTATTTTATGTTGATGTTTAGTCTTTTTATGCTTTCGTTTGTGTATGTGATAATGACATTTGTGTTCATTCAGGTTGTGTTGTGGTTGTATTTTTTTCCAGAGCGTCACTTTTTGTTATCATTCTGCCATATTGTGTAGATTTTTAGATTTCTGGGTGACGTTATGTGTTCTGACTGGTACCCTGTGGTCGTCGTTTAGGAGATAACTTGATAGGTTGCAAGTAAAAAATAATACTTATATGTTTCTCTCTAATTTACTCCTAACTACCCAAAATAGTATAAAGTGGTAAGTTTGGATGTTATCCACAAAGACCAAGGGGTTTTAAAGGATAGTTTCATGCAATCGCATACACGAGCGTCACCGATTGTGTGTGAAGTTTGTAAACAGAAGGGGGGTTGTTTGAGTAATTAATCTACCAATTAATAACATAAACTAAACAATGATATAAGGATGATATAAATGAGCCTTGGGGGCATCTGCATCAAATATTTAACACTTAGATTCGATTCCTGTTAACCTAAGAGTGATTATTGCAAAATATGAAAGATTGATTTTATTGAAGGTACAATGGTACAATATATAGGCATCATGAAAAAAATCACAAATGCATACAAAATTCTATCAAGGGTACAAGATATACATAAAATATAACAAGATATCTCCTTAACACCAATCCTCAAGTTGGAGCATGTGGATCACGAATGACCAACTTTTCAAGAAAAGTATGAAATGCCTGTTGTCCAAGAGATTTAGTAAACAAATCTGCATGTTGACCGGAAGTGCGATTATGATGGGTTACAACTTCACCAGACTGTACCAAATCAAGAGCAAAATGACAGTCAATATCAATGTGTTTCGTACGTTCATGAAACACATGATTGGTTGCAATATGAAGGGTTTCTTGACTATCACAACATAAACGCAAGGAGAAGAGTGTCCTACGCCCAAATATTGAAGAAGTAACTTAAGCCAAAGAAACTCACAACAAGCAACATCAATAGCACGATAATCAGCTTCAGCCGAAGACCGCGAAACAATAGATTGTTTCTTTGTCTTCCAAGAAATAGGGGATTCTCCAAGCATAACAAAATATCCAGTCAAAAAACGACACATAATAGGGCAAGCTGCCCAATTAGAGTCACAAAATACAGTGAGCTAAAGCTAGCTTTTAGCAGAGAGAAATAAACCTTGACCTGGATGGGTATTAAAAAATGCAAAACCCACAGTACAACCTGCCACTGTGCCTAGAAGAATGCTTCATAAACTGTGCTAAAGTGTGCAAAAAATAACTAAGATCCAGAAGAGTGATCGTAAGATAAATCAGTTTACCAACAAGCTGTCGACATTTTGTTCGATCAGTATAAGACAATCCATCTGTGCGCGCCAAATTATACTGCTATTCCATGAAAAACTCAGTAGGCTTGGCAACCAACAAACCAATATTTGTCAAAATGTCAAGAGCATATTTCCGTTGACATAGAAACAGACCCTCGGGTCTCCTAGCAATCTCAATGCCCATAAAATATTTTAAAACACCAAAATCCTCCGTATGAAAGTAAGAGCAATAATACTTCTTGAACTCAGCCATCAGAGTGGGAGAAGATCCAACAAAGATCAAATCATCAACATAAACCAAGACATTGAGGGAAACACCATCATGTAAGTAAGTAAACAAAAAGTAATCCGCCTTACTCTGAACAAATTCGCAAATGAAAAGAGATGTAGCTAGCTTAGCGAACCAGTTCCTGGGTACCTGTCGAAGACCATAAATGAATTTATGAAACTTACAGACCAGACCAGGGGTAGGAAGGGTATAACCAGGAGGGTGCCACATATAAACCTGCTCATCCAGATTTCCATGCAGAAATACATTATATACGTCCATCTAATGAATATCCTATCCACATATAACACCAAATGTCAAGAAAAGACAAACCGAGCTCATCTTGGCAACCAGAGTGAAGGTTTCGATATAATCAGTGCCCTCGATCTGACGGTTTCCAAGAAAAACCAACCAAGCCTTGTAACGCTTGATATAACCATTAGACTTATACTTGGTTTGAAACACCCATTTACTTCCAATATCATGTTTCCAATGCGACAGAGGAGACAGAACCCAGGTTTGGTTCCGATCAAGTGCATCAATCTCATCTGTCATTGCCGGTTGCCAGTGAGAATGACGAGAAACCTTCGAATACGTAGGGTCGGAGCCATTTGTAACTGCAGCTAAAAATACAAAATGTGAAACTGAAAACTTATGACAAGAAAGAGTATCAGTAATTGGGTAACGAGTACCTGAAGACAGTTCAGATGTGGATGTGAAAGCAGCATGGGGGAGTTTAAGGCGCAAGTAGCAGTGCAACTATAGTCCTTAAATTTAACTGTGGCTGGCGAATACGAGTACTAGTCGGAAGAGTGGGCCATGGCGGCGGAGACACGTCGACCTTGGCATGTGCTCACGGTGAAAGCTGCCACCAGTCCTAGAACCAGCTAGCCGAATTGATACATGTTACTATACAACACCAGTTCTATTATCGGGTGCTAAGAAATAGGTTGTCCCAGCACCCCTCTATATAAGCACCAATTTTTCAAGGGCCTAATACCCCTTAAAATTTGTGCTTATTGAGGGTCTATCTGTCCCTCTCCAATACTATCCCCATTCTTTGTTGGACATATTATCAATCAAATATGTTAAATTGATTCATCTTTAAAATGAGGGGGGTTAAGGGTTAAATTTAGTAAGTTAATGAAATCAAACTTCATTACAAGTAAAAAAATAAATGCCCGGAAGATTTCATGTTCTTATACCAAACTAAGCCCTAAGCCTGGAAGATCAAATTATCATTTGAATTGAAGTAATTTGCTAGGGAAAAATAAATGAAAAGGACCAAAAGATAATCTGCACTCATTATTGAAGCGACAAATATCGAACTTAGGATCTCCCCGTAACATGAGCATAGGATACGATATCGTGACTCCATGAGCCACAATGTTGGATTGCATGAAAAATGACACTTTTAAAATCTTGTCCATTCTTAATCATGCACCAACCTGTACAAACAAACGAAAAAAAACAAAGTATATATACATGCGTAATATCACATGAAAACAGGGGGTTCTAAAAAATAAAATAAAAGGAGAATGTGTACATTAATTAATTGCACCAAGAAAATGATTGCGTAATTATTCCAGATCCTAAATGATCAGTTGCTAATAGATCGGTATTGCACTTCATTTTAGTAGGTGTTGATATCGATGATGCTGGAAAACTTATGTGACAACTATGTCATCATTCTTTTAATCTAATTTTATTCTTATTATTTCTTTATTTTTTTCCCGCTGATTTTCTGACCCTGTGAGTGGCCAACTTTCCTGCATCGATGGTTCAAATTTAATTTAAAATTTGTCATTTCCGTTCAACATAAAGATCAGTTTCGTGATAAACATCAAACTTGCTAGAAATTTTCCTGTTACATATACCAACTACCTACTACCAATCATGAAAAATCTCGTTTCAATAACTTTTATCGACATGTAATACATATAATTAAACATGTTTATCGAAGATCGGGACAGATAGAATAATTTAGATTATAATATCAAAAGGAATAACAAAATCGGAAAAGAAACCTTTCATATCCCCTTATAAAAGGAGTGCTTGCTTGGAAGGGGGAGGATGTGAGGGATTTGGATGATGGATAGGTTTTCACATGGAGTTTGGAAATTAGAGGGGAAATGCGTCCTCATGCACGTTTTAGATTATTATTATTATTGTTTCAGGCATCACGGAGGACGCATTAGCAAAATGCGTCCTCAGATGTTAGTATTTTTTCAATGGAAGACGCATTTTTAACGGTTTAAATTCATGAAATTAAATTCCTAACTAAAAATAACAAACTTATTTTCAATAAGTAATAAGAAATCATGCTCAGGT
>JAULKM010000007.1:7870794-7902361 GCA_032355605.1 Rubia tinctorum
CACCTCCATCACCCTCTCCCATACCCCTTATCGCCGGTCACCCATCATAGTCTCTCCTCCCCGTTTTCCTCTTCCATCGTCACCACCATACTCAACGCCATCTCCTCTCCCCCTTACTTCCGATGGAAACCCTAAACCCAACCTTTCCCCTACCCCGCCATCGCCACTCTCTCCCCTCCCCTACCGCCTCCTCCCTCATCCTCCCTCTCCCCGCTCGCCGCTCATCCCCACCCTCATAGCCACTCTAGCCCGTTGAATTAATAAATCAGCCAACAAAGGGTGTGAGAAAAATGTGAGAAATAAAGGGTAAAGACAAGGGTTCAGCCAACAAGCGGCGTCCGAAAAAACATAAGATATAAAGGGTGAAGATTAGGTTTTTACACTTTTACATTTTTTAAGGCAAGGGTAAAATTGTCTTTTCATCAGAATCCAGCCCAAAAAATGTTGACTTAAAAGTTAGCGGAGTCAAAGGCTATTTTGGCACTTTCTGAAAAAGCAGGGTTATACTGGCACTTTCAGCCTAAAGTCAGGATCAATTTAGCAATTAACACTTCATTTTTTATTATCATTTCATGTCATTACGAGTGTGTTTCTAAATTTTGGGGTTCAAACAAAAGGCATTCCTTTATGAAACCGTTCGATCTAGCGAGTGACTTATCGGGGTACAATTTTATTTCACGTTTTGCAGAGAGAGACCCTGAAATATGCCTCAGGATCATACGTCTATTGCGGGAAGATGAGGAGTGGTTTAGGTGTAATAGTATTCTCCGTTGTCGGGTAATAACCGCGGTGTTTTTATAACCCAAAATTGGTCTAGTTTTGTAACAATATGATCAAAAGGAAAATGATACTTGTCTTTTAAGGACATAGGTGAAAGTATATTCAAAATTGTAGTCTATAGGAATGTTCACTAATGGAGAGCAGCCTGTTAAAGGCTGTGTTAAAAGGCGGCTTTGCCAAAAAAAGCGAAGAACCGCTTTCCTGAATATGTTCCAAACTCAGAACCCATTATGTGAGGCTCAGCTGCCAGTTTGAAGGCAATTAAAATGTCATTTAACACAATTAATTAATAACCACCTTTAACTGAACAGTACAAAGAGGGTTATTTATATAACCGCCTGTAATCCTTCAAATTCAAAGGCGGTTATGTCAAACCACCTTTGATTATACGCATTTCCTAGTTTGGAACTCAGGACCGATACTGCTTTCAATTTTTTTAAATACACACATCAACCCTAGTGTGAAGGGCAAACTAAGGTGTCTTTATAGGAAAAATTTTTGGTCGTCAGTTCTGAACTGTGAAATGTTTTGGGCCTATCTTCCGAGTTCAGAAGTGTGTCTTTGGTTTGGGTTGATTTTTAAAAGCATGTTCCGAACTCCAAACTAGGATATATAAAAGCTCTTAAATTAGCCATATTTTGCATTCACCAATTATTATTTTTAAAAAAGGTTGTTGTCTTCCATTTTCTTTTGTTGACGTATAATTAAATCCTTTCATTGGAATACATAAATTGTCACTGGAGAAGGTATATTTTATAAAAGTCCATTACTTACAAAGAACAAATTAGGGTTGATTTTGTTTAAATTACACACACACATATATATGTTGATTTACGGTTTACATTCATGTTAGGGTAGTGGAATTTTGTTTGTGCCTTAATTGCATGTTCAAGGGTTGCATTGTAATTGAATTGTAGGAGAGTGGAATAAATCGAAATGAGCTCATTGGTAATGATTTTAGGAAATTGCCCAATTATATGCCATCGGTAGAATATTTTATTTCCATAGCATTTGAGCATGACTATAAGAAAACACCATTGTATAACGGTTCAAATATCTTGGTATTGAGTGTCACTTAGCGAATAATGAATTTGAAGGCCAAATTTGGATGGATCGATAAGTCAAAAACCAAAACTCTGGAATAATATTATGCTCAATAGGTTGTATGTCGTGAAAACAATTCTATGTTCGATAGGATTGGAACTACAAAAAATACATGCTTGCCTGAATGATTGCATGTTATACCGGGGAAAGAATGATAACAATTTGGAAACATGTTGATTATATGGTGAGTTTTTCTATAAGTTGAAGAGGGGTGCGATTCCAACGGAAGTGTTGTCAAAATTGAGGAAAAAGACACCGGCTAAAGTGATGTGGTATCTCCCTATCACTCCCCAATTGAAGAAGTTTGCGTGTAAAGAAGATGAAAAGTTGTTGCGTTGGTATTCCGAGAGGGTTTGACTAGTGGATGACGTCATAAGACATACATCGGATGGTGACATAGATGTGTACCTTATTGACAATGAAACATAAGTATGTGTTGTTATCTACTATGATTTCAGGACCAAATCAACCGGGTAACGACATAGATGTATACCTTGCTCCTCTCGTGGATGATTTTTTGTTATTTTATTTAATGTCGTTGTTTGAACTTATGATCATAGTATGGAAGAATTCTTCACATTGAAAGATTTGTTGTTTTGTACCATCAATGATTTCCCTTCCTATGGGAATTTTTCAGGCTATTAGGTGAAAGGTCACTTTGCTTGTCTCCTGTGTGAGAATGAGACATCCTTTGTCAATTGAAACATGGTTGTAAAATCAATTATCACAGACATAGGAGGTTTCTCCGTCTGCGATTCTTTGTTCGGGACGTTGTTGAATACCCTTGTGAAAACAAAAGAGGGGTTGAAGGCTTGTATGGACTTGGTTGAGATATAGCGCCAATGACTATTGGTGACAAGTGTTACTTACCCCTTGCTTGCTATTCTGTGAGTAAATTGGGGAAAACATCATTCTGTGAGACCCTATGCAGTGTGAAGATCTCCAGGGCTTATTCATCAAACATTTGTTCATGTGTGTCACTGGTTGAGTTGAAGTTGGTTGGGTTAAAGTCCCTTGATTTCCACAACCTAATGGAGGAATTGAATGCCATTGTCATTCGCTCGCTACTGTCATCCCACATAAGATTGTGCATTGCGAAAAATTGTTTGTTTTTCAAGTCAATATGTTGCAAAAGCACTAGTATTGCAAAACTTGATAGGTTGCAAGCAACGATCATTTTGTGTGGGAGATAAAACTTCGTGGTCTTGTTTTCTGGAGGTGGATGTACCCGTTCGAGAGGTACATGATAATTTTGAAGCATCTCATGAAAAATCGATATAGGCCAGAGATACAAGTATTATGCAGCGCTACATTACCGAGGAGGTAATTAAGTTTCATACTGATTATTAAAAGGAGGTCGGTTCTGTAGGGTTCCAAGTTCAAGACATAAAGGGAGGTTTGATGGCCAAGGGGTTAGACAAGGCAAGATTTTCAGTCCTAGTATGAAAGATTTATTTACAGTTCACCTTTATGTTCTTCACAATCATGAAGATGTCGTCCCATATACTGAAATTCATATAAATGACATAAGAGTGGGCCACCCAATTTCAATGAATCTTAGGTACTAGAATTACACATTAGCACATTTCCATCATGACTACGAGATTACGTGGTTGTCAGCGATCATCATAAAAAATTTAAACGGTTGGCGCGTAGACCATTAGAAATTGTACTATCTTATGGAGAGTACGACATCAATGACTTTACTTTTTCCACAAAATCAGTGAATGATAAGGGTGTCTCTCAAAATAGTGGAGTGTCTCTTATGTCGGAAGCTTTGCATGTTGGTTTTAGAGTTGACAACAATCCAATGTATGCCCAACAATGTTATTTTGGAACTATTTCTAATAATTGGAATATCAACTATGTAACTATGTGTGTGCCAGTTTTTAAATGTCAGTGGGTGGATATTAACAATAGGCACAAACTGAGGATTTGGGATTGACCCTCGTAGATAGAAGTCAGGGTGGGATGGAGAGAAGATCCTTTCATATTGTCCTCACAAGCTCATCCAGTTTTTTTGTTAGAGATCCCATAGATCCTCTTTGAGAGATTGTGGGGATGGGAAAATATCTTTGTGGAGGATTATGAAATGGAAGAAATTGTAAGTTTTGGTCAACATACTCCAATGAGGGCTTTGGATGAATTAAATTTGCTAGAGGAGGATGATTGGAGTTTGCATTGCTTTGTGGGCCGAAACGACCACAATGAAGGTGCTTGGATGGATGTTTGACGTAAGATCACCCATAAAAGAAGGAGGGGCAAAAAAGTGCCTGAGAAAAGGAAGCAAAAAAGTAGGGATTTTAGAGGATATGGTAATAGATTGGAAATATCGAAATGGCCATAAGTTGGGAGCGACTTCCGAATTCGGAAGTTGTTCGGGTGATGTGGTATCAACTTATTATTTAGTGCTATCCTATCAAATTTCTAAGTACTAATCTAATTTGGACCATAGCATAAACCGGACATGCACATTATCATATGAAACCCCTAACACAATTTATCCTAAAAATTCATCCATTGTTCAAATTAAAATAAACGTAGCCATACATTCATATATTAAAATAGAAAAAATTCCAATTCTCATAAAAAATCTTACTTAGACTTCAAACTAATTTAAATCATTTCCATGATCACCCATTTAAGTGGAGCGATGGTGACATGGTCGGGACGTCGTGCGAGGTGTCACTCGTTTCGTTGTCCTTCATGAACGCTAGCTTTTTCCACAACCAATGGTAGCAATCCTTGAACCCCTTCAAGTATGCTTTCTCCGAATCTACAAATATTAACACAAATGAAGTCGCCAAAATATAGTCTATAAATTTAATATGCATTAACAAGTATAATTTCACTAACCTTCATCAATTCTCAGCCTCTTGATTGATTCCAAGTCCACAACAACTAGTGGCTTATAGCACCATTTATGCTCGAACAAACCCCACTTACTCTTTTGAAAGTAACTCTCGTCAAAGTACTTTGAGGAATTTTCCTCCCCGACCAATGTCATACCATCCACTTTCTTCAATAGATAGGTAATCAAATTGTCGTACAGGTGGCTTTTTACCACATTTCTCGAAGAGGCAACCCACAATATGTGCCTAAATATTTCCAAACCTAGGTTGATCTTCCTACCCGCAATTACATAATTGAATAACATAAGGATAGTATAGGTAGGCTCGGTGATATGTCCGGTGGTGGGAATTAAGCTCCTATAAATCATTTCATAGACAATATGTTGGTCTATGATCAAATGAGTGAGACAAAATGTCTCCGGCTTTCCCAGATCCCCAGGATTATATTGATAATGCCAAACACTACATTCTATGGAGTTAACAAAGGGATAATCAACATCATGTAGAGGTCATTTCTCCCTAAGGTATACATCATCCAATGGACCCTCTAAATCTTCCGGATATACATGTTTCATATTCCTATGAGGGAATTCTAACAATTCATTCAAGGTCCTCGAGCTGATTGTGATGTCAAACCCCTTGAACTCTAGTCGAGTAAGCCCATTAGCCACCTCATGTAAGTTACTATGGAACTGACAAACCTCATCAAAATAGGATGGTTCATTACACGAAAACAATCCATCTACATGTTGGTAGTAAAATTTAGATTAGGGGTCAGCTAATCCTATGGAAATATACTCATTAAAATCCACAATATAAAAATTTAGTAACTTTCCGCATTCTCGCAATGCATTGTAACGTATTTGGGAAAAGAGGGAAAAATCTTACTTGATTGAATGACGAATTGTGCCCGGTGCTACGAGATTGTGGCAAACCCTTCGCTCCTCCCCTTTCCATTTTTTTCTCGAGTTTTCTTCAATTCCAATTTCTAAACTAAGTTTGTCCATTGTAATTAAAGAGCCAATTTCATGTTTCCGAACTAGTAAGCTTTCATTCATCTCTTCTATTGAGAATCTGATTAGGTTGGGATGAGGACCTTAATTAAACTCCTAAAAGGGAAGCAATTTTTTTTCCAAAGATGGGCTGGATTAGGGAGCCGAGTTCGGAACCTAACCTTCTGAACTCGAAAGTTTTGTCGGGTTGATCATGCCATCAGTGCCAACCCTCTTACGAACTCGGTAACACTTTCCCCCCTTTTTAAAAGGTTCGAGTCATTTTCAAATTCGAAAATTGTTCAGCACCTTTGGCCTTTTTTTCCAAACTTACATCGGGCTAAGGTTGTGCATATATCTATTTCATATATTCCTTTTAGAAAATAGCCATGGCTTCATGAATTTCATCTAAATGTAGAATAAACAATAGTTGTAACAAATTCACCTAACAATTTTACTTCTACTGTGACCAAATGTTTGATATATGTAAAATACTAAATGTTTTATAAATTCAATAATCCAAATGTATGCTTAATTCAACTCAAATGTTGATAGCCTAGTCTTCTTCGAACATGTGGTCAATCTCTGAGTCTGCACCGTCCGGTTTGTTCCCACTATCTCCCCGGGCGCTTCATTCTCATCCTCATCATCTGAAAATACAGGCTCGAAATTAGGCAGTTCCTCATCATCGTTCAGCTAAAGCTGCAATTCCCGAGCCTTTATGAAGAGAGCATGCAGAGGCTTCTACGGTTGTCAGTATCTCGTGAGTTGATGCAACGTCAGCTCAAATACAGTTGAAGTATATATCTACTTATGGCACTCTTCCAGCCGCTCTCAGAACCTATAAATCACAATATGGGGATGAAATCAAAATTTAGTACACTCCAACATGGTAAACTAATTAGAGCATTACCTACTCACAGGAACTAGGTGTCTCACCTCTCTCCATAGCCGCCTCTCGGGACCTCTTTGCACTCTTTGTTGCATATCCAATTATTGGCCGATATTCCAACCTGTTGTCAAAACCGCTCCTTAATTGTTCATGCTGGAACCAACTTTGATAGTAACACTTGAGTCGGATAGGTCAATTCACAGGCTGAACTACAGCTTTCTTGATTAATGCTATGATTAACCCACCTTATGTGAGATCCTCTTTTTTTATCCCCTCATCCTTGAGCATGCTAGATATTATGGTGTAGCCTAAGTTTATCTTCACCCCTCCATCAAATAGTATAAGAGCATTAAATTTTCAATAGTCGGCTCACACGCGTGTCCACCCGTGGGCAACACATTTCGAAAAATCCACTCATAAATTAGGCTCTTCTCTACCGTCAACAAGACCGCATCATAACTCTCCGCTTGCCCCAGAGTATTTCCTTCCTATGGAAGTATTTCCCACTCATTTCTATGGGACATAATGGGATGGCTTTGGTCACGACCGACCAATTTTGTTAGTGATAGATTTTTAGGGGACCGTGAGGATCTTTAGGTGTCAATTTATCCATATTGGTATAGGGGTAACCTAGGGCTTTATTGATGGTGTATTTCGTTACGACTATCATTTTATTATTCACCATTGTTATATCATGGTTATTAGAAATTTGCCCTTAATTAGCATAAAATTGAATGACCTTTTCTACATGAACAATCTCTTCTGAGCATAATAGTTTATTGAAATATTGTTCTTTAAACCTAAAAAGTAAGTACCCTAGGCACAACTCATCAACATCTTTGACACAAATAACCTTTGGATTAGTACATTTTCTATAGGAGAAATTAACGTACCTCTGTTTCGCTTTGTTATTGAAAAACCTCTCCGATGGACGATCCTTGGTTAATCGACCATGGCTACGGTCACTCGCCGTTGATTTTTGACTTCTATTCCTCCCCCATTGTATTTATATTGTAGTTTTTGGCAATGGAATTGATGGTTTTTGAGTAGGATTTATGAATAATGATTTTGTTGATGCTTTAATATTGTTACATTTCAAATGAAGGTGATTTTTTATTTATTAAAGATATGCGTAAATGTAGAATCCATAATGTGTATATGTGTATTGTATTAGGGTTCATGATTATTAATTTTTATGTTTTATAATATTGTCAATTTTTTAATGAAAACCTAGTGTGATGAAGGTAGTTTTAATATTATGTAGGATAATTTGTGAATGTAGGATCAATAATGTCTAAGAAAAGGGGTCGTGATGATTCTTTACGTTCATGCAATACAAATCCCACTACATCGGAATATGGTTTCGATGGTGAACATGGATCTGATGAAGTGGGAATCGCCAAGAATTATTGTTGGACATTAGACAGATGAATAGATAGAAAAGAGCGAACTTTGTTGGTTTTCAACAAGTTGTGCAAGTGCTTTTCAGAAAAAAAAATGTGCTAAATGGTCTAGTTGGGTTGGGAAGGTGTAGAACGAGAGTCGACATAAAATATGATAATTGGCATGAGGTTCCGAAAGAGTACAAGGATGTCTTATGGATGAAATAAAAGGTATCATGATATTTTCGAGTCTTAGTTCCAAAAAATTTATTCTTTTTGGTTGACATGATGTTGTACGAAATCTTCATAGAGGCCTTTTGAGATCGATGCCCCAGACATGGCGGAGTTACGAAAGAGGGTAATGAGGATTTTGTCAAAGAGTTGGTGGCAACATAAATACACGTTGTCAAGGGATTTCATTTTTTCATATAAGAAAGGAGATCGCCCGTGGAAGATCTCTGATGGGATATTTCTCCAATGAAGATTATTCACTGATGAGATATTTACCAATGATGGCTGATGGGACATTTCAGTGATAGAGATTATCCTATGATGGATACTTAACGATGGTCACTATTCTCGAATGGGATATTTTGTTGATGCAGATTATCTTCATGGGGAGAATGGACATAAATTTTATAAATTATAAGGAGCTACAATGAGCTATAATTCCTCTTGTAGTGAGCTAGTCACTGGGCATCAGATTACAAAAAAAATTTGTCCAGCCTATAGCTTTTTGTTTGAGGGAAGCTACACCGTGGATGGAACACAGGATTGCCGCTACTGAGAGTCTTGACTCAAAATTTTCATTTTGGGAGAGCTCAGTGAATCTCAGTTCACCTGTAGTACCTTTGGATATTGACAATGTTTCACTTTCCGGGAACCCGATTTCTCATCATGTCTTTTAGCACATAGTTGGCTTCTAGTAAATTTTTATAGGCCTTCCAAGTTGGCTGCTAGTTTTTCCTCTTTCTCCTACCGACTTCTCTTATTCCTTGTTAATACCAATTCTCCACGGATGAATTAGGTTTTTCTTATCCTTCGATCATAGTGCTTTTCCATGTTGTCTTTTTCCCCGGCTTGATAAAACCTGAATTTTTCTTTCTTTTCACCCAATAGGTCTAAGTCTGTTCATAATTCTATTTTGTTTCTTCCCTCACCTGGTTCAGTTGTTTGAAGGCTAGGCAAGCCAATATAAGTTGGGATTACAACTTCCATCCCATTGACTAGATCAAATGGTGTTTCTCCCATGGTGGTCCTCTCGGTTATCGGGTATGACCAAATTACACTGGAAAACTCATGTACCCAATCATCTTTATCCCCCACCAAATGAGCATGTATGTCATTGACAGTCATTTTGTTGGTGACTTAAAACTGACTGTTAGTTTGGGGGAGATAGTCTGAAGTGAGCTTCTGCTGGATATTGAAGTCTTCACCCCGCTTTTTGAATGGGTTGTGGGTGAGTTTCCAGCCCTTTTTTTGTGATGATGACCCTCAGTAGCATACCTTCATACTATATTTTTCTAACAAAAGTTGATACAACTCTTACCTTTTAAAGTGGTCAATGTGTCGACCTTAACCCACTTGGTGAAGTAGTCGATGGCTACAAATACTTCACTCCCTCTTTCGCTTTTGGAAATGAGCCTCTAAGTGGATTCCTCAATTTTTTATCAACCAAAATCATGAATCATCATCATCTCCTCTTGGGGGTCATGTATAACTGGGCATACTTTTGGCATGGTAGGCATGGAAAGCATCTTGAAGAAGTTTTTTAGCGATTTATCTGCCTAGGGGTGGGCATTGGGTCCGTTTTCAAATATTTTGATTTATTTGGTTCAGTTTAATTGGGTTAGCCTTTTACAAACCCAAAAGCAAGATTCGAACCATAAATATAGTTTCACAGTTATTGGTTTTTATTCAAATATATTGAATAAACCAAATTTTAAAAAGACTATAAATAAACGTAAACTACTGACTACCTAAACATTATACTCCCTCATTCCCATCTCAAACTGCGCACTTACTATTTGGCACTATTCTCTATCAAACTTTGACCGCATATTTGAGTAGATATGTAAGCAATAATATTATCGTATGTGATATTGTTGGATTTGTCATAACAAGTAGTTTCTCAAAAGTAACTTTTTGTTTGTCATTATTATACGTAGTTAAACATATTAACGGGTAGACAAGTTTCTTAATGAGCGTAAAAAAGATTCTGTGCAATTTGATCTGGGGCAGAGGAAACACGTACAATCAAAATATGTGCATTCTTTTAGAAACAAATTAGAAAGAACAAGTATGACATTTCCTATCTAAACAACATGAAGTCATAACTTTGTGCTTATTAAAAATTAAAATGCCATCAAAATCTAAACATCACGAATCACAATTTTTCATATTTAACTGCCAAATTATTCAATCAAATAGTTTTGAAAAGAATACTAAGTAGAACTATTAAAATTAAGATATACAATTAGGTTAAGTTGGCTTAAATTTTCTTAAAATGTCCCTTTATTTTTTATTCTCCATTTAAAGTATTAGTGTAAAATTAATATTATTTCATAATATTTTATTGGTATGCATTTTTTGTATAAATATTTGTAATTTTATTTTTGAGACAATTTTTTATTTCTATTTAGAAATTAAAAATCAAACCATAAACCATATTCACATTTCAATTTAGCCGATTCAAATTTGAATATTAAGTTTGATTCGGTTTATTCAATATTCGGATAATCAGTTTTTGATTTGGTTTTCGATTTTTAACATTTTTGCCCACCCCTAGATTTGCCTCCTTAATGCGCTCTGCACACTCCTTACTCCTTGGTGGACTTCTTTAATATTTTGTTTCTTATGGCGTTGCGCACCACAAAAAGGGCATTAAGTGATCTTTTGTATAAAGTGGCATTCTGTACCGTGTATCTCGGTGCTTTTACTTTGATCTTTCTCGATTCAACCATATCTTATAGAAATATACTATAACCTAGGTATCTCATGATCGGCATTATCTAATTTTCTGTTTCTTTTATGCCAATTACACTTTACTTTTCATAGCTATGACACTTCAAGGTCTCCATCATTATCTCCTTTGGGGATTGCAAGTTGTAATCACCCGATGCTAACTTGCTTAATGCATCGGCTTTCTGCTTTCACTCCCTTGGAACATGGTTTAAAGTGTAGCTTTTGAAATTTCTCAACATCAACTACACTAACTCCAAGTAATTCTGAAGTTTTCTCTCCCTTGCCTCGTACTACATCGTCGCTTGCTGGACCACTATTTAGGAATCATTGAATATTTCTAAGTGCTCCACTGCCAGATTCTTTGCCAATCTAAGGTATGTTATCAAATCCTCGTAATCTGCTTCATTATTAATGGTTCTCAGTGTGAGGGAAATCTTGATCATCTGGGCTGGTAAGGAAGACTTCTTCTTCATTTTCTCCAGCGTTGGACGAACAGTCGATGGAAAGCTTCTACCAGAAGATTAGGGTTTGAGGAGTACCTAGCAGATCGAATGATCAGTCAGCACCATGATTGTTTGATCCTGGAAGTAGGGCCACAACCACCAAGCAACGTGCACCAAGGCTATAATTAATCATTCCAAGACCATGTAACGCGTCATTGGTCCCTACAATGCACTATTGACAAAGTAGAAGGGATGTTGTTCCTGGTCCTTTTCGTTATTAGAACTACACTGATTGCTTTAGGGGACTCCAATGTGTAAGAGTACAACACTTTTCCTTCTCGAGCTTCATGAGAGTCGATAATGCATGGAGGTGTTGCTTCAGTTTTTGAAAAGCATCTTCGCATTCTTTGGTTCATTCAAACTTTTTAGATTTCTATAGTATTTAAAAGAAAGGAATTCGCTTCTTTACCCCCTTTGACAAAAATATGCTTAAGGTGGCTAATGAGCATAAGCCATAGGACTTTAGCAGTCTTGGTGGATTGAATATTAAAATGACATGGACCTTCGTTGGGTTTACATTTATCCCCCTGTTCGACACAATGAAACCTAGGAACTTTCTAGCCCAACATCACTGGTACACTTTGATACGTTAAGGTTCAAGTTTGTACTTCAGAACCTGTCGAACATCTTCTTCAAATTGTTCAAAAAATATGCACAATCTTACTTTCCTCATTCATATCATTTACATATATTTATATGTTCATTTCAACCAGCTCTTTGAAATTTTGTCTACCAATTGTTGGTAGGTAGCTCATGTATCCTTGAGTCTGGAAGGCATCTTTGAGTTTGAAAGGCATCTTTGAGTTTGAAGGGCATCTTCTTGTAGAAAAATGTCCCAATGTTCGTGATGAATGATATCTTCTTATTTTGTCTTTCTGCCATCGGGATCTGATGGTACCCTTAGTATGCATCGAATAAGGAAAATACCTCGTATCCAATATTGGCTTTAACAATCTAATTGATTGGTGCAACGGGTACCTATCTTTGGGGACAACACTTGTATAAGTCAGTGAAGTCAATACACATCCTTTGTCATGTTTCTTGACCATGACCATATTTGTTAACCACTCTAGATAGATAAATCCCTAGATCACATCGGCTTTTATTAGCTTCAACTCCTCTTTATTTATAGCGGTGACTCTCTCAAGGGCAAAAAATCATTCTCTTATGTTTGATTGGATTTAGTGTGGGGTCAATGTTGAGGTTGTGCACCATTAAATTTGTTGGGAACCTTATCAAGTCAAAAACATGCCAGTAAAATACATCTACATATTCATCAAGCAGAAGTTGGAGTTTTTAGTTTCACCTGGGACGGTGAAGCTTTACCAATTTTGACAATACCAGATAATTTGACAAACATTTGTTCAACATCACTAGGTGAGGCTTCGTTAGCCTCTCTGTGGATTATGCAGAATGTTCTCAATTTTTAAAGTTCCTTCCAAGCTTTCATCATGGAATTTTGAGTCATCACTTGATCTCCCATCACCAAAGCAACATCATTATTATTTGGAAACTTTATTATCATATGGTAAAAGGACCAAATAGCTTTTAACTGGATCATCCATGGGCGAGCTAGAATTATATTGAGAGGTGAGGGGGCATTAACAATAGTAAATTTACAGTGGATTGTTTTATTCCTCCCACTATTGTTGATCATGACTAGCAACGAAATTGTGAATATAGGAAATTCCGTTCTTCCAGTGAATCCAGACAGAGGAGGCGTGAACTTCTGTAACTTTTCTTTGTCAATCCCTCTGGATAAGAATGAGGGATGTCATTGGGAATCACATCCGCATTTGAGGAGTTTACGGTTTCGTATGGGTTTCTATACCAATCTTGATTCCTTCTTGTAACCTGAGTTATCACCTCCCCAATGCTTCCATTGATTACATTCACTATTCCATTGTTCACCGGTGCTTGTGCCTCTTGTGGTGCATTATTGCGGCACCAACTATTGTTCTTGCCTTATCTCCGATTCTAATTTTACACATGACCTCTATCCCTGACTGATCATCCCTCCTCGATTGGGAGGGAAGAATGCACTCTTGAAGCCTCTCGCAACTAATACACCTCTCAATCTCATATTTCAATTAATAAAATTCTTTTGTTTCATTCCCTTGATGTGGGTGTATGATTCAAAATGAGGCTTGATGGGGGATCTAATCCTTTCCCTCCTTTTGATCGATCTTATCATTGTTCCTTTCACACTTAATTTCTTCCTCTACTTTAACGTATCTCTCCACGATACCTTGAAGCTGCTAAATAGTAGCTTGAGTGTCAACCAAAAGCTTTTCATACAACTTTTCAGTAGTCATGCCATTCATGTACCCTGAGATGACCATTGTGTATTTCATGTCCGTTACATCTAGAATTTCTTTTATGAAGTGTTTGTAGAAAGTTGTTGATTTATTGCAATTAGGGCTAGTTATGTTGATTAGCGGGTCATCTGTGTCAGCCTCAAGTAGCCCAAAATTTTGTCATTGATGTTCGTAAAATAGTATAAGTCGAGCCATGGTTGACCTAAAATGAGTAATGGTCGAACCTTTTGTCATATATCGAGCCACGGTTAACCTAATATGATTGAAGTTTGAACCTTTTGGCATTAAGAATAAAAGTCGCCCCACAGTTGAAGCTTTAATCATTTATGTTGGTAAAACAATAGAAGTCGAGTCACGGTAGACCTAAAATGATTTCAAACCTTTTTTTCATATATCAGGCCCCGGTTAACCTAAGATGAGTAAAGCTTGTACCTTCTATCATCTGTGTTGGTAAAAAAATAAAATTTGGGTCACGGTTGACCTAAGATGAGTAAAGGTCGAACCTTTTGTGATCTATGTTGGTAAAACAATAGGAGTAAATCCACAATTGACCTAAGATGAGTAAAGGCCAAAACTTATATCCTCTATCGAGCCACTGTTAGCCTTAGATGAGTAAAGGTCAAACCTTTTGTCATATATGTTATTTTAAAATATAAGTCGAACCACAGTTGCACTTAGATCAGGAACAGTCGAACCTTGCTTCATGTCTTAATTTGTTTGGATGTTGAACAATATGCAAAATTGGGCCAACTTTCGGCTTGTCGACACCGAATGACAAGCCTACAACATCGGTCGTATTACCATATTGAGCTATCATGACCCACATAAAGCCCATGGTAATTACTGAAAGCATGTGAGAAGCAGACTGACGTTGGTCGAATAAACCGTACTAGGATTTAATGGGTTACAATGCGACTGACGTCTCTCGATTGTCGATTCTAAAGTGGTCTTTGGCGGGGGAATGAAATTCTCCAACATCTATTTTTTGTCTAATTAGCCACAAACCCTATCTAAAGGTACTCCATCCATTCCTCTATTAGTGTCACACTTTCCTTTTGGGGTTGTTGCATTTATATTTGCATACTTTTTTCCATTTTGGTAAGATTCTTTTAATTTCATCCACTCATTTTACTTTTTGCTTCCTACCTTCAATTTCATCCACTTATTTTCTTCATCCAAATTCAAGCATCTATACCTATGGTGACACTAATAGAGGAACAGAGGGAGTATATGCCAACAAAAAAATGCCTCCCACCTCCCATCTCCTCCAACACTCCCACCCAAATATATTCCTCCAACTTTCCTTCCACACCATATCAAAAAAACCACAAGTTTACAATAAAATGAAGTGGAAAACTCGATCAAATTCCAAAAACTACAAAATGGTAGAGCATATTCTGATGCTGATTGAGGTTATAGTTATCCATCATATGCTTAAATTTAAATCTTATTTGGTGAAAATCATTTTATTTCTTGAAAAAGGAAATATTGAATCTTTACATGAATTGTGATGATTGTTTTAGATGTTAATATTGTAGATTGTGTTCTATAATGTTGTTTTTGTGAATATCATGCCATGTTTAGCTTATGAGGAGTTCCAGGTATAGATCAAGGTTGATTCAAGACAAGAATGTTCATCAATCCCTAGCTGTTGTTCCTACCGAAAACAAAATTATATGTGACAAACGTCGGTCAAATATAATGGATTGTTTGTATTTTTTCCAACAATCCATGCTCTAACTAATAGAAGTGGATGTTGTGATGTCACAAATGGAACGTGTAGGAACGGTATGAAGGATGCAATAAAATTAAGAATGGTAGATCACAACTTATAAAACAACATCAATGGTAACTTTCACTTTCACCAATGACATGTTATAACTATTAGTCGTGTGTAAGTACAATTGACGTATTTTTTAATTTGAGGATTGCCTCTTTCTAAAATAATATATGCTTTCGGTGAAAGTGCACTAATGGGGCAGAGAGAGCTACATGTAAATGGAATTTGTACATATTAATGGAATAATTAAGTTCATCATCGTACGCCATGTTCGGTAAACCAGTTGCACTAGATGTTTGAATCAAATACAATTTGACCATTACAAGATAGTGGATATCGATTCCAAATATCACTCTTGCAATACTCATGAAAAGTTTGTTATATATTATTGTAAATACAGTATGTATATATATCATGTAATGGAGATTGACTACTGATTACAGACCAATATTTGATAATGTTGTAGTAGTTTTCATTATTAGTTTGTAATATGTTATTGTATTGATGGTTGTGTGATAGGATTCCATTTCGTTTAAGTTGAACGTTAATTTATATTACTAAACGTTTTGGTCGTACGTTGACTGTCGAAATGCACTAAGTGTGCAACGTTGACTGTCCCATAGGTAGTGAAAAACCCAAAAATGTTAAGTCTATCGAGGTCGCTTATTAAGGAATATAAATATTACTTGTAATTGTAATTAGATTATGTTTCATTTTCCTTTCTGTATGTGTCTTTTGTACCTCTACATAATGTACCCTGGATCATGAATATAATCATACATTATTCTCATAATTTTCTAAATGGTATCAGAGGCTAAAATCCCAAAACCCTAAGAAATTTTTTGCTACTATTCCCGAGCATCTACCACCACCGCCTCCAGCCGCACGTCATCACATGTGCCGCCGTTGACCAACCACTGTCACTCGCCATCACTGCTATCCAATGATCACTGCCACCAGCATCCAAGTTATCACAATCATCTGACTTCTGCTGCCCTGATTTGCTTGCGTGTGCCGACCACACATCGACTCCACCGTCCAGATGTTGATGCCATGAAGCTCACGCGTCAACAAAATCTAAGTTTCCGCATATTCAATTTTTTGCCAAAGATCGAATCTTATGTTGCACTATGTCAACTTTTGATTCCACTCCTTATGCCGCCAAATGTGCCCAAATCGCTGCTGAAGCTACTAGAGCTGAGGCCAATACGCTACAGAATCTCAATGTCACCAACGTGATTGCAAATTTACTCAAGTAGTTGCAATTGCAATCTGGCGTTGGGCCATCTGTACTTGCTGGTCGATCTAAGAACTCTCTGTACTACCTTGGTCCTTCGGACGATCCAAGTTTGTTAATATATCCCATCATACTGAAGGGTGAAGAAAATTATCTTGAATAGACTACTGCGATTTGCAGTGTTATGCTTGCCAAGAAGAAGATTGGTTTCAATGATGCAACCTTTACCGAACCCTCAGATGATCATCCTAATGCAGATGATTGGCCTGAAGTTAATGCTACTCTTGTTAACTCGATCTTATAGACTGTAGACCCACCATTGCATTCTTCTGCAAGCTATTTTTCCACAGTTAAGGAATTTTGGGATGATCTTAAAGCAAAATTTACTCTGGGTAATGGTCCAAAAATTCTGCAGTTGCGTGATGATATACAGAACTGTTGGCAGAATGGTAAGACTAAAGAAGCTATTTTATGATTACAACTCTCTCCGGCCACCTTTAGTTTACACCAGTGAAGCTTCCAAACCAATGTGCAAATGTAACCGTGCTGCTGGTGCCTTCCAAGAGTGAGAGAAAGATAAGACCTATCAATTTCTCCTTAGTCTAGATGAAGGCTATAAAACCTTGTGATCCAACATCATAACTCTTGATCCACTGCCACCAGTCATGCGTGCATATATTTTTTTTGCTCAGGAGGTGAATCACAAAGCCGTCATTCAGTCTTGCGAGACTTCAACAGACTCTATGGCATATGTTGCAAATGTCCACCACCTTTAGGTTCTTCGAAAGTAGCTCTCACTACACCTGATCGCAAGAATCATCTGTACGCATTGTCAAAGAAAGGGTCACGACAAAGCTTCCTGTTTCAAGCTCACAGGCTATCCAGAATGGTTCACGGAGATGAGGGAGAGAGCCAACTCTGCCAAGAAGATGGTGACAGCTCAGCTGAATGCCACTGCCAGGAATGGTATTTAGGCCGCCGGCGTCTACCCGTTGGCGCTGCGATGTAGCCACCCTGTTATGCGTCGATGTCCTCCAACAGTGCCCCTACCCAAGCTGATTTTGGTCCTGCTCTATTTGATGACCAATTATGTACAACCTTGCATTTATTTAATCAGTTTAATGTTGTATCTGACCATGGGTCAGGTAAGTCTACTTTACCATGGATTCTTGATTCGGGAGCCTTATATCACATGACTGGTGACAAGGGTTCTCTTACTAATATTACTAGTGCTATCAATTCTGTGAATGTTATACTACCTGATGGATTTGTGTCATATGCTACACAATAGGGTTCAATTTTCTTTGGAGATGTTACTCTTACTCATGTGCTCCACATACCGACTTTGCTATACCATTTGTTATCAAGATCTAGATTGTTATCTGCCTTAAAATGTCTATATTTGTTTACTGAAAATTATTGCATTTTACAGAAATCAGTAAGAGGACTATGATTGGCGTGGGTAAACAGCAAGGGGGTATATTAGCTTTCTCTACTGGTTACGCATGTTCATTCTCATATACTGCAGTCTATTCCGACAGTTGCTTCTGTTTCGTCATCCGATTTATGGCATCAGCATCTTGGACATCCTTTTTCTATGGTGCTGTCTTTTGTTTCTACTCTTGATTTTAGCACAAATAATATCTCCGTTACTTGCTCAATGTGTCATAGCGCAAAACAGACTAGACATAGTTTTTTTTGTGTTCTTCAAATGCTAGTTCATTATTTAAATTAATTCATTGTGATGTATGGGGTCCTTATAGAACGTCGTCTTTTAGTGGTGCATTTTATTTTTAACTACCGTGGATGATTATTTCCGAGTTATCTGGGTTTATTTATTAGTAGCTAAGTCAGATGTAGCTTCTAGATTTGTTGAATTTTGTGCTTTGATCAAGACATAGTGTGGGCACTCAGTTTACCGTGTCCATGCTGATAATGGTACAAAATTTATGCCTTTGTGATCATACTTTGCTGAATATGGATCATTTTTAGACATTTATGGTTGATACACCATAGTAGAATGATCGTGTTGAGCCAAAGCATCGTCAGTTGTTAAATGTGGCTCGTGATTTGCACTTTCAGGCTAATATGCCAATCAATTTTGGGGAGAATGTGTTCTTACAGCAGCATATTTGATCAACTGGACACCAATAAAGCAACTCAATGGTCGCACACCATTTGAGGTACTATACAGACGCACTCTAAATTACAAGCTTTTGCGGGCATATGAATGCTTGTGTTTTGCTTCCTACATTCCTAGATTTCTTGACAATTGCTCTAAGAAGTCGCCGATGTTTTTTTCTTGGGTATCCTTCCGGGAGGAAAGGCTATCGCCTTAATGACTTGAAATCCCGTACTTTCTTCAACAGTCAAGATGCTGATTTTTATGAAGACCAAATTTCGTAAGCTGTATCATCTGCCTCTCAACCATCGGCTCCCTCAGTGCAAAGCAGCGGCGCCACCACCTTACGCCGGTTTCACCATTGCCACGCCGGATAACTCCCCGTTGCATGCGGACTCCAGCACTGATCACCGACTTACCCTGCTGTCGGCCAATCCGGTTCAACACACGTCCCAAGCGCCTCTCAGATTCTGCACCTCATGTGCCACCAGCTGCAGACGATCACGCGCCTCACAAGCCACCAGAAGCCACGCTGACAACTGATTTTCCATTTCTTTCACCTGACTTTGCTCCCCCGCCTGCCTCACCGATTATGTTACTGGCGCCACCACCTGCAGTTGAACTGCCTCCTCCACAACAGAGTGTCCGCGATCATCAACGCCCTGCTTATTTGGAAGACTATGTTTGCTCCGATACTGATATTAATACCCCTTCCTCATTGCTACAATCACACCTGCGTCGTTACAATCTTCAAGTGTTCTCTATCTTTTAATTAATTTTATAAATTGCGATAAATTTTCTAGTATGCATTCTAGATTTTTGGGTGCAATAACTTCTAGTGCAGATCCCACCACTTACTCTGAGGCATCGAAGCATGCTCATTAGCGTGATGTTATGGCTGATGAGATTAATTCTCTTGAGTGCAATAAGACATGAACCCTGGCTTCTCTACCTCTGGATAAGACTGCAATTGGATGAAAATGAGTTTATCATACCAAGTTCAAATCTGATGGTACCATCGAACATCACAAAGCTCCTCTTGTGGTTCTTGGAAATCTCCAAAAAGAAGAAATTGACTGTGCAAAGATGAGTTTTGTTTGCCAGTTTTCGTCAGTTAGAGTCATTAGTGGTTGGGAACTTCATCAAATAGATGTGCATAATGCTTTTCTACATGGTGATCTGCATGAAAATATGTATATGCAACCTCCACTCAGTTATTCTACGTCCCCTGGACATGTATATCGCCTTCAGAAATCTCTTTATGATCTTTAGCAAGCCTCTCGCAATTGGTTTGCCAAATTTTCTCAGGCTTTACGTGCTTTTGGTTTTGTTTAGAGTATAACAGATTACTCTCTCTTTGCTTTTTCTTGTTGCTCAGTTTCTTTGTATGTATTCATCTATGTGGACTATTTGGTTATTGTTGGTAGTTCTTTGTCGCTCATCTCTAAATTCAAGAAATACTTGAGCTCTTGTTTTCACATGAAAAAACTTGGTACACTTAAGTATTTATTGGGTATCGAGATTGCTAGAAGACCGGATGGGATGTTTCTTTCACAACGGATATATACCCTGGATATTTTATCTGACACACGTTTATCGGCTTCTAAATTGATTAATTTTCATATGGAGCAATAGCATAATCTTACACGTGTTAAAGGCCCACT
Organism: Rubia tinctorum; assembly: GCA_032355605.1. Lineage (NCBI taxonomy): Eukaryota > Viridiplantae > Streptophyta > Magnoliopsida > Gentianales > Rubiaceae > Rubia > Rubia tinctorum. Next base: position 7,891,385 of record JAULKM010000007.1, read on the forward strand.
TTATGATGATCATGTGCAGTATCAGTGCCAGATTGGTCACATCATTTATCTTACCATCACTCATCCTGAGCTTAGTAATTTATATGTTTCCTTAGTTTATGAAGTCTTCTTGTGTTCCTCGCTAGCAAGCTGTTATTCGAGTTCTTCACTACTTGAACAGTCATCCTGGTCAAGGTTTATTTCTCTCTTAACGTAGTTCGATACAGTTGACTGCTTATTGTGATTCTGATTAGGCTGCATGTCCTCTTACACGACACTCTCTTTCTGGGTGCTTTGTGATGATTGGGGATTCTACGGTTTCATGGAAGACCAAGAAGCAACCTATAGTTTCTCATTCTTCTATTGAAGCAGAGTATCATGCTATGACAATTACTTGTTGTAAGTTGTTGTGGCTTAAGTCTTTGTTTTGGGACTTAGGTGTTGTGCATTCTGCTCCTATGCGACTATTTTTTGCCAGTCAATCTGCTATTCATATTGCGGAAAATATGGTGTTCCATTAATGTACGAAATATATAGAGGTTGATTGTCATTTCTTTCGTGATCTTGTACATTTTGGTACTCTTTTTACTCATCATATTCGCACTTTTAATCAACCTGCAGACTTGTTCACCAAATCTCTCAGATAGAATCCGTTTCATTCACCACTTGGTAAGTTCGGCATTTCTAATCCCTATGCTCCAACATGAGGAGGAGTATTAAGGAATTTAAATATTACTTGTAATTGTAATTAGATTAGATTTTCTTTTCTTTTTCTGTATAAGTATTTTATACCTCTATATAATGTACCTAAAATTATGAATATAATCACATGTTATTCTCATTATTTTCTACATTGCTCAAAACATTATCGATGCCGGTCTTTCGTAGCAAAACCGAATATTGCATTGTTGTCGGACGGATCCACTAACCACCGATGTCGGCAATGCACACGGTTAAGAGTGGCATTGGGTTAGGGCTTGGTAGCTACTGAAATTGATCGTGCATTCAGTTATTACGACATCGGGGAATAAGGTAATCGCTCATATAGTAGCCATCGGTCCGGGTCTCGGTAAAAAAAAGTTTTGCCTCGATTTCTTAGAAAAAAATCTAGGTAATTTTTTTTTACCTCGTTGTGAACCGAGGTAAAAAGTATACTTTTTACTGTGTTTGTATTTACTTCAATTATTTTCATTTAAAACTGAGGTAAAAAACTCTCCAGAACCGAGGTAAAGAGTTATATTTATAGTAGTGCCTATTGGACTTAAGGTCATGTTCTCCAAAACTTATATGCAGTTTAATTTAGCTTAGTTTAGTAGAAATTTTATCTGATAAAATTTAGCTTAGTTTAATCATATTAGAGTAAAATGCTTAGATAACCCAATGTTCTTTGAAAAATGCAAATATAATCCTCAGTTTTTCAAAAGTGCTAATATACCCATGACTAATTTTCAAAAGTGCAGATATACACATGGCGGGCCAAAATATGTAAACTTATACCCGAGTACCCATTTTTTTCCTCCTAATTTTTTTGGGTCCAACTGCTTAATTCAATGATTTTTAAAAACTCGGGGTTATACATTGCACATAAGAAATAACTGAATGTTATATAAGCACTTCATTCATCATATCATTACTATTTCCAATACACTTATTTTTAGTTTAGTTCATACATGACACTTACTCATACAAGCAATATTGTGGAAGCTATAAATGGCATCATTAACCAAAATGTGGAAGATGTAAATGGTATCTCTACAAATAAGGGCAATCTATATTTTGTATAAACCACATGAACATAGGAAAATGACAAAAGTTTGTGTTAAAGTTTACCTCCTTCCTACTTTCTTAATTGTACCACGGAGCACGTTGTTATGCACCAATTAACCTAAACAAACTCTTCAAACAAAATTTCGCCCACCGTGCATTGATATGATACATACGAAACCTCCTAAATAAAATTTAATATTATTGAGCGCCCTTCGTCCTGGTCATGAACAGAAATGGAATTTTTTGGGAATGGTGTGAGAATTGTATTTGTATGTATGTTGTTCCATGTTAGCAATTGTTGTTGTTCCTGTCGTCGTGTGGGTCTCGTGGCTCGGTCGCCCTTGTCCTCTTTGACTACTGCGCGACATTATCATATCAAAATAAAAGTTGTTGAGAAAAATGTTTTTATAACTCTGCCTACTTGACATAATTGTCAATATAATTTTTAAGTGTTTGAAAATGGCAATATAACCTAGATAATCAGTGTAAGTGTCAAAACTTATAGGAATGGGCTGATATAACCCTATAAGTTTTACGAATGTGCTGATATAACCCTATAAATTTTAGGAATGTGCTAATATAACTCTATCAGCTTTCATAATGTGTTGATATAACTCAATCTGTTACGTCGACGGTGCCAAAAATGGGGGTCTAAGGGTTATATTGACACTTACATTAATTAGTTAGACTTATTTTTGCAATAAAATTATCTGATAATTATATTGGTATTAAATCAAGTAGGTAGGGTATATTGGTATATTATCACCTTTCTCCCCACTCTCTCAATTCCATCCAAAATGCTCAGCAATCACACAATTCATTTGGCCAATGTAAAACCACAACAAAAAACACCACATTTTACCTCGGTACTACAGGAATTTTTACTTCGGGTTTTAACTATAAAAAAGTCAAAGTAAATGTAGGCGGAGCAAAAAGTACCTTTTACCTCCGTCGGTCCCATTATTTTTTAATTTAAAAATTAAAAACAGAACCGATGTCGGTCCCACTTTCGATAATTCAATACCAAAAAACAATAACCTAGATCCAACAACCAAAATACAAAATGAGACTAAACAAGATTCATATGAAAATTATTTATACATTATTCATATTTAACATTTTACGAGTTTGAGGGCGGGTATGGTGGTGAACGGAGCATGACGAAGCCGAATGGAGAACGATGGAGTGGTAGGTAAGGTTGCAGAGATGTTGGTGGCGGTCGGACACTGGTGGAGCGGACTCAGATCCGATGGCAAGACACTGGTGGCGACCGGACGCAGATATGAGACAACCAACGACCGGACACTCGTGGCGCGTCTTTTGGAACGGCGGAGCAGACAGACTTGGGCGAAAGGAGCAGACGCGGATGGAGGCGGGCGGGACGACAGCGGTCGGGCGGGACGGTAGCGAAAAGGAGGAGATCGGCGGATCTGTAGGGAAGAGAGGAGAGGGACGCTTTCTAGAAAGTAATGGAAAACTAATTAGGGTTTTTATATTTATTCTACTAGGGTTTGAGTCATATTTTAGGCTTGATTTAGAATATGATGAAATAAAATCAAGGTTTTCATTTAATTAGTTCAATAGTATAATTAACATTAGGCAAAATTCATTAATTATGTTCATTAATTTACTTAATGAATCTAATCTATTTTTAAAATTCATAATGTCATTCTAAATTAAATATTTATGTTAAATTAACTTTTAATGTTTATAGAAGAAAATAATTATATATTTAATTACATAAGATTACATACTCGGCACACATAATCATTTTAGGTTATTTTGATTTGAGTATAATAAAATTAAAAAAAATTCCTTTAAAAAAATAAATTGTTGTGTAAAACCTTAGTTATTAATGTTTATATGTTGAAAGACAAGAAAGCGTTGACCGTTGATTAGTTAAGTTATAACCATTTTATTAGTATTTATATATGGAATGTCAAGTAACGGTTGATTGTTAATTACTGAAGGTCAAACATTTTCATTAGTGTTTATGCATGGAAAGTCAAATAAGGGTTTACAGTTGATCAGTTAAAGTCAAATCATTTTATTAATGTTTATGTATGGAAAGTCACTTAAGAGTTAACCATTGATTAGTTAGAATCGAATGATTATACCAATGTTCGAATATGGAAAGTCGAGTAAGGGATGGTCGTTAATTAGTTAAGGTTAAAAAATTTAATTAGTGTTTATGTATGGAAAGTCAAGTAGGGATTAAACCATGACTAGTTAAGATAAAATTTTAGTTATTAATGTTTATATGTGGAAAGTCAAGTAAGAATTAACAATTGATTAGTTAAATTATAACCATTTTATTAGTATTTATGCATGGAAAATCAAGTAAGGATTGACCGTTGATAAGTTATGTTCTAACAATTTCATTAGTATTTATCTATGGAAAGTCAAGTAAGAGTTGACTATTGATTAGTTATGTTTTAACAATTTCATTAGTGTTTATGTATGGAATGTCAAGGAAAGGTTAATATTTGATTCCTCAAGGTCAACCTTTTCATTAGTATTTATGTATAGAAAGTCAAATAAGAGTTGACAATTGAATAATTAAAGTCAAACCTAAGTTATTAGTATTTATTTATGTAAAGTGAAGTAAGGTCAATCATTGATTAGTCAGGGTCAATCATTGATTAGTAAAGATCAAACACTTTCATTAGTGTTTACGTAAGGAAAGTCAAATAAGAGTTGAACATTGATTAGTTAAGGTTAAATCTTAGTTATTAGTGTTTATGTATGAAATGTAAAGTAATGGTTGATCGTTGATCAGTTAAAATCAAACCATTTTATTTGTGGTTAGATTTGGAAAGTCAAATAAGGTTGACCCTTTAACAGTTTAAATTAAACCATTTTATTAATGTTAATATATGCAAACTCAATTAAGGGTTAACCGTTGATTAGTTAAAATCAAACTTTTTCATTCGTGTTTATATATGAAAAGTCAAGGATTAACCATTTAGTAGTCGTTCCCATAACCTTTTCATTAACATTTTTGTATTAAAAGGTTTATTAAGGGTCAAATTTTAATTATTTGTTTTTAGATATAGAAAGGCAAGTCATAATCTATACATGTTTACATTTTACTAAAAGATCAACTCTTAGCCACGTCACCTTTGCCACATGTCACCCTTGTAATTAGCCATGTGTCAAATAAAATAAATAAAATGTAGTGTTCGAGTCATATGTGATTGAAGTCGAATATTAATAAATAAAATATATTTTTCACCGAACATAATCTCAAACACTTCTTATTTTATATACTACTTAATTATATATTACTTTTTTTATATAATTATGAATAAGTAGCATATAAAATTTTATTCGTCAAAAAATAAAGTTGATTTATTGATTTTTTACTTTGACCATGTATTACTATAACTCTACATTTAATTTATTTCATTTGAAATATAAACATAAAGTCATAGTTTAAAATATAAGTATAAAATTGTTTAAAATTAAAAAGAAATGGACTTGCATAAAAAATTCAATTTTAGTTTTGTTAAAAAATAAATTACACTGAAACGAGCATCGCAAGGATGTTATCTATTTATTCATATACTTATAAGTACCATGTCTGCGAGAGTGATGTGTGACGTCGGATACAAGAGCAACTGACGTCGAAAAAAACGTGAGACGTCGGTCATTCATGTCTTCGAGAGTGACGTGTGACAGGTCAAAAGAACAATCGGTGTCGGTAAATGAGAAAGGTGTGCGACGTCGGTCATTTCATGTTTGTGAGAGTGACGTGCGACGTCGGTCACAAGAACAACTGGCGTCGGTAAGTGAGAAAGACGTGCAACGTCAGTCATTTCATATCTCTGAGAGCGATGTTCAACGCCGGTCACAATAATAAGCGATGTCGGTAAGTGAGAAATGTGTGCGACGTTGGTCATTCATGTCTGCGAGAGTGACGTGCAATGTTGGTCACAAAAACAGCCGACTTTGGTGAACGAGAAAGGTATACGACGTCGGTCATTTCATATTTTTTACCTTGATTTTAAAAAAATCGACGTAAAATATATTATTTACTGCAAAAAAAGAACCGAGGTAAAAGAACTTTTTATCGCGATTATTTGCCCTTAACCAAAAAACTGAGGTAAAAAGGGTGAAGTAATAATCATTTTTCTTGTAGTGAATGTAATCGGGAGAGTTTCATCCCTAGACATAAAACTCATTACAAGGGACCAAAGGTAGAAAGGAAAATATATCTAATCTGAATTTCTATAATAGTGTTAATCTAATACTAAGTCTAACAGGAAAATAATACATATTACAGAATCTAATAAATTGTAATAAAAAATTTACAAAATATCCTCAATACTTCTTCTCGAGTTGGAGTATAAAAATCCAAAATACCCAACTTGCGAGGAAGTAATTGACCAAGTGATTTAGTAAAAATATCTACTGGTTAACTTGAGATCTCGATATGATGAGTGACGACCTAATCAGTCTGAACAAGATCTCAAACAAAATGACAATAAATTTCAATATGATTCGTGCGCTCGTGAAAAACATGATTAGCCACAGTGTGAATAACAGTCAAACTATCACAACAAAGGCTCATCAGAGAAGAATGACCAACACCAAGCAAACGAAAAAATATTTAAGCCAAATTAACTCACAACAAACCACATCCATTGTGCGGTATTCTGCTTCTACGGAGGAGTGGGAAACCGTAGACTATTTTGTTAGTCTTCCAGGACACGAGTGACTCTCCAAGCATCACAATATCCAAGCAGAGAACGTTGAGTGATATGGCAAGCAATTCAGTCTGAATCACAACAAGCAGTTAAGTGTAATGAACTCTTAGCAGAAAGAAAAAGTCCCCAACCTGGATTATGTTTCAAGCAGGAACAATGCATAGAGCGGCATAGTAGTGAGTCACACAAGACTCTTGCATAAACTGAACAAAAGTATGAACATAATAACTTAATTAGGTCGAGTGATAGTGAGATGGATCAGTTCTCAATCAAACTATGATAGTACACATGATCATCAAATATGGGCCCTAATGAACGTGCCAAATCATGGCATTGTTCCATCGGAAAATCTGTGGCTTAGCTGCTGACAAAACAGTATCAGACAAAATATCAAGAGCATATTTTTGTTGAGAAAGAAACATTCCCTCTTGATTGCAAGCGATCTCAATTCCAAGAAAGTACTTAGGGTAATATACCAATATAACCCTATATATTTGAGAAAGTGCAGATATAACCCTGAGATAATTTTTAGTGCAAATATAACCCTAACTAATTGATGAAAATGCAAATTAACCCTACGACACTATTTTCGGCATTGACCGCATATAAAATGACCAAAATGCGCTCTGACCTAAAATCTAAAAGTGTTTAGACAGTTTTACCCCCCACCACCCCACCCCATTCCCGATAACATCCACCAACCCATTTCCGGCCACCACTGCCCAGACACCCGACCACCAATGTCCAGACATCCCTCCACCACTCCCAGTCCCGTCGCCACCATCCTACCACCCCCAGCCACCCCTCACATCGTCTCATCATCCTCCCTCTCCCCCCATCCTCCCTCCGCCATTCTCGTCGGCGCCACCCCAGCCTAATCCCCCTCATCCATTCAGTTCACCGACTCGAAAGCTTCGCCACATTCTTCCGACTCGCTGGTGAGGATGAAATTATAGGCGCTCATCGCCGACGAGAAAGCCAACTTCATGCGCCACCAACTTCCTTCTCAACCTCAGTAGAAGGAGGGAGAGCCTAGAGAACGGCGGGAACAAGGAAAAACGAGAACGGGGAGTGAGGCGGCAGCGGGACCAAGGAAGAAGGAGAAAGAGGGTTTAGGGAGAAAATAAAGAAGAGAACGGCGGTGGCAGGTAGATTAGGGTTAGGGATAGGGGTATGAAAGTAAATTTGCTTTATTTTGTTTTTGAAAGAGGGTAAAATTGACATTTCATCACATTCCGGCTTAAATTTTCCGGATAGAGTTATATTTGTACATAAACTAATTGTCTAGTGTTATATTTACACTTTCAATTATCACATGATTATATGTGCACTTTCATGAATTATATAGGGTTATATATATTAAGTCAATAAATGCAAGAAGCGATTGAAACATTGGAAATGCTATTATACCGTACCTTATATAAAGATTAAATTTTGACAGCAATAAAGTAACTTATTCAATAAATATCTTATCCAATAATTTGCAAAATGAACCTTAATACTCCGTAGGATAAGATACGAACTTTCACAACTCCAATTATAAAAATTATCGTTCGGATATAATTCTACAATTTTACCTTTTTGAAAAACATTTCTACAATTCAATTCAATTCCAAATGAGATTTTTATAATAAAAAATTATATAAAATTAACTCTAAGAGATCTCGGCAGGATCTACGAGTATACATCAATGCTATGCTACCAATCTGATTTCCCTAAAAACGATCCAATATAGAATCCAAAAACATTGCTCATACACCCACGTGATTGGCCAAATAGTTAAGTGTCTAATTAAATACTCCAATGGTCTTGGGTTCAAATTCGAATTCTGGCGATCGCAGTGTGAAAATTTCTTCCAATAAAAGGGTTCTTTGTGAACACCAGGAAGTGATCGTTAGCCAATTGATTTTTGAACGACATAATTTACCTTTTCATCAACCCGTGGTTCCGGAATGATGGACCCGATCACGAAGGATTTGGCAATTACTCTAAAAACATTGCTTACAATCTGATTTCAAAATAAACAAATTATATTCATTAATATAAGGGTATAATTGTAATTCAACGGCACCCAATTTGATATAAGAAACGTTGTGATTTACCTCTGTGGAATGACAGAGACTAAAGAACAAGGTATTTCACAACCTGGTTTCAAAGTAAATAAATATATTCTGAAACTAGTTAATACATATGTCGATGCACGGATAATATAATTTATAATTTAAATATGTAATATGTAATAAGTTATTTATCATATGTATATGAGAATTATACATGCTATTTTTTTATTATAATTAATATCTTTATTAATATTATAATGCATTGAATGAAAGAAAATCGACTTGATCTTTTTGACACGTATGTATTTTATATAAAATATTATTAATTTGTATAAAAGTACTTCTACGTTATAAAATAAATGAGTTCGTCTCTTGATATACGGTATTTTCATAAGTTATGGAAATAACGAGGTTTAAACTGCAAATTAGAATAAATCAATATAAAAATTTTGAGTTGCATTAATCGGGTCATAAAATTGTAGTTACTACACGTTGCATAATAAATTTTAGTATTGCAACTAAAACCTTTTAACATAAATATAAGAAATATCACGTTATAATGAATGAATAATTATTTAATTGAAGTTATAAAGTTATGTCTGTTTTAAAAGGAATTACAAAAAAATATGTAAGTAAATGTTCTAAAAAATATTATAACTCTATAAACTATTTAAATTGCACTATATATTTATATTATTCAAATAAATAATTATTTTCTAACAAATTAATATTAGTCAATTTTAAAATATTTATTATATTATTAATAATGAGCCAGTCTTATGAAAGACGGTCTTTCCATAAGTTATGAAACGACCAAGGTTTAAATTGCAAATTAGAAAAAATTAAGATAAATTTTCGGGTTACATTTTTTTTAAAAGTAGTTGGGTTTATAGGGTTCCCGACCCTTTCCTATTAAAGATTATTTGTTGCCAAAAATGACTTACATCAAACAATGCCCGAAGGCTTACATCAAGTCGTGCCCGAAGGCTTACATTTGAGGCGCTAAGAAGATAGTACAATTCTAAACTAAGGTTTCAAATGGCTAAAAAAGAGATACACAAAGGCACTAATATATAATACACTACTAAGCAAAGGCCAATGTGGCAACAAAGAAGGGCAAATCAAGGAGTTTCCACTGTGTAGTCATCGTGTAGCCACAATAGAATCGACCCAAGACTACTATCAGAACTGATCACAGTGACGTATCAAATGAAATGCACACAGAAAATTTCATCCACATTTTTTATTAAACACCCTAGGCAATCAAAACAAAATAAATGAAACCCCCCAACTAAAGATCCGGTATGTCTCCATTTAACCCGTAAAGACCGTTTCCCTTAATTAGGAAACCAAAACCAGTTATTTTAATTGCCAAAAATATTTTTCGTCGATGTATAGAAAACCCTCATAATGCATAGAAATATCTCTAACTTGACCCCAAAAGGTTATAAAGACAAATTAAATTGGATTAACAAAATAATTGACCTCAATATCCTAATGAACCATAGTCTACAAATCTGATTTAAATCCTCAAATAACAGTATCGCCAGAAGTCCGTTGTTTTAATGACTTTGACTTGGATTTCTCCTTACGCATTTTTTAATATCAAATTTGAAGTCAATCAAATTTTACTGGACATTGGCTGCCAGAAAAACAAGCATTAACAGAGATAGTTCCTATCTGATACATAATCAAAAAACCAATTTAAATATGCCCTTTTTAAGATTTTAAAAACCAAAAGCAAAAATATAATAAAATAATAATAATACCAGAAGTACATAATTAAAAGCCTCCCACCAGAAAATTTAAAAATTGTAAAGTTGGAGAAAAAGAAAAGGAAAAAAGGAGAATACCCCTCCAGTAACATGACCTTGCCGAGAGAAGTGATGAAATAAGGTGACACAGCCAGAACATTTATAACTACAAGATCAGAAGTTATATACCATCCCTTAGTAGATGTCGTGTAGGATGTTCTGGTGAGAATGACACCGTCGCGCCATTAAAAACCGATGAATCCCACATCATCGTCGCGAGTTGACCCGCAGAAAGAAGACTTTTAACTGTGAGTCGGACCCAGACCATAACCCAAAGGCTTCGGGTCAGATCTCGGCTCGCCCATGACTCAGATTTCGACTCGGCCATGACTCAAATTGCGACTCGGCCATGACTCGGATCTCGGCTCGGTGTTGACTCAGATCTCGAGTCGGATGTTGACCCAGCCATGACGCCGCTTGGAAACCCGCCGGACAGAGGCGACACCGATAGCTACTCCAGCCTCTTGGAATCCATCTCTGGCCACTTGCTGAGTCTGCAGAGCACCTGTTTCTTTCACATCTTTTTACCGGGGAGGCTTTGTACGGGGGGTAGAGGTTGTGGGGGGTGGGATTCGGGAGGGGGCCGCCGAAGGTGGTGGTGCGGCGGCGGCCCGCCAAGGTGACGAAAAGGATCGCTAGTGTTTTTTG
>JAULKM010000007.1:7921979-7946365 GCA_032355605.1 Rubia tinctorum
TTATATGTATGCATATATCTATATCTAGCGTAGTATTTACCATTATATGAGCAAACACTTGGAAATATCCCTTGTCTATGTGGACGACCCTGACTTGCCACTATCTACTTAATTGTAATTAGTAAGCAAAAAGGGATTAAAATAGTATCTTTGAGAGGTACGATGACGACCTCCCATGGTGGCACCAATTGTTGCTGCTAGTGGTGATGTGTGGGATTTGATTAGGGGGGTGGTGTTGTGTTCGTAATGATTGAATGGGTGGTGTTGTGTTTATAGCGATTGTTTGTTAGCCGTTTTAGCCTAGTATATTTTTTCAGAATCGAGCACCAGTTCCGACATCGAAACTGGTATCTGCGATGAGTGAAAAATCCTCATGCATTACCGTAGCGAAGCACACCGATTATTTTCTGCTGTTAAAAGCCCAAAAAATCCAATATATCTGCATTAGCAAACTCATATTTGTATAACCTGCTTAAGTTAATTCTCCCTTTACCCATTTAATCATGTTACCATAATCCCTCAACTTTATACTTCCATTAATTCTAGTGAAAGGTAATTGTAAAATATAATCAGATGATTATATCCATCATAGAAGGCCCCTATATATAAGGCAAGTACAAGAGATCAAAGGCCAACATGAAAAAGTAAATAAACTAATCATAAATGGAAAAGGATTATAATCTAAGCATATTTACCTAAATCTAATGGGAAAATAATATTACAAAATCTAATCAGAATATTTCAAAAAAATCCTAAATATCCTTAATACTTCTTCTCAAGTTGGAGCGTGTAAATCCAAAATGCCCAACTTGCAAAGTGGTAACTGAAGCTCAAGACAACCAAGAACTTTGGTAAAGATATCCGTTGGTTGACTTGAGGTGCCGATATGGTGAGTGACAACCTCACCATACTGAACAAGCTCTCAAACAAAATGACAATAAATTTCAATATGCTTCGCATGATCATGAAAAATAGGATTAGCAACAATGTCAATAGAAGCTTGACTATCACAGAATAAGCTCATAGTTAAAGAGTGACCAAAACCAAGTGAACAAAGAAGATATTTAATCCATATTAACTCACAACAAACCATAGCCATACCATGGTATTCTGCTTCTGACGAGAAGCAAGAAATTGTAGGTTGCTTTTTATTCTTCCAAGACAAGGGGGATTCACCAAGCGTTACAAAATATCCCGATAGAGATCGACAAGTAATGGGACAAGCTGCCCAGTCCAAATCACAATAAAAGTTAAGTGCAAAGAACTCTTAGCAGAAAGAAAAGGTCTCTGGCTTGGATGATGCTTTTAGTAGTGAAGAACACGTAATGTTGCATTCAGTGTTTCACATGAGGTCCTTTCATAAATTGTGCAAGAATGTAAACTTAATAACTTAACTCAGGTCGAGTGATAGTGAGATAAATCAGTCTCCCAATCAAACGATGGTAGCGCATCGAATCTTCAAAACGCAGGCTATTCGCGCATATAAGATCATGTCGTTGTTCCATCGAAAAGTCTGTTGGCTTAGCTGATAATAAACTTGTATCAAAAAAAAGTCAAGAACATATTTCTTTTGAGAAGAAACATCTCATTCAGACTACAAGCAATCTCAATTCTAAGAAAGTACTTAAGAGGACCACGATTCTTCATGTGAATATAATAAATCAAGTACGTCTTGAATTAATTTTTAAGAGTAGGTGAAGCACTAGCAATAATCAAATCATCAACATAAACGGGAATATTTAACTCCTGGGAATCGCGAGTAAACGAGAACAAAGAATAATTCACCTTACTTTGTACAAAACCAAATAAGGCAAGAGCAGGTGCCAATTTGGAAAACCAATTGCAAGAAGCCTGACAAAGAACATATAAATATTTTTGAAGCTTACAAACAAAATTAAAAGCAAGTACCTGATAACCTGGAGGGAGCACATGAATACCTCCTCCTCAAGGTTGCCATGGAGAAAAGCGATATGAATATCCATCTGAGGGATATCTCGACCTTTAATTACCGCAACAACAAGAAATATTCTAATAGAGTTCATTTTAGAAAAAAAGGAGCAAAAGTTTTGGTGAAGTCAGTCCCTTCAATCTGACGATTACCCAAATCAACAAGATGGGCATTATAACGCTTAATAGATACATCATACTTGTATTTAGTATGAAAAACCCACTTACATCCAATTACAGATTTGTTAGGTGGGAGAGGAGACATAACCCAAGTATGTTTGCATTCAAGCGCATAAATTCCCTTCTTATTGTTTCTTGCCAATGCACGAAATGAGAAGCTTCAGCATATGAAGAAGGATTTGTGCTAGAAGTCACTGCACCCAAAATCTAGAATGCAAAACTGAAAACTTATCATGGGAAACATGATTGGCAATGGGATAAGTAATACACGAGGACAATGACGAAGGAAAAGTAGGTGAAGCAGCAGTGGGGGAGGAGGGGGGGGGGGGTTTCCTAGAGATGACTGAGAAAACATAATCTTGAAGATGAGTAGGTGGACGATGAACATGTGAGCTCTATCAAGTAGGATCGAGCGTGTGCTTCGACTCAGGTTCAAAAACCATCTTGTTAGAGGTAGCAGAGGCTGATGACTCGATCTCAAAGGAGGTTAAGCCTAAGAGATCGACATGAGGTGTGGCTAGGTCGGTGGAGGACTGAGCAGTCAGATCGGTGATGTAGGGATCAGCGAAATCTCCAGCAATGAGACGTGAGTGGTGGATGGAAACCGAGGAGCTGGGGGCAACCGATCGGGAGATGGGTTTCGATAGTGAGCGACGATGTGAGACATGAGCGGACTGCACAACGAAAACGAGTGGTTGACGGATCAACGGAGATGAAAAATTTGGTAGTAATGTTCGGTGGTGCAATAAAAGCATCTTCTGATGGCTGAAAAAGATGCTCAATTTGGAGCTCGAATTTCAAAGTAGTAATATGATAATAAGGGAATTGATCTTCGTAGAAGACAGCAGCACGACTATCGAACATGTACTGAGAGTGGATTTCATAAACATTCCATGTCTTTTTTCTGCATAATAACCCAAAAATACGCATCGATGACTCTGAGATGCAAATTTTCGCGGTGATGTGGCAATTCAAAAGCAAATCACAGACATCCAAAAATCCAGAGAAGATCAAAATTGAGTTTGCTTCCATGCAACAACTGGCAAGAAGTCTTTCCATCGAGCAAAGGTATAGGAGTAAGATTAAACAAATAAGCCGCAGTCAAGACACATTCTCTCAAAAATTCAATAGGTAGATGAGCCTGAAAGCGAAGAGAATGAGCATTATTGATAAGAAACTGATGCTTGTGTTCAACACGACCATTTTGCTGAGGTTACTACAAGAAACATGTCCTTTTACTTCACATTTTTCACCTCAATTATTTGGTTTAGGGTAAATAACCGAGGTAAAAACTTCTTTTATCTTGATTAAGTTTTTTTGAAGTAAAAAAGTTTTTCTTACCGCGGGTAAAAATAACCGAAGTAAACGATAGATATTGTACCTCGGTTATTTTTTATCCAAAGTAAAAGGTTGTAAAATGAAGTAAATATTTTTACCGAATGGCCTGCAATGTCACATATGTTGATTTATGAGAATGGCCGACTTTTTATCTTATGTCTTTTTTACCGATGCGATGGACGACCGATGTCGGTATTATGTTACACTCTAAAAACTTTTAAAGTTTAAACTTGTTTTAAAACGATTGAATTTAGTCTACGAAGGTAATTTTCAATGGTTTCTAAAATAAGTGTAGAAAATGGTTGTGAATGGTACAGTTGAAAATGGTTTTAAAATCATGCACAAATTGAATTGCACATACAGACAATTATTGTTCAAATATGATACTTAAATTATTAAAAAATTAGTAACCATAAAAATATCGTTACATAGTACATAGATTCGAATAGAAATGTTTTGTTCCGAAAAAACACAGATTGCAATAAAATCAAGAAGCTTTGATTGTGATGACCTTGAAGACAATGAGTCATGCACCATCTATGAGCTCAAAAAATCACGTGTCCCCAATGCATAGGCGGTTGTCGGTAAGGAAGTCAGCAACACCATTTGGGGGATAGGGCTTTGGTCTTCCTATTCCTTGAATAGTTCATGCGCCACTCTCTTCGTTAGTATCTTAGAGCAACTGGGGTCTTGTCACTTGGTAGGAGTGCTACCATGTCCCTCGGGATGTACTGAATCACCAACAACAAAAATATAGTCACTATTATAACTGAAAATTAAATAATTACATGCATTTAGCTAGATAGGCCTTACCGAAGTGGGGTTATTCCCGAAGTTTTGCTGCTTCAGAGTGCAGCTGAATATGGGGTTATCTGGAGACCAAAATTTGATCTGCACTCCGCAGGGTCTCTAGTAAATCACAACCTTTTCATAGGAGATCAAACTAACCCGCGAAGTGCTTGGAAGATCAAACATAAGATTTATATGTTGTTCCCGTACTTACTACTAAACTACCAAGAGAGTAGAAGATAGTGGCAAGTCCGAGGTCGTCCATATAGATGCTATAAATTTAAAATTTAATTACAAAGAACTCGCAATCAGGTCATCAATCTGATTGCGTGTCAGAATAGTCAATGTTGCAAACAAGGTTTTTCTTGGGGGGGGGGCAGTTATCAATCAACTACAAAGAATTCAAGAGCAATAGAATAAACCATATTAGGTTAGCATTTGGGAATATTTGCATTACATGATCTGTAGAATACTTCAATTTTAGATTATATCAAATACAAGGCATAAAAACATATCCTAATGTTTATTTCACATAGTGCGGTTGATAGTCAACACTTCCCTTTGTCTGTCTCACAAAGGCGCCCACATCTTATTCTATCGACATCACCTCAGTAATTAGTAAAGTACGTCAAGTGGCCCGACTATTATGGGCTCCTCTTTCCTGTAAAGAATTACATCTCGGGCCTCCACTATGAACGGTTCTCCCTAGGTCTTTAAAGTAAAAGAGATTGATGTCTCATTATGACTTTAAGGTAGAAACGACGATGATAGCTCTAACACAACCCTAGTTGCTACAAACTAGTATGTCATATCCTATCATGCTACCATTTTCCATTCACGCTAGTATAGGGTCATTGGAATGGTGATCACGGTGTACACGCATACACCCATGCACCAGAGAACTCACTTATCCCCCTATTACCCTAGCGGACACTCCCAAAGGACGTTATATGAAACATAATCTATGGTGTATGCCAATCTATGAATATATAACATATATTTAGGAAGAATGTAAAGAGCAAATCAACATAATATTCATAAACATAAAAATGATGGGGTCATTTAGAATCTCACAAAATATCTACCAAATCATGAATACAAATTTAAATCTCCAAGCAAAATAACTACTCCATAAGCATCGAACCCAATCTTTACATTGGATTCAATGCTTTTGGACAAAACTAGGAAGATCAAACTAAGAGAGTATGGTTATTCCATTTCTCTCTCTACCTACTCTTTGAAAGACTAGGAAAATGAAAAATAGACTATCCAAACTTAAACCCTAATAGACATAGGTCCCTTTATATAGTGGATAGGGAATGACCTTTAAAAGAGGCCCAAAAGGTATGTAAACCTTAGCTGTCCGCCAGCATGGGTCGTGCAATAGCACGGAGCCCGTGTGGCATGGACCACTAACTGGCTCTGTGTTTCTATGCAACTGAGCAGCGCGGCCGTGCGTTTCATCGCGAGCCACGGGCTTCGAAATTCTTCTGAGCACTTGAACTGCACGACCCGTAAAATACTTCCTGGGCCTCCGGCTGGAAATATCTTCTGAGCACTTGAATTATACGACCCATGCAATACTTGAAGGGCCGTTGGCTGGGAGTTGATTTCTTGGCAAACTGATGGTGCGGTCATGCATTTCTTCACGGAACGTGGGTTGGTCTTTGGATCTTGATCTTCAAGGAGCATGGGTTGTGCAATATGGCACGGCTCGTGCTTCATACTAAGCCGCACGAGCTGATTGAACTGCACAGGCCATGCAATACATTGTGGCCCGTGCAATTCCTTAAGCACCACACCATTGGATTAAAACACAGAGCCGATTCAAGTTTTTAAAAGTGCTGGTACGATGTCTAGATTAAATTGTAGATGATTGCTTATAAGTATACTAAGGTTAATCGGAAGAGCTTGTGGAAGTATCCATTGGACCAAGCCAACTTCTTTATCACTCTCGGGGATTATAAGTTTTACTGGGGATGGCAAAGGTTTTTCTAGGATGACTGAAATCAGTTTTGGCACAACCGGTGAACTTTTTACTTTTTGCATTTAGATCCCTCCAAGAAAGTGGGAGAAGTCGAAATGCAAAATTGGATATTCACCTATATAATTCACTTTTTCAAAACTATGTTGTTCTGATTTGGGCATAAACGGGTCAATGTAAAGGCCCACAATCTTTGCATAGAGTATTTAACGACACTTTTTGGAAATTACCCTATAACCCAAACACGTGACATCGAAAGCACTTCATTTTAAATGAAACTTGAACCAAGCTGCCATCGATGTCATTACCTTAAAAATGATAGTGGGAGCCAGTAATTTAAGTTGAAAAAATGAGCTAAAAGTTTCCCCCAATCCTATTTCGTCTCATTATTATTTAACTACAACATCCATTTCACATCCCAAAACATTCCCACCAAAAACACACTCCCATTCTTTCCATTCACACCATTACAACAATTTAAGTGCTCAATCAAATTGATCCTATCAAGCATCCATAAGTACTAGAGGATGGAGCATTTCCGGGTACAAATTAATTGAGGTTTTTCCATCCATTCCATGTTCATTTTGCAATTTTATTATTGAATTTGTTAATGTTATTTTTATGGATTAAAGATTGAATATTTTCATGAAGTATGACAATTTTGTAATATGTTATTTAGTGAATAGTAATTGTATTGTCAAAATAATTCCATGTTTATAATGAGAAAAAAAATGCTTAGATTAGGGTTGATTGTGAGCAATAATTACATTTTCGTTGGAACACACTTTGCATGTGCGACTTCGGTCTCAACCAATCGGTCCTTGTGATATTTTAAAAACAAACGAGCAACATTGCACATGTCTAATAAAGTTGCATATTTTCATGTTTGTGCTACATGTTATCTACTGACTAGTGTAAATTTTGTGGAAATAATGTCATATATAAATGATGAGAAGTATTGGTCATAGCTTAGGGATCATTCTAAGCGAAAATGCCATTTTTGCATGAAAACCTATGAATGTCCGACGTCGGTCTGCACATCGGCCTTTGCAACAGCAAGGTCCCTTGTATATCAGTTACATTTTTCAGTTTAGATTACTACCGTCTACGTATGATTGTATTGTGTGTATTTCATATGGGGACTGGCCATTTCTAACATAATATTTTTTCTCTTGTGGATTGGTTGTAATAGGACAAAGAGATTTATCAACGGACTTCAACATGTAGATGAATAGACTTGTCATTTCACTAGTCGGCCCGTTAGTGTTAATGTTGTACATTGTAGACGATGGAGTTTTAATACCAACAATAACTTAATTTTATATAAAGTTTATGTATTTTAATAGTTTGTATAATATATTTGTAATATATGTGATAGTAGTGTGGGTTCTATCATGTGTTTCCATTTCACATTATTCTAACAACAATTTATTATTGTATGACGTTTAACCATTATATAAGTCATCGAATATTAAATAACATGTAACGACTAGTGATGAACGATTATTTGTGTTATCGAATATAAAATATTATAATATTTGACCAGAACTGACTTCTCTCTATAACCGACAGCTCACTCACCGATGTCTCTAAATTGTGTGCGAGATCAGCCTCTCAAAATGACACGTCAGCATGCACGGTGCGCGACATCGATAGAATACCCTTGCGATATTGCCCATTATAAGACCGATGTTGGCCTAAACAAAGTCTCGACAATGGACTCACATCGTCTGCCTTGTTGTAGTTACCGATGTCAACCACAGTACCTATTGACGTCGGTCGAAAAACTGAGATAAAAGGAACATTTTACTATGCTTGCATTTTTTGGATTAAAAATTGTGGTAAAAAGTGTTGTACATAGAACCGAGGTAAATGTAACGTTTCTTGTAGTGGGAATATCAACAGAAGAAGTCTAAAATAGAATTCTTGTTACAGCAAAGTATGACTGTAGTGGTAAAGTTTTTGGCTATTATCAGCTTGAACTCTACAGATATGGGGCCAAAAAATTCTCAAAATAAGAGCACAAAATTCCTTGAATCTGGAAGCAACTTTAGATTTTTTCACCAGCAAATGAATCCAAACGGCCAGGGAGTAGTCATCAACTATGGATAAAAAATAAAAGGCTCCACTAGAGGAGGGGGAATTATAAGGTCCCAAAACATCACAATGAACTAACTTAAAAGGACGAGTAGTTTTATTTAAACTTAACAGAAAACTATATCTAGATTGTTTTGCTCGATGACAGATCGATCATGGAACAATGTTATAAATATCTAAATGGCTATCTTTGATAAAAGAAATAGAAGACAAAACTGAAGTGGAAGCACTACAAGAAAGTTGGCCTTTTGCGACATATATATATATATATATATATATATATATATATATATGTGCGACTAATGTGTAAATGTTATATATTTACCATGCTTATAGCAATGAGTCGTTCATTTGCGACATTTATACAGGGGCGGAGCCAGAAAGAATTCCTGGCGGGGGCTGATTTGCAAAGGAAAAAAATCGTTAATTTTTCTTTATATTGGAGGGGGCTGAAAAATAAATTTTAAAAAATTTTACCCTAAAAATACCCGTAAATTTTAGCTTGGCGGGGGCTGGAGCCCCCTCCATCCCCCTTGTACATCCGCCCCTGGCTGCTGGTTGAGGAACCTATTATCACGACGGCCTGGGGAACCATGGATTGGATCCTGCTTCATCGCCAAGAACTCATTGTATTCAAGTGCTGCAAACAGTTAAGAGCTTCATGCCTTAGGTGTTCGCAAATTTGAGACTGATGAGTGGTGCGGGATGTACCATCACCATAGAAGGTATCGAAGCTGTGGACGACGGCATTGGCTGTGACTGAAGAAACTGATGATTGATACTGCGTCGGCCATTCATGATCCAGAAGCTGGTGCGATGAAACAGAACCCAGGAAAAGATTGAACAAAGTGCGAAATGCGGTGTAGGAAGCATCAAGACCACGTAGAACACATTCGACAAATTCATCATCTGAAATAACGTGGGAAAACTCATAAAATGAATCAACAAAGAAGCGCTTTTTCTCCATGTATTCAAGAATCTATAGGGATCCTTTCATAAAAGTTTGAAGCTGATTCTTAAGGTACATTAGATTTGTGCGAGTTCGCACATAGAACATCTGCTCCAGAATTTGCCATGAGTCGGAAGTTGTGGTTGCATGGACAACATAGGCAGGAGAGATGCAGAGATGGTGGATTGGATCCAAGGAAGAACCAAACGATTCTTCTTCTTCCACACTACGTACTTCGGATTGGGACTCGGAGTGGCAGGGGACTTGGATGAATTAGAATGAGGCAAAAAATGTTCAGACATGCCAATAGGGGGAAGAAAATAATCCAGATCATGAGAAATATTGAGAGCTGATTTGATGGAATGTTTCCACAAAGAGTAGTTGTGACAATCAAGATGGAACTAGAGTGAGGGAAGTTTCAGGACAAGGGTTTTTTCAGAGACGGCAACGGCGAGAGGGTTAGAATTGGTGGAAAGCACATCGTCGGAAGATATCTTCGGCAACAGCAGCTGTGAAATGTGGGGAAGAGCGAGAGGTTGAGTCGGAGTGGGACAGTAAGGCAAGATAGCAGTGGTTGTGAAGCGAGAGTTTAAGCTAGGTATTGGAAATGATTTTTTGAAGCAGAAGTATGGAAACAAGAGTTTTAGTTGGAATGGATCGGTTAGGCTATTAAAGAATAACAATATTTTGTGAATACTATTTCTGTATAGATTAGAATGTTTTTCCTTTTATGATTCTATATAGGTCTCTTATAACTCTATATATTGTAACCAATATCATGAATACAATCACAACAATATTACCTTATTAGTTGCATAGGTATCAGAGCCTAAAATCCTGAAACCTCTAAAAAAATTTAAAAAACCTAAAATTTGAATCCTCGCTGTCGCTGATCACCATGCAGCCGCCGCAGACATCTCTCCGCCACTGCATTCGATTTTTCCACCCATTGTCGCCAGCGCGTTAATCACACGCACCACCGTCGATTCGTTCCACCACTAATCTGCGCTGCCGTTAAATCATACTACTTATTGCCAATCCGCGTTGTCTCTGCTCTGCACCGTCATACACGATCCGCCATTCATGCACTGCTGCCGTCGTCTCACGCTCCATCGTGTCGGCCATTGATCTAACTCTACCCGCTACCGATTTGATCTGATCCCGCTTTGATGTCTACTTCTGAATTTGAATCCGCACGTGATGCAGCACAAGCTACTCGCATCGCCGCCGAAGCTGAGGCCAATAAGATCCGGGATCTCAATGCCACTGATGTTATTGTAACTTTAATCAAGCATTTGCAATTGCAATATGGTAATGGGGAACCATACATGTTGGCCGACATAGAAACTCTCCCTAATACATTCATCTTTCTGGTCATGGTCTTGTCATCTTTCACGTCATTCTGAAATGTGGAGAAAAATACATCGAACGGACCACTGCAATTCTTAGTTATTAGCTTTCTAAAAAGAAACTTGGTTTTATTGATAGAACCATTACTCAAACCCTGGCTGATGATCCTGATTATGATGATTAGCCCGGAGTGAATGCTACCCTCGTTTGCTGGATCGTGCAGACTGTTGATCCATCTATCCGATCTTTAGTGAACTATTTTTCTATTGCTAAGCAATTATGGGATGATCTTGCTGGATGATTTTCTATTTGCAATAGTCTAAAAATTCTATAGATGCACGATGATAACATCAATTGCCTTAAGAATGGCCAGACTGTTGCCATCTACTTCGGTAAACTCAAGAAGCTGTATTGTGATTAGAATTCTCATCAGACTTCTCAGGTTTGTTCTTATGAAGCTTGCAAACCATTGTGTACGTGCAACGTTGCTACTGCTGCCATCCATGACCGTGAGAAAGAGATAATTTATCAATTTCTCCTTGGTTTGGAAGATGACTATCACACCTTGCGATCCAATGTTATGTCTCCCCTGCCCGATCTGATTTCAGTCCTGCTGTGTCTGACGACCAATGGAGTAAGACCCTTACTTTATTTAATCAGTTAAATTATCCTTCTGACCAAGGGTCAGGTATGCCTTCTTTACCTTGAATTCTTGATTCAGGAGCCTCATATCATATAACTGGTGGCAAAGGTTCTCTTATTGACATTATTACTGCTACTGATTCTATTAATGTTCTACTGCTTTGTGTCGTCTGCTACCCAATATGGCTCTTTACCTTTTGGAGATATCACTCTTACTTATGTGCTTTATATACCTAAACTACGATGCAACATATTATCATGCTTTAGATTTTTGTTTACCGTAAAATGACTAGTTTTTCTTATTGAAAATCATTGAATATTAAAAATTATCTGCACGAGGACTGTGATTGGCGTGGGTGAACAGTAGAGGGTGTTTATTGGCTTCGCTTGCTGGATACGCACGTTTAGTCTCGTATCCCGTAGTAATCTCCGATATAGTTGCTTCAGTTTCTACATCTGTATCTTCATTTGATTTGTGGCATCAATGTTTTGAACATCCATCTTTTACGGTGTTGTTTTCTATTCATACTCTTGATTTTGGCACAAATAATACTTTTGTTCCTTGCTCTACATGTCATAGAGCATAGCAGACTAAACATAGTTTTCCTTTGAGTTCTTTAAATGCTAGTTCTTTGTTTGAATTGATACATTGTGATGTTTGGAGGCCTTATAGCTCACCTTCTTCTAGTGGTGCATTTTATTTTAAACTATTTTTATGATTATTTTTTAGCTGTGTGGTTTTATTTATTCGTGGCTAAGTCAGATGTAGCTTATAGATTTATAATTTTGTGCTTTGATCAAGAATCAGTTCACTCGCACTGTTCGTCGTGTTCGTGTTGATAATGGTACACATTTTCTTCCTTTTCGATCTTACCTCGCTGAATCTGACATATTGTTTGAGACTTCTATGGTTGGCACACCGCAACAGAATGGTCGTGCAAAGTGCAAGCATCGTCATTTTTTAAATGTGGCTTGGGCTTTGGGCTTTCAGGCTAATCTGCCTATTGAATTTTGGGGAGACTGTGTTCTTACTGCTGCATTTTTTATCAACCGGACACCAACGAAACAACTCATTGGCCATACACCATTCGAGCTCCTCCATTATGCACACTAAATTACAATTCGCTGCATGTATTTGGCATTTTGTGCTTTGCCTCTCATATTCCCAGAAGTCGACGATGCATATTTCTGGGTTATCCGGCTGGCAAGAAAGGCTACCGCCTTTATGATTTATAATTATGCACATTTTTCAATAGTCGTGTGGCTGATTTTTATGAAGATCAGTTTCCGTTTGTTTTCCATCCGCCCCTGTTCAGACTGCACAATCCCCGAGTGCAGAATGGTTTGATGATTTTGCGCCTTTGCCAGTCCTGGCCCATGATGCCCCTATTTAGACTGCACAATCCCCGAGTGCAGAATGGTTTGATGATTTTGCACCTTTTCCAGTCTTGACCCATGATGCCACCACCTTGTCGCCGGTCACTGATGTCGTCGCCTGCCCCACCGCCGGGACCTCTTTACCATCAACGCTAATTTTAGCCTCACCGCCTCTTCTTGATGTGCCGACTACGTCACCGGATATGGACGCCGCAAATCCTCCGCGGCTAAACCTCCTTAAGCACTTCCACATGCGACCATCCCTACTGTTCCATCGTCTTCAGAGGCCAAAACACCACCGCTGTCGAATGGCAACTCTGCTTAGCCTTTTGTTGCTCCTGATTTATCAGCTCGTCATAGTACTCACGATTGTTGACCTCCTGCTTATCTAAATGATTATGTATGCTTCATCATTTCTGCTTAACCCTTTCCCCACTGGTATGCTCACTCCTACACCATCACTATCCTTGGTTGTTCTCTATCCTTTAACTGATTATGTAAATTGAAATAAAATTTTTGTTTCGCATTCTAGATTTTTGTGTACAATAACTTTTACTGCAGATCTTACCACTTACTCTGAGGCATTGATGCATGTTTATTGGCGTGATTATATGTCTTATGAGATTAATTCCCTCGAACGCAATGAGACTTAGACTCTGGCTTCTATTCCTCTGGATATGATTGGCATTGGGTGTAAATGGGTTTATCGTACCAAGTTCAAATATGAAAGGCACTATTGAATGTCACAAAGCTCGTCTAGTGGTTTTGGGTGATCGTCAGATTGAGGGAATCGACTTTATTGAGACATTCACCTTGTTACGAAGATGAGTTCAATTCGCTTATTTCTGTCTGTTGTAGTCATTCGTGGTTGGGAACTTCATCAGATGGATGTTCATAATGTTTTTCTACATGGTGATCTTCACGAAGAAGTCTTCATGTGCCCTTCTCTTAGTTATGCTACGCCACTAGGCCTGTGTATCAACTTCATCAATCTCTTTACAATTTGTGACAGGCTCCTCGCAACTAGTTTACCAAGTTAGAAAGTGCTCTTCGTGTGTTTGGTTTTGTTCAGTGTAAGGCTGATTACTCTCTCTTCACTTACTCCCATGATTCAGTTTCAGTGCATGTTCTAGTTTATATTGATGGCTTGGTGATTGTTGGTAGTTCTTTGTCATTTCTCTCTGAGTTTAAGAAATACTTGAGTTCTTATTTTCACATGAAGGATCTTGGTGAACTCAAGTAGTTCTTGGGTATAGAGATTGTAAGAAGACCGGATGAGATGTTTCTTTCACAAAGGAAATATGTTATTGATATTTTATCGGACACTAGTTTATTAGCTGCTAAAATGACTGATTTTCTGATGGAGCAACAACATGATTTAGAGCGTGTAGAGGGACCCCTTTATGATGATCCTGAGCTGTATCGCAGCCTTGTTGGTTGCCTCATTTACCTTACTATTACACATCCTGGGATGAGCTATTATGTTCATACACTTGCTCAGTTTATGCAGTCTCCTTGTGTTCCTCACTGGCAGGCTACTATATGAGTTCTACACTACTTGAAGAGTCATCCGGGTCAAGGTTTAATTATCTCTTCTCGTAGTTCTTTACACTTGACTGCTATTTGTGGTTTTTACTGGGCTGCATGATAGCGTACACAACATTCTCTTTCTGGCTATTTTGTGATGCTTGGTGATTCTCTGGTTTCATGGAAGACAAAGAAGTAACCTACAATTTCTCATCTTCTGTTGAAGTGCAGTATCGTGCTATAACTGTCACTTGTTGTGAGTTACTTTAGCTTTAGACTTTGCTTCAAGACTTTAGGTGTTGGGCATTCTGCCCCCATGTGTCTATTTTTCTACAGTCAGTCTGCTCTTCATATTATGGCTAATTTTGTCTTTCATGAATGTAAGAAGCACATTGAAGTTGATTGCAAGTTTGTATGTGACCTTGTGAAGTATGATGTTATTGTTACTCAACATATCCGCACTTCTGATCAACCTATAGATTTATTCACGAAAGCTCTTGGACGTACTCATATTCAGCTACTACTTGGTAAGTTGGACATTCTTGATCTCATGCTCCAACTTGAGTAGGAGTATTAATGAATAAAAATATTTTATGAATATTACTTCGGTATAGATTAGAATCCTTTTCCTTTTATGATTATGTATAGGTTGTAATTCTTTATATTGTAACCCATGTCATGAATACAATCACAAAATTATTCTCTTATTTTCTACAAAGGCCGATATCATGTAAATAAAATAGGAATTGTGTAAATTGTGTATTTTTGTATTCACTTATGAGTTTTATTGGAGATCAAACAAAACTAGAATACCTAAGTGGACTCAAATACAAATTCATACTAATACAAACCTAGAGAAACGGATAAGCATATTGATATGTCAAAGTCTTGTGCGAGAATGTTTTATAGCGAGACCAATGATTAATGTGCAATAATATGAATTTTAATTAGAGGTGGGGTTTCAAATATAATTTAAGAAATTTTGGGAGAAGAAGGAGGGATCTGGGTACAAATACCACTCTTTGGGAGGCGTTATGCATAAATAATTGGGAATTAATGATTCAAGGTCATAAGAATCTCGCAAGTCAAGAATCTGGGTTGGGGAAGTTCTCGAATCAACCTTTTCCCTCTTTTTCGCACAATGCGCCAGTTTTAACTACCAGAATTGATTTTTCATTTTCATTACTTGATGAAAGGAATAGCAGCTATTCGAGAAGATCAGGCGATGGTGAAGAGTTGTAATCTTACAGCAGTGAAAGGTGCAAGAAAAATGGCCTCAATACATGAAGAAGTTGGTCCTGCTGGTACATAAAAATTGGCTATTCAAGATTTGGGCACAATAGCTATTGGAAAGTTGATGCCAGAAGACGTAAAGGAGAAGTTAAAGATTCTTCTCGATGGATACAATGATGTGTTTTTGTGGAGTATATCTGACCTTAAAGGAGTTCCACCGAAGTTGGCAGTACATAAATTAAACATTGACCCCTTGATGAGGCCAGTAAAGGAAAAGAGGAGAGTTTTTGCTCCGGAAAGAGCAGAGGCAATCAAAGTGCAAGTTGACAAGTTTCTTAAAGCCAAAGTTATTGAGGAGGTGTATTATCCCGAATGGTTAGCTAACTCGGTAATGCCCCCAAAGCATGATAGTACATGGAGGATGTGTATTGACTTTACTGACTTGATTAAATGTTTCCCGAAGGACAGTTATCCATTGTCGCCTATTGATAAGTTGGTAGAAGTTATAGATGGGTATAAGGTGATCGCTTTATTCGATGCCCACAAAGGTATCATCAAATTTTGATGGCTGAAGAAGATAATGAGAAGACTTGATTCATTATGGATGTGGGTAAATTTTGCTACAAGAAGATGCCATTTAGGTTTAAGAATGCGGGTGCAACTTATCAGCGGTTGGTGGATAAACCTTTTAAAAAGAAAATAAGCAGAAACATGGAGATATATGTAAATGACATGGTCGTGAAGAGCAGGAGTCATGAACAGTTCTTGGAGGATTTAAAAGAAACATTCAAGAGGTAACGCCAATCAAACCTGAAACTCAACCTGCCTAAATGCGTGATCGGAGTAGGAGCAGGAAATTTCTTGGGGTTTATGGTATTCGAAAGAGGCATTGATGTCAACCATGAGAAGGTTGAGGCGTTAATGAACATGAGGTAACCTTTTACTTGGTCTCTGGAAACTTTAGGATAGATTTTATCAAAGAGGGTGGAAAACATTTTCCTTTATTCGGTGTTTAAAGAAAAGCAAAGAAATTTGAGTGGACTAAAAGGCGTGAGAAGGTGTTCATGGAACTCAAAGAGCATCTTCAAAGGTTACCGAAACTTATGAACCCAGAAAGGGGTGAGGTTTTGTATCTCTAGGTATCCTCATCTCATATGGTCATTAGTGCAGTATTGGTGAAAGAAAAAGAAAGGCAACACCATCATGTATATTTCGTGAGCTGGGCCTTAAAGGGACCAGAAACAAGGTATACAACCCTCGAGAGGTTCATTCTGGCGTTGATTCATGCAACACGAAGGTTGCGATCCTAATTTTAAGGTCACACCATAGTGGTGCTTACCGATCATCCGATGCGGCGGATACTCTTGAAGCCTGGAGTTTCAGGCAGAATGATGAAGTGGGCAGTAGAATTTGGGAAGCACGATATACAATTTCAGTTTAAACCCGTGATTAAAGGACAGGCCCTTGAATAATTTATAGTGGAAACCATGGAGCCCATAAAGATGGAAGAAATACAAATGACAAGAAGGTTTGGAAGCTATATGTCGATGGTTCTTACCATTCGGGGGGTAGTAAGCAGGAATATTGCTTGCTAGTCCTGAGGGTGTGAATTATCCATATGCATTGCACTTCGATTTCATAGCTACGAACAATAAAGCTGAGTATGAGGCTTTGATCGCTGGCTTTCGACTGGCTAAAGAGGTAAAGGTAGAAATTTTGGAAAAATTCTACCTTTCACAAGTTGTAGTCCAACAAGTTAAAGGTGAGTATGAGGCAAGAGAATGCAACTTGCACCGATATATGGAGGTAGTAAAATCCCTGTTGAATGGGTTTTGAACATATAATATAACACAAGTACCGAGGGAAGAGAACCATAAGGCAAATGCTTTGAGTAAGCTTGCTTCTTCCGATATGGGGGTTCAGCCGCAGAAACAATTAATGATGGAGACATGAATATGTGAAGTTTCGAGGTGGAAAAGGTAATGAACATTGAGGAGGAAGATTCATGGATGATACCCATTGTCCATTATCTTCAGGAGGGAATTTTACCCGAAGAGGCTGTTGAAGCAAGGAAAATAAGATTGAAAGCTCCCAGGTATGTGTTGCAGGATAGAATTTTATATCAATGAGGTTATCTTCAATCACTTCTTCACTGTGTTACTCCTTTTGAGGCAGGTTATTTAATCAGAGAAGTTCATGAAAGAATATGTGGAAGCCATCAGGGGGCTACATATGTTGTAAGGAGGCTCATTCCGACAGGATATTATTCTCCTATGATGTTCGATGATGCAAACAGGTATATTCAATCTTGTCATCAGTGCCAGAAGCAATGACAGATCTAGGCGGGGGCGTTTGGCCCCCACTGACCCCGCCTTTAATGATTAATAATCCTAAATTTATATAGAGAGTATATTTTCTAAAATGTAATTGTATATGTATTCCTAATATTATCGAAAATTTTCATCAACCATATTAAAGAAATTTATTAGTTTTACATATTTTCACTCTATCCATTTAAATCAATATTATAAATTTTAAAATTGATAGTATTAATTTTTAAAATTTTCTCTTTGTCTTCTATTATAAGTACTAAACTAAATATAAAAAATTAGCAAGTTATCCTTCCATACATTCATCATCATAAAACAAAATACTCACATAATTACCTTCCTTAAGAGTCCGTTTGCACCCTTGTTTTAATAATGTACTAATCATGGGCACTAGAATGAAATATTCCTAGTTCAATCTATGATTTTTAAGTTGAATCGTATATCTCATTGGATTTTTCAAGAAAGAATTAATTAATTTCCCCCCACTAAATCTATTTTCTAAATCTGCCATTGGCAGAAGCATGCACCAATTGTTCATATTCCTCAGCAAGAGATGATGAACATTCATAGTTCTTGGTCGTTTGACAAGTGAGGAATTGATCTTGTGGGGCCATGCCCATAAGCTCAAGGGCGGTTTAGATATCGCATCGTGGCCATTGACTACTTCACTGAATGGGTATAAGTATAACCATTGACAAATATGAAAGGAAAACTGGTGATTTCCTTTTGTAGGAAATATATTATTTTCCGTTTCGGTATCCCTAAGACCATAATCACAGATAATGGGATGCAGGTTGTTTATGATCCCTTCAAAAATTGGTGTGAGGAATGTAAGATACAATAAAAGGTTACATTGGTGTATAATCCTTAAGTGAATGGTCAGGTGGAAGTTGTTAATCGTATCATTGTTAATGGTATTCGGGCAAGACATGAAAGTGCTGAAGGGAATTGGATACATGAGCTGCCAAGTGTTTTATGGGCCTATCAAATAACTTAATAATCTGCAATTGGAGAAACACCATATGGTTTAGTTTATGGGTATGAAGCTTGATCCTTATTGAAATCGGAATACCAAGTCCATGGGTAATAATGGTTTTTGAGGAAGGAAATGAAAATAATCGTCGAGTGGATCTTGACTTGGTGGAGAAGAAGCGGGAATTAGCATTTTTACATGAAGCCAAAGTGAAGGAGAAAGTTAAACGTTTCCATGATTGAAGGGTTCGAAAGGTGCAATTCAGTCTAGGAGATCTTGTTATGATAAAAAATGAGAAGAGCTAACAGGAATTTGATGGAAAGTTTGCAACAAATTGGGAAGGACCATACAGGGTGGTTGCAGCATATCCCGGAGGCAGCTATACCCTCAAAGGCATAAATGAGGATCGATTCCTGAGATGATGGAATGTTGTTAATTTATAGAAGTATCACCAACTCTAGAGAGCTAGGCATCGGTGTATGTAGAAACGTTGCACCAAGGGCAAAATCTGTACGATGTACGCTGAAATGCTACACCTTGTGAAATTATATGATGTATGTTGAAACGCTGTATCTTTTGAAATTATATGATGTATGTTGAAATGCTGCATCTTTTCAAATTAAATGATGTATGTTGAAATGTTGCATCTTTTGAAAACATACGATGTATGTCAAAATGCTGCATCTAAAATTAAGGATATATATCGTATGTCGAAACACTGCGTCTGGCGAGACTAGTTCATTATCTTTACTCTTATTATTGACATGTAAATGCATGATACAAAGAATCCATGTTCTTAATACTCGAAAAGAAAATAAAAAGTATCGTAATTGTCATACATGAAATGTAAAACATTCATCCGAAGGCTAAAAGTTCTAGGGAACTAATTTTCCGAACTTCTCTTCTAATTGCTCAATGTCATTTATTTTTAATCTCAGTTGCACAAAACAATTTTGCTCTTGCTCTTCTTCGGTGTATTAGGAAGGATCAATTGTATCTTTTGAACAAGAATGCTTTGATATCGTAGATTTCTCACTTGGTTTGTTGTCATCCTCCAAGTTCCTCAATTGAAGTTCCTCGCTTCTAGGATACTTTTTTTCTTGCCAGAGGTATTTTTCTTTCCTTAGTTGATGTTGGATGATAGAGCCTTCTTTGTAGCCTTCAAAGTATTTGAAGCTGAATTCCTCAAGGTCCCTTGTCAATAGTGTATCTGGGGAAATTCCCTTAACCACTCAAGTATGGCTTCAGTCGTTGTTTTCTGACGGTAAGTCCCCTTGGAGCACACTTTATGATTAATAATCTATTTGTCAGCTGCCCTCTGGAATATCTCAAAGACATTTGTCACCAGCTTCGGGTGAAGGACACCATGATACAGTTCATGGGATCTAAGACTCTCAATATAAACTTTAAGAGTAGCGTGAAGATGCTCAATTTTTGCAACCAGGCTAGAGTTTTCGGCAACCAAAGATTCAGCTAATGACGAATTTCCCTCTGCAACTTTTGTCTTTTCCACTAAAGCTTCGTCTAACTAGTTAATCCATTCAAAGCC
The DNA here is from genome assembly GCA_032355605.1 of Rubia tinctorum. Classification (NCBI taxonomy): domain Eukaryota; kingdom Viridiplantae; phylum Streptophyta; class Magnoliopsida; order Gentianales; family Rubiaceae; genus Rubia; species Rubia tinctorum. Next base: position 7,942,245 of record JAULKM010000007.1, read on the forward strand.
ACCACATGTAAATGCACAAATTCTTTAACCTGAGCTTTGAGCTTGTAAGTTTCAGTTCCACTAAGATTCAGGCTAGCTTCAATAAGTGGCAGTCTATTAGTATCAACAAGACATTGAGAGAGAGACCCGAATCGACACATTATCTGATGAATAGTATCTTGACAACTCCTCTCGACCAGATCGCAATTATCAACCATTTTTAGGCGGATGGCCCCATTATATTTCCTTATTTCAAATTCCTAGTAAAGGGTGTTTCCCATTTTTCCACAATTCTAATTCTATATTCTTGTCAGCAAGGTCTTTAAGAATCCTTTGCATCCAGGGGTGACTGCTATCGCATCAGGAATCTAATTCCTTTTTCTGCTCGACTAGATCGAACATCATTTTCATCTATTCTCTTCAGGTGGTGTTTTAACTCTTTTTGGGCCTCAGGATGATTTTTACAAGCCTTTTGGAAAGCTTTCTTCAAGGTGTTATACAGACAAAAAAAAGATAATAGCAATTAAAAAGAAATGAAGAAACTTTGCATAGATAGTAAAAAATACATAAAGAGGCCACAAGGGAAAATGGTACATTTTATCCTACCCTAGTTTCATCAATTTTGTCTCCATCAGTGCTTCCCTTGGTTGCAACACTCATGAGTGCTTTGTCCTTGGTTGATTCAACTTCAGTTTCCTGATAGTCATGTGATTTAGTAGATTCTTTCAGGACCATAGCCTCAAGGTATAGAACATGAACCTCCTCGGTGGTATAGAATCATTTTTAGGACTTCAGAAAGTCCATGAAAGTAGTATGGAGGCTCCTATAATTGATACCTTTACTACAAGAAAAATGACCTATTACTTTGCCCCTTTTACCTCAAATTTTTTTGTTAACACCAAATAACAGAGGTAAAAAGTTCTTTAACCTCGATTATTTTTTTCAAAGTAAAAGGTTTTTTTACTTTGGTTGTTATGTGAACCGAAGTAAAAGGTTAAAAATGAAGTAAATAATGTTACCAAAACAGGTGGACGTCGCATAATTTGTCGCTCGCACTGGCATGGGTTCCGATAGACTATCAAAGTCGCAGGTATGTAAAAGATACGAACTAAAGAATTTGACACTGTTATGAAAAAATGAAAACATAAGATGGTGGCGGTGCGCTTCTTCTCGTTTCGGCGTCCCTCTCCTCCCAATATCCCTTCATCATGATTAATTTAGGGGTATGTAAAAGGACAATTAGACATTGCAGTAGCTAATAATCGTTGTGCTACAAATCCCATAGAAATCAAAGTTAACTATCGTAAACATCCAATACACCCTTTGTTCAATGGTTTTTAATCGTAGAATTATAAAATGGTTTTATAAAATCATACTCAAATCAAATCGCACATATACACAGTCAATTATATAATTTTCAAATAATATAGTTAGATAATTCGAAAAACAGTGTCATGAAATATCCATAGAAGTTTTACATAAACTCAAATTAGAGTTTTCTAAGTTCCAAAAATAGTGAAAAAACAATAAAATCAATCACCAAGGACAATGATGACCTTGAAGACGATTGGGTCCCCAACATGTAGCACCTTGAAGAACAAAGTGTCCCCGATGCGTAGGTTGTTTCCTATAAGGAATTCGTTGAAACCCTTTGGGGAAAGGGCCTTGATCCTACCTTTCCCCAAGTAAGTCACACGTCACTCTGTCCCGTAGCACCTCAGCACTACGAGAGTTTTCTCAGTCTGCAAGAGTAGTACAATAACACACGGGATATACTGAGTCACAAAAATATTTAAAATTATGAATATGCATATATCTATATATATGTGTGTGTGCGCGCGCACATCAACAAATAAAAATTATTTTAAAAGCATTACCAATGTAGGGTTTTTCCCAAAGTTTTGCTACTTGAGAGTGCAGTGTAAATGTGAGCTATCAAGAGCCATCGTATGATGCTTGACGTTGAACAAAACATGCTCCTGGGTATAACGTTGTGTGGTGAACTCTACGTATAAAAACCATAAAGTAATTAGTTGTCAAATTTATAAAGTATGAAGATGTGTTAGGTCGTATTTATATATATATATATGTATATATATATATATGTACGTTGGTGAAAGACCTGGAAAAGGGTGGATTAGATGATCCTTCGCCAGTCATCAGTACTGCATGAAAAGGGAAAATGTTAAGTGCACTATGGATTGCAACGTGCAACGTCGGCAATGCCGTCACAGGTGCATGTCAGCCCAAACCAGTGGGATTGACGACATGTACATACAACTTCCCAAAGTAGTCGGTTAGACCAACGAAAAGAGCAAAACACGATCAAATTTGAATATGCATAACATTGTACTATTAGATGCCCATTTTCGATGTCGGTCACAAGTTGTTGAAGCTGAAGAACACCCGATAATAGAGCAACATCAAAGTCTTAAAGGTATGCTACTAGGAATTAGAATATGCGACGTCGCACTACAATCGCATGAACCGATTTGTGGAAGACAGATGAGCGACCTCCCATATATTAGAGTAATCTATGGGAAGAAACATATACAACCGTAAAATGAAGCATAATCAACATCATATTCAACAAAAAATCTTTGCCAACATACAAAAAATTTGTACCTATGTTTAAACTCAAAGAAAGTGCACATTGTCATAAATCCGAGACAAAACTCGACGGTCCAAAAATCAAAACACATTCACATGTCACATATCTGACATTGTAAAGTAAGAATTCAAAAGGTTAGGTGTTAGGAGATAGGTAGGAACAAACCTGTTTCCTGAGTACAGAAGACGAGGAGGAAACTGGAGATTGTTTGAATTCGCGGGAAACTTGTTAGTAAAAGGTTGAACTATTTTTCAGCGTCCCCCTAGTTATACCCATTTCGAAATGACGTTGTTTCGAACTATTGTGTTTTCCGCCTCGATATATGTGATGTTGCACAGTTATCAGTTCAGGTGACATGGTGTCCACAAGTTGGCGACGTCGCAAACTTTGGTGGGCCTTAAAAATTCAGCCCACCAAGCAGCTGGTCAACAGTTCGAGTTCGCTTCGGTAATTTTTCCCAACACAAATTTTGCAACCCAAATTTTCTAGTTCAATAATGATTGAAACAAGGGTTCAAAAAAATTCCATTATTTTAATGATACTACAATTAAAACTTTGTGTGTATGTTAGGTTAGATACTATGGGATTTATGAACATTAAAATAACATAACTAAAAAAAGGATTATTAAATAAATATTAAATATCATAATACACCAAAACTAATCTTGTTCGAAATACAAATTAACAAAATATAATATCAATAGAGAAGAACTTCGACATCGAAAACTACAGGGCCAGAACCATTGACCAGCTTGAAGTACAGTGTGTCCCCTATTGCGAGTTCCTCACCAATAAGGAACTGCTCAAAACCCTTCAACGTCAGGGTCTTCAACCTTTTTTCCCAAATAATTCAGATGGCACTCTCGTCCATTGCATCTAAGCACATCAGGCAACTTGTACGGTGGTAGGAGCTCTAAAATTTGGCTAGGGACGTACTAGATTTATTTTTAAAAAACAATGTTCAGTTAATATGAAAGTAAACTATAGAAAAATATTTATGAAAATATTTTTAAAAATATGTGACAGAGATTACTTACCAGGATGGGAATTTTCCCGAAGTTCGTCTGCGTCAGGGTATTAATGAAATGAGAAATAATGTCGCCAAATGTAGTTCGCGGACGTTCTTAATCCGAATCACCGTGGATCCATTAATGAAGAAAATATTTAATATTTAATAATTATATTTAAATATTGGTATTACAAAGCTAGAAAACGCAATTTAAATGTAAAAATTAAAGCGCTCACCACAATGGGAGAGTGTTGCAAACTAGCACTGCCAGACATAATTCCTAAAATTTACATTTTAATGATTCTTTACAAATAAATTCCAAGGTAATCAACTAATATATGAATGTGACATGTCTGAGTGACGTCACACATAGGTCGGTAAAAAAAAGAAAGATTAACCTATTCGGGTGTGACGTCATATACTACAATAACTGGGAGGTCGTCGACGTACCTCTCAAAGATGCTATTTTTAAGCCCTTTTGCTTACTAAATACAATTAAGTAGATAGTATGGAAAGTCGGGA
>JAULKM010000007.1:7960322-7972650 GCA_032355605.1 Rubia tinctorum
TGCAGCATTTCTGTGTCATCTGGAACATTAGGGAACCCTTGTGCAGGAGTTACAAAGGCACTGGCAGTAGAAGCTTCTTGTACATGATAGATACATGTAGGACCTGAACCTTAGCCTTTGCTTATTGTCTTGCTCTAAACTGGGCAGAAACAGAGGCAGAAGCAGAAGCAAAAGCAAAGTCCCAGTTTCCTGTCTAAAGGAAGTGGCATAATGTGTAATCCAGATGGAAATGCATTACTAAAAAGAAAGGTTCAAGTATAATACAATAAAGAGGGAACCAGAATAAGGCTTCAAATTTCTGGTTGCATTTTCCACTTCTCTAAATTAATGCAACTTCTCCCAAGTTCTGCACCGTGTCTATTTACCATATTAAAGGTACAAAAAGTTCGTTTAACATAGACTAAAGTGATTAGTTAATTCCTTGTTCTATAATTTACCATTGAAAAGGTATTCTAACAGGTGTTATGTACTTAAATTATGGATAGATCAATATATTTTTTAATTTATAAACTACGTTTATTAAATTAAGCAATGAAAACAGACCAGACTAGAAAGTGAAAAAGGTTTTATTTCGAGATATTCTATGGGCGTGTATCAAATACAACGAAAATCAAAGAGTTTCTTTTAGGAAATTTAGGCAAAGAGGGATTTAAAAAATGTAACTTTCGATGCACCGCATGTACACATACATCAGATACAAGAAAGTGTAGTAATACGGGATATATTTTATATTTCCCTAATTTTATATCGTTTTGGCGATATGACCCATTGGTAAAGCGGGGACCGGAAATTTTTGCTTTTCTTTTCTTAGTTGTTTCTACCATATACTAAAAGAACAACTCTTGGCCAAGTTTAACCCTCACAGTTAGCCATGTCACATTTGCCAAGTGTTACTTCCATACTTATCCACATCACTTTGTCAAGTGTCAACTTAGAGATTACCATGTATGACTATTTAATGTTGTATTTATTCTACTATTTAAGTTCCTTAATTAATGCACTTACGCATGTTATTACATACATACATCCATATTTTCAATTTTATTCGGCTAATGTACTTCTTACAAATGTTTAACATCAACTCTTATTTTATCTTCATTTCTTAATTCATTTCATGTTCATCTTTTAATCCATATATCACTAGTTTAGTTCGACTAATATACTTCCTCGCAAATATAATAATAAGATTATTCTTAATAAAACATAACCTGGTAACTAAATTTAACCTATAAATCATGTTTAATACCATATCTAATTGTCTAATAATTTAGTAGTTCAAACTATTCAGCCAAATACTAACTTGCCCATATTATTATGTAATATTTGGTCTTCTGTATAATATTTATTTATTCAAATAATATGAATATGTACCTCATTTGTCCCACTATTTGCAGTTATTTTTTGACACTATTCACTATCAAAGTTTGATCCCATATTTTAATAGATATATAAACAATAATATTATCATACGTGATATTGTTGAATCCATTGTAATAAGTAGTTTATAAATATTAACTTTTTATTTGTAATTATTATACATAGATAAACATATTAATAGTCAAACATGTTTCTTATCAACGTGATAATGATTGCAGTGCAAATAGAGTTAGGATGGAGGGGTAGTTGATATGCTATATATTGTGTTCATATTTTGTGAGATTATTGTGATTTTATTGAGATATAATTTGCACTTTATGTGTTTTTGGTACAGAAATTCATGGTTTATTAAGAATTAAGAGCGAGTTATACATTGTATTTTTTTCCTTAACCAACGATTTTTTTCCCACTGGATTTTCCAAGTTAAGATTTTTAATGTGGCGATGTGATCCAATGGAAAATGTTTGTATTTTGTAAGACATTATTCCATGGATGAAGGAATGGAGGCAAAAGTAGAATTACTGAATTTATGGGGTGGAAAGTGAATTATTGAAGAAATATGGATTTGAAGAAAATAAAGATATTCACTTTCCATATTAATAAGAATTGTATTATCTCTTTTGAAATTCCTTAATTTTATGAATTAGTTAATTAATTAGAATTAGAATAGATTTTGTTATATATCCTTTTCTTTTTCCGTCCAAAAGAATCCGAATTAGACTTCGATTTGGTTTTGTTTTGTTGGACGGGTATAAGTACATGTAAGCCGAATCAGCAGAAAATACTATACATATGGTAGAGTAGTTTAGTTTAGAGAATTAGTTAGGATTTTAATATTGGTTTTTAGTTCTCAGGGAACAGGCAGCCGTAGGCATTGAAATATTTTGATTAAATTGAATCAACGTTTTCATCAACAGGAATGTACTCGCAAGCAATGATTCAACATTAGCCAGGGGCAACTTATTTCAGTTCCAATAATTTCAACTCAATTCATCTTTTTTCAATTTTTCTCAACTCATCTGAGTTCCAATCAACTCGACTAACCTCCTCTCAATTCTTATCAACTCCTCTCAACTCCTCTCATCTCTTCTCAGCATCTTGTCAACTCTACTCAACTCTTTTCATCTCCAATCAACTTAACTATAATAATTTAAGATCGTCTACTTTCAAATCCATTTAAAAAAAATTAATTTAGAAAGTTTTTTCATCTATTTTGAATATGAAACTTATAGTAAATGTTGTTCAAATAAAATATGAAACTTATAGTAAATGTTGTTCTTATTTAAATGTATGAATTATTATAATTATTGTGATTATGAAAAGCATACATAGTATCATAGATGTTTAATCTAACACACAATTAACATAATATATTATTAATTATTAATAAATTATTAAATACCATAAAATTTAAAATATTAATTTTATAATCATGTAATTAAGTTTCACTTGAGTAATAAAATATTAATTATGAATTTTACTAAAATTGAATACCATAAAAACTACAAGGTAAATATTGAGAAAAAGCAGATGATTATCACAATTCAGACAAATTCTATCTAAATTATTAACCAGTGTTTTAAATTATGTAAGTATACAGTACCAAATTTCACTTCGGTTCATTGATTGTAAAATTTCTTAAAATGACTGAACTTCAGGGCTATTATTCAATGTGTAGTTTAAATCAGTTCAACACATATAAATAGCAAGAAATATACTCCCTCCGTGCTAGAAGTAATGACCTATTTGTTTTTTCACGTTCTTCAATGATCATGTTTACCCGTTAATATCTCTAGTTTCCTATACCAATTTTGCATAAAAAATTGATATTTACAAAATATATGTTCAGATGAATTCAACAATATCTCACATGATACATTTATTTATTTATTTTGACAAAGTAAATATGTCATTACTGGTGGGAAAGAGGGAATATAACTCAAATGAACATTAATATTTGCTAAATTACACATGGCAGTTCAAAGTAACGCTGAAGAATAATTGAAAACAGTTTCATCAAGAGCTAATCACATTTCTTCATCGGCACTCTATGTTTCATCATTGCCTCCAATTGAGTTCAAGATTTGCAAAGTTATATTATTACGCAATTCTCTCTTAGCCCGTTTATAATCTTCAGCAAATATGTGTAAATTTGCAACTCCTTGGCCAATCTCATAATTTATTATTAATTAATGGTTATTAATTATTAATATGTAATATAATTTAACCGTTATTTTCTTTTAACTATTTTTTAGGTATGTTTTATTCAGTTTAGTTTAGTTTGATTCAGTTGGGTTTAGTTTGATTTAGTTCAGTTTGATTCAGTTCAGTTCAGTTCAGTTTGATAAGTTCAATTCAGTTTAATACAACCCCGTTCTGTTGGACTAAGTCCACTTCAGTTTAGTTTGGTGTGATTCATTTCACTTCATCTCTATTCAGTTGGGTTCAATATGATGCAGTTCGGTTCATTTTTGTTCAATTTAGTTCGATTTGATTCAGTTCAATTTAGTTTGATTTGGTTCGGTTTGTTCAATTTTTTCATTTTAGTTTAGTTTGATGCAGTCAATATGATTCATTTCATTTCAGTTTGACTCAGTTAAGTTCAATTCGGCTCTTCTCAACTATTCTCAATTCATTTGTGCTCTTTTCAACTCTTCTCAATTCATGTCAGCTTTTCTCAACTCAACTCAGTTCTTCTCAGCTCTTCTCAACTCCAACAAATTCATCTCAACTCAACTCAGTTATGATTCATCTGAACTGGACAAGCCCTTAGTTAACTACGGTTTGCTTTGTTTTTGTATTATTTTGTTATTACGTTAAATTATGTTAAACTATTATTTTGTATATTTTTTTAGATTGATTATTATGAGTAGATAATTTATATCGGCATGGAATAATAGGTATTAGTTTATTAATCGCGAGACCTAATTTTTTTACAATTGATTCTTATGCGTTCTTGATTGTTCTTGGTTAATTTTATTCTTGATATATTTAAACCTGATCAACTTGAATACTATTAGGATAATGCTATTTAATTTCACCAATACGTAATCATTGGAAAGAGTTAGTAAGTAGCAAGTTCTTGTGAAAAATAGCAAACTAGCTAAGACCGTAATAGCAAGATGGAGTGCAATTAAGAGCATGTAGAATGGGGAGCTCGGACCGGGCTCGGAGCGGGAGGCTCGGCTCGGAGAGGGTTGCATGCTGGCCCGTGATGTGCTCAATTTATATCATATTTTTGGCACATTCGAAGTCTATTTTGTAATAGATTAGGAATTTATTTTGAATTAAATCAATATTTTATTAGTTAGAGGGTTAGGGTGACATCAAATGTTTTATGTCCTAATTCTTATTTATGAAGTGTTTTGAAAATAATTTTGAATACTCCTTTTGAAGAGTTCGGGTTTGAAGAGTTCGAGATTGAGTCTGGCTGGAAGGACTGAGCCCGCGCCCACCGATCCTCCCCAATCTTCCCATGTGCGCGCCTGACAAAGCACTGCGCGCGCTCCTTTTTTTTTTACCAAAGGTGCCATGTGGCACCGCTATCCCCCTTTTTATTTTTTAAAAAGCTTATTAGGACACGTGGCCCAATCAGGTGGTGCCACGTGTCCCAACAATTTTTTTAAAAATGCAGTTTCTAAATTTCTGAAAATTATTTTATACTATTTAAAAATTCAAAAAATTGGAAAATTGGAAAATTTTCAAAAAAATGATTTTATTTTTTAAATCTAAATTAAATTTTGTATCTTTTAAAAATCAAAATTACATTCTTTAAAAAGTTGGTTCTTTTTAATTATGCTTCATAAATTAAAATTTAAAAACTGAAATTAATTTTGAAAATTAAATTTGAAAAAACAAAACCCAATTAAAAAAGTATAGGTGTATTTTTAAATTTCACATTTCAATTTATTTTGTTTGGTAAATTTCTTCGAATTAAATATTAAAGGTAAAATTAATGAGTATGATGGAGAGAATCAAGTGGGGTCCATGGAGTGGGGTCAAAATGGTTTCAACTACTGTGGATAAAAAAAATGGACTGATTTAGTTGCTGGCTTAATTGCTGAGGTGGAAGAGAGAGATTAATTATTTAATGAACTAAAACCAGAAGAGCGGGATTGGAATGGACTTACCATTGTGCGTGGCCTAAGAGCATGTACAATGGGGGGCTCTGAGGGGAATCAATTAAAAATTGAGACGGAACCAAGACCGAAAACTCCCATAGTGGGGGCTTGAAGCGGATGCAGCCCGCGGGACTTGACCTTGAAATTAAGCCCGTCCCAATTCAGACAACAACCGCAGCGCACACGCAGGCCATTTCCGTTCCCTGCAGTTGCCAAGTGGGTGTTGTGGTTGGCCCACGTGGCAACATGCATGCCATTATTATTTTTATTTCTGCATGGATACGTGGTGAAGCCGGGTTGGGCCACTTATCCCAACTAATAATTTTTTAAATTTTTTAAAAAAATATCAGAAAATTAAATTCTGTAATTTTTAAAAATTGAAATTTTTTTGAAACTTTTCTCTAAAAATTCTGATTTTTTTAAAAAATTGAAGTTAAAATTTTCTTCTTTTTAAAAATCTAAATCACATTGTTTGAAAATATATATGGTTCTTTTTAATTATGGTTCATAAAATAAATTTAAAATTGAAATTAATTTTGAAAAAAAATCTAATTCAAAAATTTTTATGTGTATTCTTAAATTTCACATTTCAATTTATTTTTTTGGTAAATTTATTTGAATTAAATATTAAAGGTAAAAATAATGAGTAGGATAGAGAGAATCAAGTGGGGTCCATAGAGTGAGCTCAAAGTGGTCTCAACCATTGTGGAGAAAAAATGGAGTTATTTAGTTATGGGGTCAATTGCTGAGGTGGAAGAAAGAGATTGATTATTTAATGAACTGAAACCGCAGGAGCGGACTCTGAATGGTACATGGTCTAAGTGTGCATTACTATTTAATTTTATTTTGGTAATTTCTATATCGGGTTCTTTTCATTCTTAATTCTATCGAGGCGTGTATCTGATTTAGCGAATACTTTCCGGGGGCATCTTGGTAAGAGAAATAATTAATTAATTGTAATTGTTCAATTGTCAACAAAGTAAGAAAGCATTGGTGAGATTAATCGTACCTATTTTCCTATAACTGATAGATGCATATGAATTAATTTATCATCGCGACTATGATGGATGTTTAACTAATGTGAGTTATTCCTATCCGATTTCTTTATTCATATATTTTCTAGATTTTAGATCTATTAGTTTGCATTTTTATTTTATATTGATATTGGTTACCTGCATTACTAGTTTTAGATAGAATCTTGAAAATTAATGTGTGGTGGCTACACCAAAACTGTTCTATATTAGTAGGTAATTTTATTATAGCTATTGCTTTGTTTCTCGTGGGATCGATTATGCTTTCTGCTGTACTAATCTCATCTATAGAGTTTGCTGATTATTTTGGTGAGTGAAACGACGTTCACCAGTAGTATAATTTAAACAGTTTATAGAATCATAATTTATTTTTCTTTGAGAAAATGTCCTTATATATTTTTTGTATTTCCTTTTAAAAGACATATAAATTTATAAATTCAGTTAAATAATTATTCATTCATTATCAACTAATATTTCTTATTTTTATCACTACAACTTTTACAATGCAAAGTATTTTTCACAGCAGTTAATAATTTTCTATGTAAAAAACGTATGTGTCGACAAGGATCGAGTCAATTTTCTTTCATTCAATGCATTATAATATTAATTTATTATTAATTTATTATCAATTATGCACCATGTGTAATTCTCGTATACATATGACAATAACTTAATACTTATATTAATTATAAATTTTCATTCAGAACCCGTGCATCGGCACGGGGTGTTATCTAGTTGTGGAGGTAAAAATGGAGTGGTTTCTTTATAGTTGTTTTTGGTGAGATAGAAGAAAGACATTGAGAGATATATTGTATTTAATGGAAAGAACCCACTTTTGTGGTTTTTCCATTATATTTGGTCTAAGGACGGCATGGTAGACCTTGTGCACAAAAAGTTCGTTTGTTCGTTTAACATAGAATAAATTGGTTACTTAATTCCTGGTTCCATAATGTACCATTGAGAAAGTATTCTGACAGGTGATCTGTACTTAAATTATGGACAGATCACTGTATTTTTAAATTTATAAACTACATTTGTTAAATAAAGCACTGCATTTTTAAAGACCCCGACTCCCCCTCCAACTAACAAAAAAACCAAAACCAGAATTTTTTTATGTGGGGGTCTTGTATGTGGGGATGTGAACACTAAATGCAAATTTGGCAAGTGTTATTTAAAAATTAAATTAAATCCATCCTTATTTCTCTTCATTTATTTGTAACTTGAATTTGACACTTGTCAAAATTTTCATTTGATCCACCCACTCCAAATAAAAAACCTCACATTGAAAATTTTCTCAACCAAAACCCCAATCCCATCCATCGGTCACCAAAACCCTGACTCTCCCTTCGATCAAACGAACACCCATCTTTGGAAAGTTCCTGGTAGGAAGAAAATCTGTTCGTGTTAAGCTTCGTGGTTTTATCCACTGCTCCACTAATTTAATTTTTGGGAAGTTTATTGTCATTTTGAGACCTTTCTAGAGAACCAATTTTCTTCCACCATTAAGGTTTTTCAAGGCGATGGAGGGACCGAATTCGTAAATGGTTGCTTAGGTTTTTTTTGATGAAATTTTTTCTTGTATAAATCAAAGCAACTCAAAAGTACAAAATTTTAGGCCATCACTCTTGGCCCATTACTTGCCCCTATAGTCCAATTACAAATTTTTACAACCCAATTTTACTCCTTATTCCTATTTTCCTTCATTTCAAATTGAAATTTCCATTGCTTCCTCCATATTCCTATTTTCCTTCATTTCAAATTGAAATTTCCATTGCTTCCTCCATCATATTATGCAATTTCTTCATGTAGCTTATATTCATCCATTCCTCTTCCGTTCTGGTCTGATGAACTAACACCTCTGGCTTGTTTTCTATCTTCAAATTTTTTTGCCATTTCTTTCCATCCACACTTGGTATAGAGCAGCCACTGCCATCAATATTTTCTTGTTTCCTCTCTTCTTTGCCTGCTAGTACCATCCTCTCTTCATCAATCTTAAACTCCCAATTTTTTTTAACTTTCAACTCTTTGAGAACCTAGACTGTATATTTACATTCATAAAACAAGTGCTGCAATGATTCTTTTTCTCCGTTACAAAGGCTACATGTCTCAGCTTCTGCTCCCAGTATCCCAAACTCAATAAATTTGTCCGTAGGAGCCAAATTTCTATTCAAAAGCATCCAGAGGAAGAACCTATATTTAGAGTGTACCTCTTTTTGCCATATAATAACATCAGCATTAATCACCTCCTTACCCCCTTTTAGCTAATTATAAATTTTTGTTGTGATGATTTTACCATCCTTTCCTACACATGTTTCCATTCCAGGAACTGATAGATAAAGAGTTCAACATAGTTTTCCATGAGCTACTCTGTGAATCTGATACTTTAGAGTCCTCCAGTTTTCTACCTTTCATGCAGTAGGTCTGTAGCCATTGTATCAACTATATATATCTGTCTTCTTATCAATATCCCACAACAGCTTACACATTACAGTTTAGTTCCAAACTTTTGGATCCCTGATTCCCATTCCTCCAAACTTCTTCCCTCTACTGAATGCCAACCAAGATGCTGCAGTATATCCTCTTTGGTTTTCATCTCTTCACCACAACTAACTTGTGCAAATTTTCACAATTCCCCCACAAATACTTTCAGGAAGTTTCATTATGCTCCCCCATTAATTAGAGATGCTCAACAAAACAGAGTTAACAAGCTGCAATTTCCCTTAGGTTCTTACTTTCAAACATAGGGCATTAATCATCAAATTTCTTGCACATATACTAGTGAGCAAAATGGCCGAGTCGAGCGTAAACATTGTCATCTTGTCAAGATGGGTTTGCGTATGTTATACCAATCACACATCTCTCTTGCTGGTTTGATGCTTTTGTTGCAGCCACTTATATCATTAACCGGTTGCCCACTCATGTTCTCGGTGGACAATTACCACTTGAAATTCTTAATGGATTGCAAGACTCAATACTCCGAGTGAAGTATTTTCCAAGCAACAGAGAAAGTCGAGATCCTAAAGAAGTGCGGAATATGTGGAACCAAGCTCGAGAAAGCCTGCTTGACTCCGTAGATTACCTTCCGAAGACAACACACGTGACTGGGTCGATTAGGATCCTTGTAACAGATAGGCTGGGCCATTTAAACTGGAGTATTAACGCTATTAAGAAAATCATTCACTACAAGAAACAAGACCTTTTACTTCAGTTCTGGAGGACTTTTTACCTCGATTATTTTTTTGAAAGCAACCAAAGTAAACAGAGACATAGTAAAAATGTATTTGTAACTCAGGTTCATAACCGAGATAAAAAAGTATTTTTTACCTCGGTTTTTCCTGAAGAAAAACTAAGGTAAACACTTTGACTGACAGAAGAAAGTGGTGCGACATAGGTAGGTTGTTTTTCAAAGTTTTTTTTATCAAGATAGTAAATCGATAATTTTGCAATGTCGGTGGGTTTGTTTCAAATATTTTTTTTTAAAAAAAAACTACCGAATGCAAAATTGTTATCGGTTCTTCATTCGGTAGTTCATGGCATACATACCACACTTTTCTGGCAAGCCTAACGGAACCGAAAACAACCAAAATTTCAATAAATTCAACAAAAAAAGTACAAAATAGTGGTGAAAAATGCCGCTCCATAATTACAATATATCAATCATAACACCATATATCAAACCCTAGCAATCTACAGTGACAATTTATATAACCTAGCATAAATCAAACCCTAGTCGAGAAGGGGAAACTAAGGTCGGTGTCGGGAAAACTTTGCTGCAGCATCATGGAGGTTAGCGGCGGAATGCAGTGGGAAAAAGAAAAATGGAAAAGAGAAGAAGGAAAAGGGAAAAGTAAAAAAGGAAAAATAAAAAAGAAAGCTGAAAAGGGAAAATGACCATTTTGCCCTTAAATTAACTCTTTGACCGAAATTGATGGATTTACTAGACGAAAGTGCTACAACTCAGTTATTTTGTAAGTTGAAGGGTCAAAAGTGTTAAAAAAGAGTCAAGGGGCCAAAGGTGGACGGTGGTGATAGTTAAGGGCCACCGAAATCATTAATGTTTATGCTTAGAAAGTCAAACAAGAGTTGAATATTTATTAGTTAAAGTCAAACCATTTTATTAGTGGGTATTTTGTTCATTAATTAAGGTCAAATCTATTCATTAGTGTTTATGTATGGAAAGTCAAATAAGTGTTGACCATTCATTAAACCTTAGAGCATCCACAATGGGAGCTCTTTAACCCCATTTTTTCTTAATAATGAGCATTCCTTATTTAAGGAGGACCATTGTGGAGTTTTAAGGATCACTCCTTAACAAGGAATTTGTACCTCTTTATTTGTGCAAATGTCAACCAACCAATGATTAACACTTGGAATTCCATTTTTTGTGTTTTTAGTTAATTATAATTTAAATAAAAAATATTCGTGCTAAAAACCTTCTGACAATAACAAAATTTTAGCTTATAAATACACACATCTAACTTACAGCGGACATTGTTGAATATATTTTAAAATGTTTTGGAAATAACGATCAAATAAAAAAAAATTAAAATACGATTATATTGATAATTCCAAATCATATAAATTTTTATATAAAATATTATTTTGGATGAAAGAATAAATATGTTTGTTTTATATTTATATAGTCAATACAATTTAATTTTTAATTTGTATGATATTGGTATTTTATAAAATTTAAATATTTTTTATTAGAGATGGTGATGTGGAACTAAAGAAGTGGTTATCAAATAACATTCCATTGTTGGTGGTTGGTTTTTACCTAGTTTTTATCAAAATTGATGATATAGCACTTAAGAAGTACTCCTTAATTACACTACCATTGTGGATGCTCTTAGTTATTTGTGTTTATATATGGAAAGTTAAGTAAGAGTTGTCAGTTGATCAGTTAACTTCTAACCATTTCTAGTATGGAATGTCAAGTAGGGTTCATCATTGATTCGTCAAGATCAAACCTTTTTATTAGTATTTTATGTACATAAAGTGGAATAAGGATTGGCCAATGATTAATTAAAGTCAAACCTTAGTTATTTGTGTTTATTTTTGGAAATTCAATTAAGGGTTAGTCATTTATTAGTATTTATGCGACATCAGTCATTCACATCTATGAGAAGGACTTGCGACGTCGGTCATAAAAACAACCAATGTCAGTAATTGAGAGAGGCGTGCGACGTCGGTCATTAATATTCGTGAGAGAGACTCGTAACGTTGATCACAAAAATGATCGATGTCGGTATGCGTGAAAGGCATGTGACATCGGTCATTTTAGACTATTTATTTCAATTTTTTATACCAAGGTAAAAAGAGTACTTTTTACTTGATTTTTTAAATCGAAGTAAATAATACTTTTTACTTTTATTTTTTTAAAAATTGAGGTAATTTTTACCTCGGTTATTAACCTAATTCCAAATAATTGAGGTAAAGAGGCAAAATAATATGTGTCATTGCTTGAAGTGATTCTTGACATCAGGCTGATGGAGAGGACAATGTCAAAGAGTAGCAATAACGAGGTTTTTAATAATTAGTCTAACCAATGGCCGGTATAAATGAGACTTCCTCTTAACGTTTCTTTTCTTTTTTTATTACCTTTTGAATTTCTTTTATTTGGTATGGAAAATGATAAAATCTCAAGAGTATAGAGATTCGTGGGTCCAACAAAATTGTGGCGTCCAAACTGCAGAACCTAAAAAACATGAATCGGTTCGAGGCTCCTGTCGCCTGCCACTGTTCCTTTGTTTAATAATTTTCACTCCCCAAAGAAATCCTACTGCCAATACAAGTGAA